>JAVBJF010000331.1:0-397668 GCA_033439095.1 Pseudococcus viburni | reverse complement strand
CCACCACTGGAAACACTTTTTCCTTGTGGTGAAATATGTGGATAAATTTTATCCACGTTTTTACCACAACTGAAAACACTTTTTCAATGGGTGAAATATGTGGATAAATTTCCATCCAAGTTTTCGCCCTTCTCCGAAATGATTTTTTCGATGTGGTAAATATGTGGATAATTCTTGACCACGTTTTTACCACCACTGGAAACACGTTTCCCTTGTCGTGAAATGTGTGGATAAATTTTATCCACGGTTTTAC
Source organism: Pseudococcus viburni (assembly GCA_033439095.1). Lineage (NCBI taxonomy): Eukaryota > Metazoa > Arthropoda > Insecta > Hemiptera > Pseudococcidae > Pseudococcus > Pseudococcus viburni. The sequence continues at coordinate 397,415 of JAVBJF010000331.1, read as the reverse complement.
CACCACTGGAAACACTACTTCCTGGTGGTGAAATAGAACCGCACGTCTCGAGCCCGCGCCGCCGCTGCCGGTGAAATGTGGACGCCGCCGTTTTGAGCCAAATTACTCGGCGTGGAGTTTTTTTATTACAAAAATATGAAAAAATACATTTTTTCGCTTTTATATCAAGCAATATTTTTCAAAAAATTTCGCCCTCGCTTCGCTAGGGTAGTATTTTCATCATTTTATGTTGAAAATTGATGATTTTTTTATTGATTTTTCAGTCAAAAATCACTGATTTCTCAAATAATCCCCAATTTGTTTAGAAAAATCAATAATTCTGACTGAAAGATCTGTAAAAAATGACTGATTTGAAATTTGACCCCTTGACCCTATTTTTTTGATAGGAAATACCGTTTGAAGTTTTATCAGTATATTTTTTTGGGCAGATCACGAAAAAAATGGTAAAAAATTCCATCACCAAAAGATTTCTCTCAATCTGTTTTTTTTTTGTTGCACATTTCGTTTACAATTTTCATAACTTTTGACACTTGAAGTCGATCTTCTGAGGAAAGGAAGGATTCTATAAAAATGAATAGAACATCAATTGAAGAGCCGAAAATTTCCTTTTTGTCGAGCTCGATTATCTAGCTTCTTCTTGAATAAGAAAAGATAACTTTTCGAGCTATTTTAATTGAAAGTTTAAAATTCAACTTATTTTATTATAAATCTGAAAAACTAAGTCTCACAAGAGAAAACCAGTTCGATTAATGGGGGAAAAAGGAAGCTTGGTTTTTGAAAAATTATCAATAAATTGAAAAAGGTTGAATTTTTAGTTGAAATATCTCAGCTTTTCACACAAAAACTAAGAAAATATTCAACAAAAAATTCAAAAAATGTTGAAAAAATTTTTTTTGATGGAATTTTTTATTATTTCTTCCATGACCATGATCAGCGCGAGAAGTTCCATAAAAATCACCCATTACATTTCAAACAGCATTTTAAAAGTTTGAAAATGATGGCCTGAGACAAAGAACCGCATGGCGCCGCTCCTGCGCCGCCGCCGCCGATAAAATGCAGACGCCGTCGCTTTGAGCCCAAATATTCGGCGCGCCGCCGGCCGCCGAAGAAAAAACCCCAAACGCCGCCGCGCCGCCGAGAAAAAGACCGTCGGCGTGCGGTTCTATCAGAAATCTATTTTTAAAAAGTTGGAATTTTAAGGGATATGTTGTGTAGAGAAATTCTCTAAAAATCGATCGAAAAATAAATAACATCAAAAATCTGACTTTTCTCCCATTTATTTTTCATAATAATTTTACTTTGACGGGTAATGTTTTAGAAATGAATGAGACCACGGATTAATGATTTCTAATAAGTAATAGCACACAAAAATTAGTATCATTCTTACTTTCATCAAAAAATCAAACAATTCTTCAATTCCCCTTACCGCCTTACCAAACCCAAACTAGCAACACATTTTACGCGTTTTTAAGTTTAAATCTCGCGGTTATTTCTAACCTCTGACGTCACACTTGCCCGGCCAATAGAAACCGTTGAAAAATCAGATTAATCGAAATTCAAGGATAACCTTGGCAACGTCTATACCATGACAAGAGTAACCAACTCGAATGTTTATTTTTCTTATCTACTCTCGTTGCTATCACTTGCTAACAAAATATGCCGAGTGGAGGAGTATTTCGTTAGTTAGGTGCAAATTTGAATTTAATTTCGCTTCAATTCAGCTCGTTTAAGTCATTAAATGTGTTGCAGTGATAATTAGTTCAGTTACAGTTGCGGCGTGCACGTGAATCGATTTTACGGTATTATTTTTCGTTCGCGAACTTTCGTGATAATGAATTTACCTTTAGCTCGATAAATTTTATACTCTTCGCAAGGAATGCCGATAACCTGAAATGGATTCAGCAATCAGTAAAACTACTTACGAATTATTGTCCGTATCAGACTCGGATAGTGATGCACGCCAGCAAATGCAAGATATACATTTCAAATCGCCGAGAAGAAAACGTCTAAGAAAGTAAGACTTGAAACTTTATAATTGCATTTGAATGTGACCTGAAATTCGTCGGAATAAAATTTTTAACATTTAAATTGGTATTTTTTTAAACAGAAGATTACCATCGAATCGAGTCAGACGATACGACAGCATTCAGAATCAAACATGTTGCTACACATATGGCAGAATGTTAAGTCTTTCATTTATCATAGTAATTTTATGCTGTTGGCTACTTATACTGTCTTGGTTGGTGGTCATATTTAACGACGAATTGAGAAGATTCGATAGCAATATTATGGCCAGTAAGTAATTTTTGCATTTATATCGAAGTAATACATTCCTATAAAGAACAAAGTTGAAAGACCGAAGCTTCACATGTCTTAATAGTATTTCCGGTTGAGCTAGGTGAATCCACCTATTAATGTTTGGAAATATTTCTATGGCGGTATGTTAGAGGGACCAAAAAAATTTCAGAGCTGGAAATTTTTCCCTCAACTTGCTCTTCTCTCCTCGTCTCCTCTACATCAAGAAATCGTGATATTCGTATAAAAAATTCCTATTCGTTACTTTATTTACCAAAAAGTTTAAAAATTATGTAGTTTTTCATATGGGAAATAGAGATTAGAGATCAATTTATGGTAATTTAAAAAAAAAATTCGCCGTTTTTTAACTATTAAAGACTTTAAAAAACCATAACTCTGAAATCTGAACGTTGAGAAAAAATTTTCTACTTGAAGGTTTGTCTTTTAGACCACACTAGGTAGTAGGTACATCTTTTATATTTTTTTTGAAAAGAATTTTTTTTTATAAATTATGCTCAAAAGCTCGGAAATTCGTTCAATGGCAATTACATGAAAAATAAAATTTTCATCTCCTTAAAAATTGGAAAAAAATTCAACCATTTTTGCAAAAATGACACTACGTATACTTTGGCAATGAATAGCGTATTCCAAGGAAAAAATCGTGGAATTCCTCTGTTTTTACGTTTTTGAAATTTTTATCCAAATTTGTTGGATACCTGTAGAAAATTTTAAACTGAAAGCTTTCCCCCCCACCTCATTCCTCTTGGCCACAATAGCTTAAAGACTGCGGGGGTTGAAAAGAGATTCAAACCGATACCAAACTGGTGACTTTTTTAAAACCGATACCAATGCCGAAAGAAATCTTTTTGATAGGTATTACATAATTTTTTTTTGAGTTGAAACGTTTTTTAAATATTTTCTTTAATTGATTGTAAATATTCTGATAAGAAATTTTACCATGAATCCGAAAAAGCATGTTTGAGAGCGGTATCATCCCCCCCCCCCTCACAAAAAATAAGAAATTTCAATTTCCTTCTCAAAAGTTTCAAAATTTTGGGGATTGGAACCATTTTTGAGGTACTTAAATGCGTAATATAGCCTTGACCATTTTTTTCAGATTCTCCACAAAATTTCAGACTCGATCCAAAATCAAAAGCAGAAATTAGTACCCATTCCCAAATTTTCGAGAGTTGGGACCCTTTTTGGGCACTTGAGGGCATGATACGAAACTGAAATTAACTTTTTCGAATTCTCGGTAAAATCTCCCATTAATATGTAAAAAATGCATAAAAATAGGTGAAACTGATATCAATACCAAAACCAAACTGAAAATTCTGAAACCATAACTGAAACCCTCACTAATACCAACAAAATTGTAACATAAAAACCAAAACGAATGCAATGCAAAAATTTATTCTGTTGTCGACCCCTAAAAAACGAGGAAAAAGAAAAATGAGTGTACATTTACATAAATTTTTTCGAATTTCTCCCTGGAAGATATTATGTTGCCTGGAAAAAACTTGAAATCTGGATATCTCTAAAACTTAAATTTCTGCTCAGAGTTTTTTTTTCTAAAAATGTGTTCAACTTTTAAGTGAGTACTTTTTTTCGAATTTCTCTAAAAAAAAAAAAACTCAAAAATGCTTTTAATTTTGAAAGAACGAACGATACACGAAAAATGTATAAAAAAATTATTCGACTTGATATTTTATGCCAGATAATGTAACTGAAAATTCATCCGTGCCAATTTCTCATGGAACTTTGCTCGTAAACATAGTGGAGTTCAAGGGGCAACAGGTCAGCTGGAAGTTTGAGCCGGAAATTAACACCGGATTCGAGTTTTTGACGTGTTCAAATAAATCAAAAAGCATCCCTATTTTGATTTTTTGCATCCTTTAAAATTTGAAAAATTTCACCAATTCTTTCTCAACATGGCTATGCCTTAATTTATTTTTTTTACCACGCTTTCAAGTATCTAACTACCTCAGCTGAATTTTAATTTTGAAAAAAATCACGTGTAAGTATAGAACAGACTCATGTCTCCACTCTCCACTATATTTTTTTTGGTAGAATTATATTTTTTCTAACAATCTTCGTCAAAACAATATTTTTCTCCAAAAAAAGTTTTTTCGGTATTTTGGCCAAAAATAATATTAGATAAGGGAAAATTTTTTCATTTTAAATTTCTTTACAGGTACTCAACAGTGTTCAATAAAAATTTTAAACATTCACCAGAAATCCTGCAGTAAAATTTAATGACAATTAATCACTTATCTCTATTCATTTTTCTTGCAATTGTCATGATTTGGGCATAAAGTGAATTTCTGCGGATTTTTTGAGCGTTTGAGCACGATTTACACTCGATTTTTTCCCCCAAAAATATTAAAAAATGGCTTACGTAGCCTAAAAGACAACTATTTGAGCAATGAAAATTTTCTACCAAATTAAGGTTCGGAGTTACACCAGTTTGAAGTTCTTATTTGAGGTTCTTGGCTAGAAAATGGCGTAAAAAATTTTGAAAAAATTCTCATAAATTGGTCTTGATTTTCCTTTTACATCATAGAAACTTCAAAATTTTTGGTGAATAAGGAATAAACACGGATTTTTAAGGCAAAAAACCACGATTTCTTAATAATAGGAAAAATGAAGCTTAATGTGGAAAAATTTTCGGTTCTAAATTTTTTTAGGTCTCTTCCAACTTCTACACCATGGAAATATTCCCCAAAAACCATTCCATGGGTGAATTCAATGCCCTTTCCCCAAAGAAGTTCGTTTAACATAGAAAATTAATTTTTCACGTAGAGAATCCCGCAGTTTTTTCCACCCTGGATTTTCTTTTACTTAATTTCTTTCTAAAGAAAAATCCATCTTTAAAACGGTAGTTGAAAAACCCGAGGTGAATTCGAAGTCATTTTCAAACCGTCGCCGTCGCGTTGTCTTTAAATAAAAATTTTAACGCGAGTTCGGACGACAAAAAAGCCAATGTTAATGGTTTTAGAAAATAAAAAGCCCCTTTGTTTCTTAATTTATGTATAAATAATAAACGTTTTAATATCGCTCGCCAACTTTAATGGGAAAAGTTTCACCTTTGAAAATACAAACGAATTAAAAATTCAACCGTTCAACCATCAATTACACTTCTGAAAACTCGCTACGTAAAAAAACCACCTATTCCAGGTATAAAAATCTTTTTCAAAACACACAAACGATGCATCCACCGATTTATTTAAGAACCTTCGGGGAAACACTCGTCGAGAAAAATGATTTTAATTAAGAAAATACTCCGTTAGCGATGATGCTATTTTTCGAGTTTGTTTTGGAAAGCTCGAATGTTTTTCAAACAAACGAGTTTTTTCCCCCTCGTAATCCTGTCGGCGAATTAATTCGACTCAGTTGAGCGAATTTTTTCCACAATCGAATCGAGCTAGTGTTTTTAACCGATTAACCGAAATTTAATCCGTTTTAGAATTAAGCACTTCGGGATATTTATAAAATTAATTATCGCTCAAAAGACCTCGCAGGATGATTTTCTGTCGGAAAAATAGGCGAATTTTCCGTATCCGTGGCTCGTGTGATTCCACTTGGTAATTTTTTCACAATAAGGATATGTAGATTTTAAATACCGGCTTGCTGCTGGATGAACGCGGATAAGTCCAAGAGCCGAAGTATTGCGCGAGATAGGACGATGAAAAACTATAATTTAAAAGAACAGGTTTAATTTTATTGAAAATATCGTCATTACGACGTCAAGGTCGCCGGTCAATCCGTACGAAAATTTTTTTATTTTTACTCGACGTGATTATTAGAATTAGTGAAATCTTTCGAGCGCCCAAATGGCAAGTAGAATACCATATTGTTGTTATTCTCGTTTATTTTCATTTTTTAAAAGAAACCGTGACGTGTGTCGATAACAGATACACGGGGTTTGGCCAATTCAGCATCCTAGGTTAGGTACCCATTCGAGCGAAAAGTTTCCATTTGAAGAAACGTATGTATTTCGTAAGAGGTTTGGCTTTTATGAAATTTCATTATGTATTGAAGAAATTCGGCATGATGGAGCTCTTTTTGGTAATTCAATTTCCAACTTTTGCCTAACTTTCGCCAAAAACCTCGAATTAGTTTCGACGTAGACGAAACGATCGCGAAACGTCACCGGATCTGCGGAATTCAATAGTTTTCCGGTGAATTCTCAAAATAGGTCGATTGGAGTTTTTTTCCAAGTGAAATTTTGGACGAATTTTGTTACCTATGGTAAATGGAACTGTCTCGAGGTTTCACCTATTTCAACTTTGAAGATAAGATTATTTATTATATGTCATGATACCGACTACTACGACGACAGTGGTATAGGAATTAAGTGTCTAAGTCGGTCATGTTTGCTGTCGCGTGTGTTTTCATTGTTTCCTACGTATAGTATTTTGTAGTAAGGCAGACTAAAACGAGTGGATTAGGGCGATGAAACGTGAATAAGAATTTCACCTCCTTAGTTCATTTAATGTTAAGCTTTGAGTTAAATTTTGAGTGGAATGAAAGTTGCAAAGACGATGATTCGATGTCTGGCGAATATCACCTGATTAAAGGCAGCTTTCTGCGGTGTTACGAATTTTTTTCAAATCAAGGTGATTCGAAATATTGGAAAATTTTCGATTAGAAATCTCATTACAAGTGTATTTGATATCTTATAAAGATATAGATTGCTTGTTTGTGCTAAAATGTATGAAGACTTGACTGCTTTGAGTAAATATACTCGAACTGTTGATTAAGTTGAAAAAATACGTCGGAATATTGATTGGAAATTTTACGTTTGATAAGTTCACTAGTTATGAATTTTTGATTGAAAAACTTGTCATGGTATTCAAAAAGTATTAATGATGAGGGTCGTATTGAAAGCATCGTTGAAGTACATAGATTGCTTTTGATGCAAGAATTTGGAATTTGTTCGTGTGTTGCTTGATTTTTTCCCAATTTGAAGACCAAAAATAAACACCAGTGTGATTCGAAGACGATGGAGGATTAAAAAATGATCCAGAAGGTCAGCTGAAAGTTATGACCAACGGTGGTGGGTTGTTTCTAATAGTAATTAATTTTTTGCCCGGAAAATTGATTATTTTTTGAATAATTGTTTGGCTTCTTTGTTATAATGCAGTTTTGGTTTTGAAAAATGGTTTGAACTTTTTCATTTTTTTTTTTTGAAAAAACAATGACTTAAAAAATTTGATGTCCTGTATGATTCAGTTTTTTGTTCTATTTTTTCAAAGTATAGTTTTTAAAAAATATATATAATCTTTTGATTTAATTTTTTTACACTTGTATTGATGTTTTTAACTTGGTGAAAAAAAACGAAACACGATGAACAAAAATGAACATTTGAGATTTAGTTTTTTTCGATGTATGTTTCGCTGGAAAAAAAAAAATAACATTATTAGTATGGGAGAAAATTAAAGAGGGCAAAAAATCAAAAATTTTGAAACAATTTTTTTTTATTTTAAAAATTTTTCGACTCGAACTGAATTTCTAAAACTATTTTTGATCCTTCAAAAAAATTATATTTTCACCCCTCCCCTCCCCCCTTGTTTAGACCTTTGATTTCGATTTTCTTCGAAAAAGGATTTAATTTCCTGAGGGGTTTCCTGAAAAAAATTGTTTTTTCTGGTAATAACTGGGTTTTCTGTTCTATTTTTTAAAAATAGTTCATTTTCTACGTTCTTTTTCTGCAGATAATTTCAAGAAAAAAAACAAAATAGGAAATCGAGCCGAAAAAATTGAAAAAGACTTTTGAAAAAGTTTGGTTATCTCTTTTTTTTAAAAAAAAAATGGATTTGCTTTTTTCAAAATATGGTTTTTTCCTAAAAATAGTTTGATTTTTAAAGAATGCTTTCAATATTTTTGATTTTTAAAAAATCAAAACCCGAAGGATAAATGAGTCTTTGAAGTTTGGTTTTTTCATTTGAAAAAACAAACTTAATAGGTACCTAACTAGACATCAGATATGTTCTCTAAGTTTTTTAGATGGGGGGGGGGGTGGTGGACTGGATCGAAAATCTAAATACAATTTTTTCAAGACTTAAAATAAAAATTTCCTCCGAAAATTAACGGTCATATTATTCAAAAAATTTGCAAGTGAAATAAAAGGTTTTCAACTAAACATTTGAAGCCAAACTATCTACTCCTCTTGCCCTGTTAGTGTTCCCATTAATTAGATTTTTTATTTATTTATTTATTATTTTGATTATACTGATTTCAACCTATACAGATTATTTCGTCAGCCATCCGAAGGTTTACATATTACCTATACGTATATTTTCTTGGAAAAATTTTGTTTTTTGAGGTTTTTCTTGAAAAATATTCGATTACCTATTTTTTTAAAAAATATGTACCTATCATTTTCCTTTCTGAGAATATATTTTTTAGTTTTTTTTTGTATTGTAAAAACGATTTAAGTAGTTGGTTTTTGTTGTTTTTTTTTCGAAAAAATCCAGATTGGGGAATTGAGCTAAAAAAAATCGAAAAGATTTTCTAAATGTGGGAATATATCATGAAAATCAAGATATCCAATTGCTATTTTTCATTGTGAAGTAAAGGAGAACTTTTTTTTGAAAAATTGTTTGAAAAGCCAAAAACGACCATTTTTTGAATTTGTTCAAAAAAACTAAACTCTGTTCATAGAAAAAAAATAATTATTGGTTCTGTAATGTGTACTTGAATCATTCTTTTGAAAATTATTAGCAAGGTGTCTATTGAAATTTTTTTTCGACAACTTCAGTCATAATGAACTTTTTGATTGGTAGGATTATCGTGCACTGTAATACTGAATAAAAATTCGAAGAGTATGGGATCATTCCCTCTCCCAATTCCCAAACGTCGAAAATTCATCTTGAAATTTTTTTAAATTGGCAATTTTATTCTTTTCAAATCTGATTATTCAAAACAAAATGATCCTTGCTTTGCTTAGACTTGAGTAATTATCTTATCTTCATTTGAATTAAATATGTATTTCCGTATTTTTTTGGAAATTCTGTTAAAAAGACAAAGGTCATGTTGGTAATTTTTTATTTTTTTATTCATCATTGTGCGAAACTCGTTCTCTTGAGTTTTCTGATATCGTCATTGTCTCTTTCAAGGAATACTAAGAAATTGAAACTAGAAAATCCCCCCTCCCGTCCTCAAAAAATCTTCGTCTGTAATACACTTCTACGTAATTTGATTTTCTCCGACTAATTCAATCTTTTTGTTTTTTTAAATTGGAAATTTCTTTATTATGATAATTATTTGGCATTGAATTTAAATTGCACAATAAAATATATGTACCATAATTCATGGAACTGTTGAATAAATTGAAAAAATTATCAAAATAATTTTGACAGGAAAATTTTCGCTGAACAAATTCAGTCATTATGAATTTTTCGACTAGGACCTTTTCTCTTGTAATACTCCGCATCAAAACTAAAACACAAGCTATTCATAATAACACCCTTATTTTTTTTAGAATGACTCGCAAAAACTGTTGAAAAGCACAGATGAATATAAAAAAAAGTTGTTCGGATATTATCGATTGGAAATTTCATTGTCGACTAATTACCTTATTATGAATATTTCGATTGAAAGCTTCTTAATTATGATATATTTAGCATTAAAATCTGTAATTATGACGTATTGTTTTTATGCATAACTCGCAAACCACTGGCTAAATTGAAAAAATCATCGAAACACTTTCATTTGGAAATTTTTGTCTCCACGGATTACGTCATTATGAATTTTCCAATCGGAAGCTTCTTTATCGTGGTATTTGGCATTAACCATGCCTACGAATTATCGTAATTTGTACGATAATGAATTTTTTTATTAAACATCTCCAAAGTTGTATCATTATCGATGCTACCTACGTAATAAGTATAAAAATTTATTCATTCTATACCAATTTTCTTATGAATTTTATGATCAAGATCAAGTGTATCTTTGTGAAAATATTCACTTTTAACAATAATGCCTCCGATAGGACCAGAAGATTGGAAAATATATTGTTTTGTTCGCTTAAACGCCACGAAACCTTTAATCGATTTCAAATAATTAAATGGACTTTAATTTCCTTTTCTATAATTACATTTTGTCGAATAATTACCGATTCAACAAACGAAGAGGTACATCCCCTCTCCCACTCTCTCCACGAATCACTACGGAATCTTTCGTATGCCTATCTATTGATCTTATTCGTGGGCGAATGAAATTCTTTTTGTCAGTTCATCAAGTAGATATTGTTGCGTGACAAAATGTAACTGTTCTAATTATACGTACCTATCTAAAAAATCCTATGTTGAAAAAAAAATCGTAAAATATTTTAAAATAACATTGTTGTTAAAAATAGATTCGGTGGATTTGAAAATGAAAATAACGTTTGGAAATACGTTGTGGCTTTTGGCAAATCTTTCGATTTCAGATTAATTAACGATTTTAACCGATTCATCGTGTTCTTCTGCAATGTTTCATTTTTTTTCTCAAAACAATTTGTGGTTTGAATAAGAAGCTTGAATTCCAGGTACTTTATTTTTTACTCGTAATCTTCGATTTTTAGGAAATTTTCGAAATAATCGCTAAAAAATTATAAAAAATTACGCCAACCAAACAATCTGATGAATTTTTTAAAAAATACTCGTAAAAAATTGTAATATCGATATCAATTCGAATTTTTTCAACATTTCTGGCCACTTACGTAATCTCAACTAAATAACCTTGACCAAATTGTAATTTTTCAAACGAGACAAATTTCAACCATCGAACGCTACGAATCTGTAAATCGATTCGTTTCCACATGGAAAATATTTTCAATAAAATTCGTCGTCGACTAGGAAAATCGTCTCGCAACCTCGTCTTTGCTCAATTGAGAGAAAAAAAAAGTAAACACCATAAAATAAAACAGTTGGCTAGAGAATCATTAAACTTTGTCACGCAGTCTTCTGCCCTCCGCCCTTACTTTTCGGACATCCCCTCCCCCCTCAAAAGAACGATTGATCCGTGAACGATTATAGAAAAGAATTCGGCGGTAGAAAGTAAAAAGGGTTACACCTTATGTTACTTTGACATGCAAAAGCACCCGGAAAATTCCACCGTTGCGTAAAAAAAAGGTGGGAAACAGGCAAAGAGGCTCATTGCTGCCCGGAAAAAAATACTAAAAATTAGTTACGAAATGAAAAGTGAAATTTAGAAAGCTCGGTGGCACTTCGTTGTGATTTTTTTACTGCATTTGGCTCGAGCGTCGGGTAATTTTTTCGCATCTTTCACGTAAAATCCAAAATTACTGACGCGAGAACGCTGCGCACCTTTTATAAAATACGTACCGCCGTTTTATAAGACGAAAGATGCGATCGATGTTTTAACGGTAGCGTTCCGTTCCTTCCCTCTTTGCTCTTGTAACGTATTTAAATTCACTAGTTTTTGGGATGCGAACCAGCGACGCTGCGAGTTTTCAATGCTTTTCGGCTGCCGACCAATTCCAGCGAATTAACGTGCCATATTTTCGCGAGGCTTAGTTTAATTTGTGATTTATTTTCGAAATATCGTCTCCGTGGTGCTCGTCGCGAAGTGTTTTCCCTCGTGCCAATGTAAGTTTTCACCATATCTCTGTGAAGTGTACGGGGTATCTCTGCGGATTGGTTCGAGACCGGGTAAAATTCGTCTCCAACGATGCCCTCGAGATATCGAATTCGTTTTCCTCGATATCGAAAATTTCACCAAAAATTGAACCATGTGCGAAATTCCAATCGACCGCGGTTACCAATCGATTATTCGCTATTCGACTTCGGCGTGTTCGTCTAATTTCACGTGCAATCTCGTCGAGTTTCGGACAATTTGCGAAGCTGTTCGCTCGACACGCGAATTAAACACGATTCTGCGGGGATGGCTAATTACACCGGCTGAAAATTAAGACGAAAAATTGCCCCGACCGTGTTTCGAACATCCTTTCAGACCTCAGCTCGTCGTATGGGCTGATTTTATCCGAAAACTTGTCACTGTCTGATCCCCGACCCCCCTCGGCTATTTCTCGGCTCGTAAATAAACATTTCCGTTGCATTAAATTTAATGTCGTTAGAACTCACGTCACTAGGTACCATTTCCTGAATTACAGGCACGTTGCCGTTGTTTCCCAACATTTAATTTATGCGGCTAAACGATAATTACGTGAGACCCTTGAATTATTAGCTGTCCTCCGCGGCCTTTCGTTGATGCAAATTGAAATATCGAACGATGTCCGCGTCTAACGAATGTGCCTCGCTTTACACCTCCTCGAGCGTGGACTAGGAAATGGAATCTGTGCGAAAATCCAGCGTGGGTGTTTTGACCGTCGTTGCGAAATGAAAGTTCAATACGTTCGAGCATCGATATAAATTCAATATCCAAAAACCAATACTTTTCGAGAGGTAGGGGTAAACTAAAGCTGCGAGTGCTCGACTCGATAATAAAATCTTCCATGTCAAAGATGCTCCGTTATAACTTTTTTCTCGTTTTTATCTTTAGACCCTCGAGAAGAAAACTTAGAAACTGAGTCCCCCTTCTGTTTGCTTTAATAGACTTATATTTCGACGTCTGATAACAGCTCCGTATAGTCATTGAATCTTACACTATCGTGAAAAAGGATCTCGGTCTAGGATGGTGAAATACGAGAACTAAAAAAATAGTGGAAAAAAAGGAAATGAAAGTTTTTTTGTGATGAAAAAAATATAATCTAAAAGTCGAGCCTTTTATTTTCATTCGGTTGCAAAAATTTCGATTTTTCTATAGAAAATTGAACATAGCAGTTTCCAAATTCGTCGAGGGGGGAAATATGAATGAAGTGGTAAAAGTATACTTTAAAGTCGTATTAGATATCGTAAAACGTAAAGTTTATCGTTTGATTTTCGGTTAATCGTTTTAAAAGGCTCGAATATCAAACACGTGTTATTTATCGTCTACGTTTTGCTTTCGGAGTAGTCGAAAATTTAATCTTGGTGAAATTTTAGATACATTCGATGGTCAATTTATTGCTAGTCGATGTTTGTATACGAAATGAAGGTGTAGGATTGAGAGTTCTATCCTTTCAGAAGTATTTTGCTTTTTTTTCTATCTCAAATTAATGGCGTGTTTGGTTCGAGTTGCTATACCGGACGAGTAAATATTTTGAAATAGTTTCTATATTTTTCGATAGTAACGGACGTAAAGTTGATTGATAAGAAAATTACCGTGATAAAGTGATAGGTACCGGATATCGCTGGGTTCTTTTTGGTTTATCGGAAGTTCATCAGGTAGGATTTTTGTTGGGGGTTAATTTTGATACGGTGAGTGGTGTTGAAGCCTTGAAGGCTTTTTTCGATGTGAGTTTTGCGAATTAGGTGTAGGGTTTATTTGAAGAGTTGGAGGTTTTTTGGGGTTTAATTGTAAATTCTGAAATGTAGGTTTTGATTACCTAAGTTGATTTATGAGCTAATTTTTTTAAATTGGGGATATGGTTGGGTGGTGGTTTTCCTGGTTTTGGATTTGTTCGAGGAAATTTCAGCCACTTCATAGCATTTTGAAAAGGAGCAAGTAATGAAAAGACTGCATATTTTTAAAGCTTAAATTTTCAAAAAAAAACATTCGATTTGGGCTTAAGGCTTCCAAGGGGTTGTCTAGAATTTCATTTTGGTAGGTATATCAATTGTTGGGAATCGGTGTTTTGAGGAATTTTTTTATTGAATAATGGATTAATCGAAATCAAATCATTAATTGAATCGTACATCTGAGTCAAGAATAATAAATTTATCGAATTCTCAATCGATCAAAAAATTTTATTTTTCAAAATTGAAATCAGTGGAGGTTGCCAAAATCAAACAATCGACAAATCAGTCATTATAATAAATTAAACTTCAAAATCGATTAATCAAAATTTGTATTATTTTGATCTGAAAGCAAATTATTTAGTCGTAAATTTTATTCAGTTTGATCGATTAATCAAAATCAAATTATTAATTGATTTTTTGAATTCAAATTATTAATCCGATCTTTGATATCGATTTATTAATCCATCTTTGAAATCTAATTATACAGGTCGACATGGAAAATGCTGTTTGAAGTTTAATGGATGATTTTTATAGTATTTTTCGTGTTAATCATGAAAAAAATAGTGAAAAAATTCCATCACCCAAGGATTTTTCATAATTTGAATTTTTTGTTGAACGGGGTTTCTACTTTTTTTGGTAACTTTTGACGCTTCAAGTCGATTTTCTGAAAAAAGGAAGGGTTCTAAGAAAAAAATTAATAGAACATAAATTGTAGAGCGTGAAATTCCCTTTGAGTAATGTTTAATTAGTTTTTCCTCAGAAGGCTTAGCTTTCGAGATATTTTAGTTTAAAGTTCGAAGTTCAACTTACTTTTTTGAATTGAAAATATCTCGAAAAATAAGCCTCCTAAGAAAAAACTAATTGGACTCTACAGAAAGGAAATTTTACGCTCTACAATTTATTTTCTATTCATTTTTTTCGTAGGACTCTTTCTTTCGCCAGAAAATCAATTTTTTGTAAAGAACCGCATTTTTAACGGGAATATCAAAGGTCGGGAAATCAACAATTTTTTTCTGCATAATTGATTTTGACCTAGGCACTTTTTATTTTAATGCTGAGTTCGAATATGATTTCAATTTTACTCCATCACGTCAGGATTTTTTATAATTGAATTTTTTTGTTGAATATTCGTTTTACATTTTTTAATGTAAATTTTGACCATTAAAGTCGATTTTCTGGCGAAAGAAATGGTCCTACAAAAAAAATGAATGGAACATAAATTATAGAGCGTAAAATTTCCTTTCAGTAAAGTTCAATTGGTTTTTTCTTAGAAGGCTTATTTTTTGAGATATTTTCAATTCAAAAAAATAAGTTGAACGTTGAACTTTAAATCTAAATATTTCGAAAGCTAAGCCATTTGAGGAAAAACTAATAGGACTTTACAGAAAGGAAATTTTACGTTCTATAATTTATGTTCTCTTCATTTTTTTCGTCGAACCCTTTCTTTTTTTAGAAAATCGACTTTAAGTATCAAAAATTATCGAAAAATATAGAAAAACTGTTCAATAAAAAATTAAAATTGTAAAAAATCCTTGGGTGATGGAATTTTTTCACTGCTTTTTTCGTGATCAGCGTGAAAAATACTACAAGAATCACCCATTAAACTTCAAACAGCATTTCAAAAGTTTATAAATGTCGACCTGTGTTATTAATCGATTTTTCGAGATTGATAATTTGTGGTCGAAATCCAATTTGAAAAATTGCATATTTGAATCGAAATCAATATAATTGATCGATTGATAAAAATCGATTTTTCACGTTTATTAAAATCAATTATTTGTAGTTGAAATCGATTTTTTTGAAATCAAAATCGATTATTCGTGGTCGAAATCGAAAAAATTAATCGATCTATTGATAAAAATTGAGTTTGCCGGATTTATTTGAATTTGAAATCGACCATTTATGATGAAAATCGAATAATCGATCGATTAATCGCGATCAAAATCTAATCACAATTAAGATTAAAACTCTTCGATTATTCAAATCGAATTTTTCATTCATTATTTTTTATTTGAAAACGAATCATCGATCGGTCATTTGAATTCAAATTAATCATCAATTATTTGGAATAGAATAATCCATCGATTATTCAATGTTTCTCAAGTCAAAACAAGCAAAAAAGTCTAGAAATGTAGTAAAAAAATCGAAATTTTGTCCAAAATTCGTAAAAAAATCGAGAAATTATAGAAATGAAAAATAGTACATACATATAAATAAAAGTAGAAAATTCGTGTGCTCAACTGATGTAAAAAGTAAAAAAAAAATCCATTGCTTTTTTAATTATTCCAAAGAGAAAAAAATTAAAAAATTTTTTTGTTATAAACAATTTACCTTATTGAAGTGAAAATAAAACTTCAAAATTAATGATTTCATTTCTGAAAATCAAAATTTTTCAACTTTACATCCTCGCTTTATTCGAGAATTTGGACCATGTGATTAAATTCTGATGGGTGCTAGGAAATTCTTTTTTATCCATACTTCTTTCTCCTCTTAATTATTTAATTAAATTGTTCTTAAAACAATAAAAATCCCACACCTCTCGATTCCTTTTTTTACTTATTTTATTTTGATTTGAAAATTTGAAAAAAAAAGTTTTATAAAATCTGTAAAAGTCAAAGAAAATGTGGTAACATCGTTTTTTCTTTAAATTTTAAATTTTTTTGCTTGGAAGAGAGGGAGAGTTGGAGGGTAAAACATATATATACCATATCTATTTTCAAAAGATTAAGAAGATTTCTGAATTTTGGTAGGGGTAGATAGTAGACACGTTTAAAATCGAATTATAGATTTGACCCGACCTTCACTGTAATTGGCCCATGGCTGTTTAGGGTAACGGGCCCTAAATTTAGATGGATTGATAAATCCAGACCAAATTTAATTTCGATTACAAATTATCAATTAGATGATAAAATAATTTATCTACATATTTATCTGGATACCAAATAATCAATCAGTATTTGAACCTCTTGATATTGAGATAAGAAATATTTCATCGATCAATTTCCATTCAGTTTTTTCTCGTTACTCGATCCAAATATTTTCATCTTCTGCAACTTTTTGAAGTATGTGGTGAAATGTTTTTTTAAAAATTGTAATATTTTCTCTAAAATAAGTGTTTTTTTTTTAGTTTTGAAAATTGTTTTGCATTAATCTATTTCATGGTAAAAAAATAATAGATGCATAGACCTATATTTTTTTTGATTTTTATGCACTTACATAACAAGATCAAGATTTACTGGAAATTATCACAAAATTTTTTGAAACATGATGAGAATTGTTCAAACTCAAGAAAAGTTATTCAAGTAATTTGCAAAATCGAATTCCGACAGATTATTTTCAACGCCCATTAATCTTTGAAAAAATTGACAAATTCGCTATAACGACGTAACATTTGAAAAAAAGGAAATGTAACTCCTCATTTATATGTACCTACGTGACGTAGTTCAAAAACCTTTGCAATAATATTCGAGCAAACGCCCGCAGGAAATCAGCTCCGCGAATAGATAAGCCTCGAGATAAAACGAGGATAAGCTGAAAAAGTCATGAATTACAATTACGACGTGCTAAGTTCGTTGAAACATTCATTTTCGCACGTGTTGATACCTATTTTCGAGGAAAATTTGAATAATTTTGGCCAAGTTTGCCTTCAGCGTGGTTATTTCTCGCGTCTTATATGGGTAGATGTATTTTTTTTTATCCGCAGAAAAAGTTAATAGCGTACTTTAAAAAGGTAATTTATTCGCATATTCCATTCCGTATATTACCATCATACTTTGTGCTTATGTATTCAGTATGTATACGGTTTGGTAACTTATACCTTTACTCGTATAGATATAAGTCTTGTTAATATAAAATCGCGTGAACTTTTGTAGCGAGGGTGGAAAAAAATAACCACTCGGAGGAATGGAAGTGATGGGGCCAATCAGCACGAGCCATACTCACGTCAGTGGTAGTTTATTCCATGCTTCCTCTGGAAAAAATTGTATCTTCTCGCTGCGTCGCGTCGCGTCCCACTACACCGTTTGTTTTTCTTCGGTTTGGTGCTTATCCCAAACAATTTCGAATTATCCACACCATCATTTTATTTTCCGGCGGAGAAATACCCCGTACACTACTAACAAGCAAGAAAAGACAAATTCGGCGACATGTATTATTGTAAAAACATAAGCTGACCTCGATCGAGTTTATGGCTCTTGTTAGATTTTCCTGTATAAATTTCTTAGAAAAAATTAGTTTCAAAACGAGTCAAAATTTTCTCATTGTTGATTACCTACGTGCATTTTTTTCATAAATTAACTACTTACTTATGAAAACATGTCTTGATTGAGATTGTTTTTTCATGAATTTCTCAATATTTATTTAGGATCATTTCCGATTCAATTATGAAAAATGTTGACTTTTGGGTTTTGTAAGAAGTCTTCGGAAATTATCAAATGATTTTTAAAAAAATATTGTCTGAGGATAAATGTATCGAATGTTTTATCAATTAATTGTTATCAAAATGAAAAATCGAATGTAAAAAATTGGTGTTCTTGGTAATGAATTGGACAATAAATTGATCAAATTATCATTTGGTAAATCTTAATCGAATAATTTATGAATTATGATTATTCGAAATCAAAATCGATGAATTACAGTCAAAATCGAATGATTGAATTGAAAATTGATAAATGAGTTTTCCCAAAGATTATCGAATAATGGAATCTGAAGTCGAAATCAAAATAGATTTATGGAATCAAAAAATTTAGGTACCTAATCGAGGTTCGAGTTGTTGCTTCAACGCTGTCTGTTGATTTTTGGGTATTAGAATCAAAATCGAATTATTAATAGATCGATCGATAATCGAATCACGACTCGAGTAATCAATTATCGAATCCTAATTTGATTAATCGATAATTGAATCTGAATTTAATGAATCGATCATCATGATCAGAATTTGATCAATTGATAATCAAATCCGCATGTGATCAACCGGTAATTGAATTCGATTCAGTTATTCGATTATCGAATCCCAATTTGATCAATCAGTAATCGAATTATGATTTAATCAATTGATCATCAGATCATAGTAAGATCGATCGATAATCGAATTAGAATTCGATCAGTCGATCAATCGGTGGTTAAATAATCAATTGATCATTTAGAATCATAAAAATCGAAATCGAAAAATTGTTATTGTAATCGATTGATCAAAAAGACAAAATTTTAGTTCTATGGTCAGGAAAATTTGGTTCATTGGTTCAGGCTGGAAAATTTTCAAAAGTGATGACTTTTTTTTGGAGTAATTTTAGTTTTCAATTTTGAAAAATGAAAGAATTGTACTTAGAATTTGAAAAATGGGAAAATTCTTTCTTATGCAATTAAGTATAGAACATAATTAGGATGTTGTATCTCTAAATCCAATGATTTGGACACAATGTTCTAAAAAAAAATTCATTTGAGACATTATACCCCAAAAAACTTCATTTGATACCGTGTTTCAAAAAAATCTCAATTGGGGCACAATGTCTCAAAAAAGCTCAATTGAGGCATAGTTTCCCAAAAATCCTCAGTTTGGACATCATGGCCCAAAAAAATCTCAATTGGGACATTATGCCCTAAAAAACCTTAATTGAGACATATTGTCCCAAAAAACTTTAATCGGGACATAGTGTCCTTAAAAAACCTCAATTGGAACAATAATTCAGACAAAATCTCACAAAACCCTCCAATTTGAATAAAATGTCCCAATTGAGATTTTTTTGGGACATGATGTCCGAACTGAGGATTTTTGGGAAACTATGTCTCGATTGAGCTTTTTTGTGTCATTGTGCCTCCATTGAGATTTTTTTGAAACATGGTGTCTCAAATGAGGTTTTTTGGGGCATAATATCTGAAAGAAGTTTTTTTTTAGAACATCGTGTCAAAGTGGCCTCAGTGCAAAATTGTGATTTTTGAGATTGTGGGGCCATCTATTAGTATATGTGAGGCACCACATTAGTAATCTGTTTTTAGGTGCTAAAGTTCATATGGACCGTTTTTACAGACCTTTCTATAGTGCTTAAAAATTCAAACATTTTCTGGAAACTCCAAAACGTCTTGAAACTACTTCCAATCGATTTGCGATGTCAAAAATAGGATATATACCAAATTTCAGTTTTTTTTTTTGTTCATTAGATCACAATTAAAGTACTCATTCGTGGCTTTCAAAGTTTTCTTGGGGGGGAGGGTCGAAAAATAAGGGTTTTTAAAAAAATAAACGCGATCTTGAGGGGAAAAAATTTCAAAATTTTTTTTGGTCTAGTCTTATAGAAAATTTTATTCCATTTAGATAAAAAGTTACAGCTCAAACTTTCCTAAATTTTGTGAAAAAATCTCATTTTGTTGTGCCTTGCATACCAAAAAGTGACATTTCTGAGCAAACTAAGCGTTCTACGGCAAAAATGATAAGAACCAAAGTTGTAGAGAATAAAATTTCCTATCTGGTTTAAATGGTTAAATTTTTCTGGGAGGCATAGTTTTCAAGATATTTTCGAGTAAAGTTGAACATTAGTGGAGGAAATTAAGAAAAAAATATGAATAAATCAATTTTTGGCTGCCAAAAGTTACTAATGTTCAACCTTACTTGAAAATATCTTGAAAACTATGTCTCTCAGAAGTCTAATCACTTGTATCTTGTATCAGATAGAAAACTTCATTCTCTACAACTTTGGTTCTCATCATTTTTGTCGTAGGACACTTAGTTTGCTCAGAAATTTCACTTTTTGGTAGGCAAGGCACAATAAAAATTGGATTTTTTCACAGAATTTAGGAAAATTTAAGCTGTAACTTTTTTTCTGAATGAGATAGAGATCTGCGGGTTGTTCCATTCGATTCGCCATAAAATTTCCTATAAGACTAGGCTCAAAAAATTTTGAAAAATTTTCTGTCTCAAACTCGTGTTTATTATTTTTAAAAAACCTTACTTTTCGCCCCCCCACACTACCAAAAACAAATTTGGTCAAAAAAATTATTTTTCCCTTCATTAGTTACATAAAAGCAACCAAAATTTGAATCGGAACCCAGACACAAAAATCGTGCCGACCTGTGTAATCGATCCATTTCTACAAAATTTTTGCCAATCTTTCTCTCTTCACGCACTGAACTGATATTCGAAATTCCAACCCAAAAATATCAATATTAATATCTACCGATCTCATATTTTCTACCTTCTCGACCCTAATTCAGTTACTGGATTTTCCCAAACACGTGTTTCATTCATTAAAAAAAATAATAAATCCTCTAAAACGGGTCAAAAATAGCCTATTTCGTTTAATGACGCGTTCTTCAGCTTAATTTTAATTACGGTCATTTTCCCAATGGCGTCATAAGATGGGTAGATTGCATCGGCTGGTCATTGGTGCACGCGAAAGGCGCGACTATCCGATATTTCCGAAACCATTTATCTCGATTACAAGTTATCAAAACGATATGGGCACGGGAATGAGTTGAAGTTGGACTATAGATAGATACTTTAGCTTCGGTGAATGACCCGAACGATGCCATCTTGAATAAAACCGTACCTCTATCTATTTACCTTTAAACGTTGTCAACCCACGCTTTTTTTTACCCACAAATCACCAATGCTTTTACAATATTACCAGTCGCCGAGTTGTCATACTACGAGAATAAAAGTTGATGGAGATTTAACTTGCAAATGAATCCAGTCTTCATTAATTTAACGACCGCGGATCGCGATAAATTCACGTGTTATCTTCTATAGGTATACCTACGCGAACCAGTAAGACCCTGGAAGGAGAATATTTCGTTTTCGTGTACGATAATTAAACCCATTCATAAACTGAAAAAAAGCAACGTTGTCGTATCACGAATTGCGCTTATCGTGCGACTCGACTGCAGTCAGGCAACACAACGGCGACGTTTGTTGCAACCAGTTCGATTTGGTGAACCAGTCTATATGATCGTGTAAAATCATCGTCATCGGTAACCGTGGTACGACGTTCGGTTCGGACGCGATGGACAGCGCGAGAATATCGGTTCCTCTTCGCGCGTCCAATTTGTCGGGCAAAAAAATGCGCAAACGTCGCGAACTCGATGCCTTAGTCGCATCGAATGGCATGAAGAGATTCAGCGCCTACAACGGCGGACCGGTTTGCGTAAAACCAGGTACCAACTATCACGATCAGTTGCTATCAGAGTCCACCGATGATCAAGATGATTATTGGAGATCGAGGAACAAGGCAGCAGCGAAAAGGAACCGATCGACATTGCTGAGACGAAGATGCTCGTCGTTATTGAACGTCTGCACAATTCTATTGGTTTTTGGATGCGTGATGGTGACGTCGACCGTTTTATGGCTCTTTTTGGATATCAAACATCAAGCGAATTATCTCCACAGTGAAATGGATCAAGGTATAGTAACTACAGTCGATATAAGTCTAAAAAAAGGTGAACCCGAACAAAAATACTATCAAAGGTTTTTTTGATGGAAATGGTCTAGAACCACGCCCCGAGCAACATAATGTGAGCCCGGCCGTGTCAGACCTGGGGTTTTCTCTCCCACGGTGGATCAAAGCCCCTAAAATGGGTTTTTTGCTTCCCCTCCTCAGATTTGGCTTTTGGGGTAAAATTAGCTCAGTAGTTTTTTAATCTACTCCTCAATACCTACAAAACGCTTTTTTACAATTTTTTCTAGTGTTAAAGGAAGCTGACTTATGACCATTCAAAGTTACCTTGGTGGGGGGGGGGGTATAGAAATTTTGCAGTTATACTCAATGTAATGGCTGAAATGCACCGATTTTGTAATTTTATCGGGTAAATAATTTTTTTTCAATGTCTCATCACTAAGTTTTCATTTTCACCCCTCCTCAAACAACCCCTACCCCTACCCTCTTATGAATGTTGATTTTTTATGGCGGAAAAATACAACTTTGTATGATCAACAATGATGGTGAACAAAATTTTTCAAGATCATTACTGAGTCCGTATCTGCCATGCAGACACAGGGACATAATTCTGGAATAACTCCCCTCCCCTCCCCAATCACATTTTCATAGTCAAACAATTTTTACATTTTGGGTATCGATTCCAGTTATGAATTGAGGTGGCTGAACACGAAAATGACATTATATTTGGAATTCAACAATAACGAAGTTCTTTTTTTCTCTTTTTTAGTTTTATAGTGAAAAAATCAGTTACAAATCGATCAACAAATCGGTCAAAAAATCGTTCAATCAGTCAAAAGTTCGATTCCAATATGCAGCTAAAATAATTGTTCTTAAATTCTCAACTAAAAAAATCAATATTATTTTCTATTACGCGTTTAATATTTATCACTGAGACGAGGAGAATAATGTTCATAAGCGCACTCAGGATGAAAAGGCTCAGGGGACTCCCCCTCCCTTGAGCTCGAAAAGTCGATTTTTTATTACAAAAATGTGGGAAAAAGTGCATTTTTTGTTCTTCAAACGTGATTTTACAAAAACTTTTAGCCCGTATTTTTAGTCGTTCTATTTTTTTAATAAACATACAAATCTCTGAATCTGAAGCATATTCCAGTCATTTTAGGAGTTGACCCCCAAAAATTAAATCCTGATTTTTTTTCACGTTTTACGTTCGTAATGGTCCACTAAAAAACATACCAAAATGGACACGCCACAACCCTCCGCTACCCCCAGGGGAGGGGTAAATGTCTGCCAAAAACCGGTTTTTCGTGAATATCTCCTCAAATAAGCATCAAAATTGAAAAATAGTTATGAGCAATCTTGTTCTACGTGTAATTTCCGATCAAAAGGTTTTTTTGTTTTTTCAAAAACACTCACTTCCTTGACCAAAAATTAAGGGTAAAAAACACCTATTTTTCAACAATTTACAGCATTTTTGGAAACAATCGAAACTTTTGTGAATATCTCCTCAAATAAGTCTCAAAATGGAAAAATGGTTATGAACAATCATGTTCTACGTGTAATTTCCTATCAGATAGGTTCGTTTTTTTTTTCGAAAATACCCACTTTTTTGCCCAAAAATTAAGGGCGAAAACGCCTATTTTTCCAATATTTACAGTATTTTTGGAAATGATGAAAATACGAAGTTGAAAGTACCCAAAATTATACTAATGAAGAGTAATTTTTTTATACATGCTGGTAGGGTATTCCAAAAAAAGTCACCGCAAGAATTTCAACCCCTACCGTTAATTATAAGGGAGGTTATTGCAGTATTCAATAACGGGAAAAAAATCAGGATTTAATTTTGGGGGGATTGGTACATTTTTTCTCTTATTTTCCTGAACTAGCAGTCTTCGATGAAAATCTGCCTTTGAGATTCAATGAAATGATTTTCATCGAAAATGGACGATTTTTCACTGATCTTATAGTCAAAAATCACTGATTTCTTGATTAATTCCCAATTTGTTGGAAAAAATCAATAATTTTGATTGAAAAATCGGTGAAAAATTACTGATTTTCAGTTGTATCCATTTCACTGATTCAAACAGGTAAATTTTACTGATACGGATTTAAGGAGTGTAATGATTGTTCGTTCCAAAAAATTTCGAATTTTTCCAAATTTTCTTTGCTCAAATCTGTTTACGTATTATCAGTCTACTGAAAATACCCTGATTACATCAGCGTCACTGAAATAAGAGGTTATTCAATCTTTTTCATTGGAATTTTAACCCTTTTTTTCTTGAATTCTCAGCCCCTCCCTTACATAATTTCTGGGTGGGTTTATGATAATAGGGCTGTTGAAACTACGTCATCCAAGGTCATATTTTATCAAAAAGTGCGGAACTGGTGGGAAAAAAATATTCATTTTGTACGTATTTATACTGGATTTTCATAAATTTATAAACTTTATTGTTAAAAAAATGAAGTTATGTGACAATTTTGAAAATAAGTAAATTTGTAGCTATAAAAAAAATGATTTGAAAAAGTTGAACTGGTGGGAAAATTCCAAAATGACGTCAGTTTCAACAGCCCTATATATTCGCGGTAAAATTCAAAAATAACGTAATATTTATGTTCAGCAACCTCAATTCATAAATGGGATCGATACCCAAAATGTAAAAATTGTTTGATTATGAAAATGCGATGGGGGGAGGGGGGAATTCCAGAATTAGTCCCTGTGTCTGCATGGCAGATACAGACTCGGTAATGATCTTAAAAATTTTCGTTCACCACCAGTGTTGATCATACAAAGTTGTATTTTTCTGTCATAAAAAATCAACATTCATAAGGTGGTAGGAGTGCGGGTTGTTTGAGGAAGGGGCGAAAATGAAAACTTAGTGACGAGACGTCGAAAAAAAAATTATTTACCCGATAAAATTACAAAATCGGTGCGTTTCAACCATTACATTGAGTATAACTGCAAAATTTCTATAACCTCCCTAAACAGGGAAACTTTGAATGGTCATAAGTCCGCTTCCTTTAACGCTAGAAAAAATTGTGAAAAAGCGTTTTGAAGGTATTGCGGAGTAGATTAAAAAACTACTGAGCTAATTTTACCCCAAAAGCCAAATCTGAGGAGGGGGAAGCAAAAAATCCATTTTGGGGGCTTTGATTCACCGTGGGAGAGAAAACCCCAGGTCTGACTCAGCCGGGCTCACATTATATTTCTCGGGGCATGGTTCTAGACCATTTCCAGCAGAAAAACCTTTAATAGTATTTTTGGTCGGGTCATGTCCCCTATCGACTGTACTAGTAATGGATCGAGGAAGTGATAAAGAATGTGTCGTTTCCTTAGTACAATCATTTTTGCTCGTGATTTCGCCAATTTCATTACGTGCCTCCTGGGCTATGTTATGTTCACCTGCGGTGCAGAACAATTAAGATTTTAATCTTTTGTACTTAGTATTATAACCTCTGCTTTGAATCATGTTCGTACCCAGGTTCGAGCTTCTGCGAGTATTTGTCGAGTTCAAGGCCAGAAAGTACAAAATGGTCAAATGTTTTCGCAACATACGTTATATATTTTACCCACCAACCACACGTATCGTGTGAGACATGAACGTAGAAGTAACGTCGTGTTATCAAATTGACAAATTCGCCAAGTACCGCAAATTACCTACAAATTATACACACGTACTCATTATACGCGTTGCTTACATTAAGGACGAGACAGACGAGACGAGGCAACGTTCGAAGTTGTAATTCGGTGGTGAATGTCGATTTCGTTATTCGAATAGAGTATTTGTAATTACTGAGGTGGAATACGAATGTACTCTGTAAGTACATACATTTCAATATCGATCAACAAGGGCGTAATCTGACTTTGAGGAAACATTAAATGGGAGGGTCTCCTAGATAGATATAGATTTCCCAATTGTACGAGTGTCTACCCTCTGACGAGTGTTGTTTTGGCGTTAATGTCGGTACGAGAAAATTAGCTTCGTAAGAAAGCGAAAATCGATTCGTTTTTCCGGTTTAGAAAGCACCCGAGATGGTGCGAATTTCAAGCTGGTGTCGTGTGTATTCGTGCAGATGGTGTTTGAAGCTATATAATGATGTTATTGCGGTGCGATGATGTGAACGATAAAACGAGGCAGATAAGAACGTACTTATCTTACCCATTTCTTGAAAAATGATCTAATTTCGGTGTATTTTTGAAATACATGAAATTTCAAATTTTTCCAAGTTTAAAATAATTTTCAAAATTTTTTAAATCATTCAATTTGTGAAATTCTCTCAAATCGACGTAGATTAAAAAACAGCAAAAATGTTTTGATTTTTCACTTTTCAAATGTGAATCTGGATGTAGAAATCACCCTTTGAGGTCAAAAATTGGTTTTTGAGTTGATACTAATTATGGGCCTTTCAGAAGGAGTAGAATCGAGAAAAATCTCAACTCGTAAAACCAATTTTTGATCCAGGGTGGTTTCCATATCCAGGCTCACATATGGATATGATTTTGAAGTGAGAGTCTACCTACTTGATGGTGGAGAAGAAGCATCCAGACTTTAATGTGACGATATGATCTTGAACTGTCAACTTTGGAAAACCTGGAAAAAGTCAGGGAATTTTGAAAATCTGGAAAAGCCAGAGAAAGGTCGGGGTATTTTGGAATATTCCATGGAATTTTTTTAAAATCCTAAAGAAGGAAAAATCATCTATAAACGTGTTACTTTGCTTATTTTATTACAAATTTATTTTTCAAAAAATTTCTCTCGAGCTCTCGACTGATTTTCTTTATCATTTTTTTTGACCATGATGTACAACAAAATTTATAAGTATTTAAATTCTTTCAAAAAAAATTCCCTCGTGGATAATTTATTGTCCGTCCAACATAGCTTGAGCCAAATTGTGTCAGTTTCGTTATCAAAAAGCAAACAAAATTTTGATTTTTTCCCCATTTAACTACAGCAATTTTGTTTTTGGCTTCGAATAACGAAACTGATACAATTTGGCTCAAGCTATGTTGAAGGACAATACACTCTTTCTTTCTTCGAAATGTATTTTTTTAGAAACGTACTTTTTAATAATAGTTCAGGCAAATAAGAGAAAAAATATACCTAACCCCCCCAAAAATTCAATCCTGATTTTTTTTGTATTTTACGTTCGTAATGGTCCACTAAAAAACATACCAAAATGGACACCCCAGAAACCCTTCGCAACCCCCAGGGGAGGGATTAACGTCTGCTAAAAACCGGGTTTTCGAGAATATTTTTCAAAATAAGCCTCAAAATGGGAAAATGGTCATGAACAATATTGTTCTACGTGTAATTTCCTATCAGAAAGGTTCTTTTTTTTCAAAAACACCCACTTCTTTGCCCAAAAATTAAGGGTAAAAAACGCCTATTTTTCCAATACTTGAAGTATTTTTTGAAATAATCAAAATTACGACCGAAGATACCCAAAATTATAAGCAAAACTCAGAATTTTGATTTGTAAAATTTTTGTTCAAAATTTTTGGTGGCTCGGAGGGAGCAATTCAAAATTTTGGTAATTTTTTCCATAAGTAGTCGCCAAAGTTTTGATGTTTTTTCTCCCCCCTCCGAGCCAACGAAAGTTTTGAACAAAAATTTTGCAAATCGAAATTTTGAGTTTTGCCTCTGTCTTTTCGAAGCTCCTTTTGGTTTTTCGAAGAAAACAACCTCAAAATCGTATTTGGCATGCCAAAAACCCTAATTTTTGACACCAGACATGAAAATTTTCAAAATTTTGAATTTTTGTCCCCCTCCCCTCGACTTTTGTTATCACCAATAATAATTATTAACATCACGTTCAAAGTACTTTTTTTTCACAACCTCGATTTTTTGAATGTAATATGCAATAACCACCCTCATAATTAACCGTAAAGGCTGAAATTTTAGCAGTGACTTTTTTTGGATTGCCCTACTAGCGTGTATAAGAAAAATACTATTCACTGATATAATTTTGGGTATCTTCAGTCGTAATTTCGATTATTTCAAAAAATACTGTAAATATTGGAAAAAGACGTTTTTACCCTTAATTTTTGGACCAAGAAGTGGGCGTTTTTGAAGAAAAAGAACGAATCTTTCTGATAGGAAATTACACGTAGAACGGGAGGGGGGATCTATAATAAGCCCAACTCATATTTTCACCCCCCCCCCCCAATATGATATATTGATACCTACATCAATATGATTGATTTCTCTTCCCACAGTGTTCTAATTTACTTACGTACCTAACCTACTACCTACCCTGAACTTGAACCCAACTAAATTTTATGTAGAATAGCTGCAGCGAACATAATTTAAACTATTGAAAATCAATTTTTTCAGTTCGCGTTCGCACGAAACCGACTGATTCAATGAACCATTTTTATGGGGGTTTCTCAAGTACTGGAAAATTCCAAAATTTTCTGGAGGCTTCGAAACGTCCCGAAATTGTTTCCAATCAATTTGGAAGGTCGAAAATACGATATCTAACAATTTTTCATTTTTTACCTCGATGCATGAGCTGTCGGAGTATTTTTAAATTTTTCCTGGGAAATTTTTTGCCAAAAAATATGGATTTGAACTGACAGTCGCGAATTTTGGAAAATCATGCTTTAATCGATCTAAATAGGTCGTCAATATGGGTAATCCGCGATTATAGGTGCTGAAGTTCATATGGGCCAATTTTATAAACTTTTCTCCAGTGCTGGAAAAATTCAAAAATTTTCTGGTGGCTTCGAATTTTTTTAAAACCGCTTCTAATGGATTCATTTCAGCAGGTCAAAAATAGGGTACCTATACACCAAATTTTAGCTTACTTTGTTGATTAGATCAAATTTTAATATTTTACTGAGCGATGAGGTGATTTTGAAGTTTCAAAAATTCGCCAAAATTTGAGAAATGAACTTTAGCCCTGAAATTTTGAGTATGAAGTTTTTTTTATGTACTTTCGATTTATTTTTGTTTTGGCCCAAAATTTTTCTGCCGGTTGCGATACCTCTCTTGCCAGAGGAGTTCCCTTCCTGTTTCTTATCACCCATAATTATTTTTTATCCATAAAAATTTACTAATTCTTCACAATACATAATTATGTAGGTAGGTATCAATGAAAGGTGAAAAACTTAAAAACATTTTTTTCAGAATTTTTCAACTTCAATCCAATTTTCTAGTGAGATCAGAGGAAATAATTTCTAGGGGCTATCGTTTGAAGAGCTTTTCATGTCTCACGAATGTTGAAATCGAATCCGTTCTGATACTTAATGAGAAATATTAATTTTTTATAAAACGACAACTCGCTGAAAAAATTCATTTACTTTCGATCAAAGTTTTATCCAATTGAGTTGCAATTAATTAAACTTTACTGCATTCGGCGGAGTTCAAGGATATTATAAAAAATTTATTCGCCTAATCAAATCACTAAAGAGTGGACAACTTGATTGTTCGAATTTCTCGCTGCAATTCTAAATTTGGCACGTCCACTACGAGTTGAAATAATCGTAATTGATGGGCGCATGTAAACTGCACACACGTTGGAGTAAACAACGAAACGGTGTATGTAAACTGCACACATATGTAAATTGCACACTCACAGCGATAAGGTATTCTGCACACCGTTGGATTGAATGAACGATTGAATCGTTCATGAGATTCGGCAGAATTTACTTTTTGCATACCAACGTGCAATTTACTTCTTTTTTGGTGTAGGTGAATTAGCAGAATCCAAAAAAAAAGGAACAATTTTCGCTAATAAAGCTTTTATTGGGAAAAATTGTCGAGTGAGTAACGCTTGGAACAATTTTTAAACCCCTTTCAATCCAATTATATGATTATTATGAGAATTTGACTAAATTCTGTAATTTTTTTGAATTTATTTCTCCTCCTTTTAACTGATTTGACAACCTTTTGGCAGCACTTAGGGTCGACAGATCAAAAAAATTCTGTAATTTCTCTCTCATTTTGAATCAGTGGAAAATCACTGAAAAATGATCAGAATTGCAGCACAGAGAAAATCAGCGAAATTCTTTGGTTTTCAGAGGATATTTGTTAATTTTTCAAAGAATTTCACTGATTTTTTAAATATGTAAATTTCAGAGATTTTACTGACTTTCCGGTGAATTTTCACTGAGTTTTCAGCAATTTTTCACTGATTTTTCAGCAATTTTTTCACTGATTTTTACTGTGCTGCAATTCTGACTTTTTTCCAGTGATTTTTGATAATTTTCACTGATTTATAAATAAGAGAGCAGTTGACACCAATTTTGATCATGAATGTTTATCATTTTTTGTATGTGCCATTTCGTTCATTTATTTTTTGTGTGCTAATTACATATGTGTGCAAATCACACTTCTTCTTAGTGTGTGCAGATTACATACGTATGCAAATTACACTCGTTTGTGTGCAATTTACTTTCTTCCTAATTGATATGGTGTCTAGCTGTGCAGTGTGTACTGTGTAGATACATTGTACGAGTACATCTTTCTACAAGTTTCTTCAATTTAATTTTTTTTTTATCAAAAATTTAATTTAGTATTTTACTTAAGAAAATTGAAAAAAATTGAAAGATGTCTTTTTACTCTTTTTCCTCATAATAAATTAACGACCTTTCCCATTTTTTAAAATTAACAAAACACCTTAAAAATAATTAATATTGCTCAACTTGTCCTTTACTTCAAAATTGCAAAAAAAAATTATCCACCTAATGATGTTTTGAGAATTTAAAAAAAAGATGATATCACGGAAACTACCTGGATAGAATTTTTCATCTCGTTTGTGACGAAAACACGACAATCAAGCCATCTTTTTTAGGTGTTTTTATTAAATCCCCTTTCCTTTTTCTCTTTCTTTTTTTATTTAAATTTTAGACTAAAAAACCCCTTCGATGTAATTTAGTAATTAAAAATTTCCCCATAAATTAAGGTCGCTCGAGTCGAAGAAAAAATACGGTACAATCTTTGATAAAAAATTTCACGTTTAAAATACGAAAAAAATGAATACTCGTATAGGTACTTGATACAACAAAAGATTCTGCTGTACCATTGCGTAAAAATTTAAATTCCAAACAAGCTCGTCTTTACAAATTTCACGCTCGCGTTAATTAAAAAAAATCTTAATTAAAATTTCGCTGTGGGAAATGGCGCTAGTGCGGAGTTTCGATGAAATTTATTACACTCGGTTGTTTCGTTGACCAATAGCGATGATTTTCTCGTCCTACTTTGATCGCGAAACCGCAACAAAGTACTCTATCGAGCCGATATAATTCAAAATACCTCGATTGAGGCACAGCAAACGCGTAAAATCACGAAAATTGTAAAGTTACGTAGGTATTTCACTTGTAATGATCTACTCTACGCGTCATTTGTTTCAAACAACGAACCGACGCAGCCGCGATTAATGTTTAATTAATGTTGACCGTGAAAATGCGAGTAAAAGACTCGACTACCGTATTTCTCGATCGGAATCAACTGCATCGTATTCTGCTTTCAATTCGTGACCATATTTACCGCTATTTGTTCTTTTTTTATGAGTTTATTTACTCGTGTGTTTTACACATCTACGTAGGTGTCTATTCCGTTACATAAACTGCAGGGCATTCCTAATTCCAATTGTGTCGAGGAAATGTCATTTTTTTCAAAACGCTTCTCAAATGAACTTGAATTCTTCAGAATGTGACGTAAATTTCATCGTAGAATCGTAATATCGTCGATTTTACCTTAAATCGTTACTCCATTAACCTTGCATCCAGCTGTAAAGCCTATAGTTTAATTACGTGCGTTCTAAGGAGAAGTACCTCTACCTACTTATTACTAATCTAGTGCGTATGATGCCTGATGCGATGTTTTGAGTGTTTTTTTCCCCTCCTGGACTTGTATTGAGATTTAAGAACCAGTTTTGCTACATAGTTGTGGTTGAAATTGATATTCTTGGTGGTATTTTCGCCAAATCATCGGTTCCTCCTATTATTCCGAAAGTGAGATCATTCGATTACCAAAATAAATGGAATATTACGTAGTACGTAATTTTATCTGTATGATTGATGTAAAGGAAGGAGTGGTTAAAGTGTTCTGAAATTTTTTCAGTATCAGCTGAGGATTATTTTTGAAAAAAGTGAGGTTATAAGAAAGATATCTATCTCTCCATCTAAATTTTACTTCGAGAATTATTTACCAGATTAATTTTAAACAAATGGATTGAAATTTTACTTAATTTTTACCCTTAAGATTTGAAAATGGAGTAAGATGTTCAAAATTTGGCGAAATTTATGGTATTTTATCAAATTTAATGAATCTTTTGTTTGAAAAAAAATTCTGAACGTTTAAAAAAAACTTTCAAAATTTGTAAAAATAATGTCAAAAATTGTAAAAGTTGACAAAATCTGTAAAAAGTTAATTATCGTAAAAATTGGCAAAATTGGTAAAACTTGACACTTGTAAAGACTGACGACGTAAACCAGATGACATTTGTGAAAAATGTTGGATAAAAATCACAAAAATTTACAACATTTGCAAGATTAACAACAGTTGAGATAAAATTTGTAAAATTGACAACATTTATAAACATTGTCATTATTTGTAAAAATCAATAGTTGAAAAAATTGGCAATGTAAAAGAAACAAAATTGGTAAAAATTAACAAAATGTGTAAAATTGGGATAAAAACGTTGTAAATATCTACATAATTGTAAATTTTGACGAAATTTGTAAAAATTGAAGCAAGTTTCATGTTTAAAAGTATTAGGGTTTAAAATTTTTAAAAAGTAACGAAAAATGGAAATTGGCAAAAAGTGTCGTTTGTGAAAATATAGGTCAATTTTTCAATGAAATGCCTAGGTATACTTTTCGACAATTGGCTGCAGTTGACTACGATTAAAAGTATGATCGTTTTCACAAAAAATTGACATGAAATTGGTATTTCTGACCAAAAATTACCTTTTTTTACCAAAATTGACCATTTTTACCAAAAATTACCATTTTTACCAAAAATTACCATTTTTACCAAAATTCACCATTTTTACCAAAAATTACCATCTTTAATCAAAATTTACCGTTTTTACCAAAAATTACCGTTTTTACTGTGTTTTACCAAAAATTACCGTTTTTTACCAAAAGTTACCATTTTTTTTTACCAAACATGACAATTGAATTCTTACTAAAAATTTGATAATCTTATTAAAATTCAAGTTTTTACGTAGGGTTAACAAATCTTATCTGCTGAAAATTTCAGAGATTCCTACCAAAAGTTGGCAATACTTACCGAAAATGCAATTCTTACCAAAAATGGTAATTTTCATCAGAAATTGGCAAATCTTTCTAAAACATGGCGATTCCCACCAAAAATGATTATTCTCACCAGGAATGGCAATTTTTACTAAAAGTTAGTCATTTTTACCAAAAATTTCCAATTTCTTGCGTAGAAATTTGAATTCCTGCCAGAGATCAATTCTCATCGAAATTATAAATTTTTACAAAAAATTGAAATTCATACCAAAAGGCAAAAGTAGGCAATTTTTATAAAAATGGCTGAATATTTTCATCAAAAATTGACATTTCTGCCAAAGTTGATCAATTTTTATCAAAAAAAGGCAGTTCTTACCAAAAATTAAAATTTGTATCAAAAACGGAAATTTTTACCAATAATTGGCAAATTCTTTTTACCTCAATAAAATGGTAATTTTTACTGAAAATTGTAATTCGTACAGAATTTACCTATAGTGATTTTTTTACCAAAATTGACAATTTTCATGAAAAATTGGCATTTCTTCCTAGAAATTGGAATTTTTGTCAACAGTTGACAATTTTTACCTAAAACTATCATTTTTACCCGAAATGGCATTTTTTTACCAAAATGGAAATTTCAACCAATAATTGGCAATGTTTATGAAAAACTGGGATTTCTATATCACGTATGGAAATTTTTACCAAAAATTGGCAGAACTTAAGGGCATAGTTCGCATTTCTTTTTGCCTACACGCTCCCCTGCCAATTTACATTACGCTTATGGGAGTTCATGAAATATTACTTTACTCGAAGTGAGAGTGATAAAATGGGCTCAAATTTGAAATATACATTTTTCGAGACGGTCTCTACAATCCTGTGCATGGATTGCTCGTTACATCGAATATTTTACAAGAAAATTGAATTTGAAAAATCGGTGAAAAATCCACTGATTTTTCAAATTCAATTTTCTCGTAAAATATTCGATGTAATGAGCAATCCATGCACAGGATTGTAGATACCATCGCGAAAAATGTATATTTCAAATTTGAGCTCATTTCATCGCTCTCACTTCGAGTAAAGTAATATTTCATGAACTCCCATAAGCGTAATGTAAATTGGCAGGGGAGCGTGTAGGCAAAAAGAAATGCGAACTATGCCCTTAATAAGAATTGGAATTTTTTCCTGAAATGTAGTAATTCTCTTCGAGCATTGAAATTCTTCCAATTATGTGAAAAATCTGCTGTTGAGTGGTGAAGAACTTGATATAATTGGTGATAAATCTTGCAAGTAGAAAAATAAATAACTTTTCATTCAAAACATTTAAGATACTTACGTAGGCTCTAATTAGCTAGGGGAAAAAATAACAAATAAATATCAAGTTTCAAAATGCTACAATTTTTTATTCCAATACTTCAATGTATTTTTAACAAGAAATTCTATCGAAAACATTTTGACTATCCTTAAGAATTGTAAAAAACACCACCAAAAAATTTCAAATTATTGAAAATCTAAAAAATCGCAGAATACAAATAAACGAAATAACTTCTCGTTGCATTATTTAAGCGAAGAATGGCCTAAAAATTCAATTCACTCCTTCAGCAAATATTTGTCCAAATTCCAAAATGACGAATCTCTGATTTCAGATGAAAATAAGATGATTCATTTTTTTCAGAATTCTTCTCTACCAAAAGAGACTATACCAAGAAAACAAAAAAAAAAATAAATTTCAAATAATTTTCGAGACTGGAAATTTGAGTCAACCTAATAATTCTTGCTATTCTTCTAGTGAAATTGAAATTGTAATTTTTTTTATGATTTCAAGTCGTTACGAACCTCTTAAGTTTATTTCTTTTTATGAAGGGGAGAAGTATAGAGATTATTTTATCATAAAAACGAGCAATTTTGAAACGTAAGTCAGCAGCTTTTTGAAAATTAGAAAAAAACAAGCACTTAATAAAACACGAAGACCTTGAAAAACTCATTTCTGCAAGATTTCACCCCATTTTAATCAATGTGACTTTTTAAAAATCTAGTTGCCATCTGAATATTTTCTCAATCCCTCTACCAATTTTACAAACCCTGCGGTCAACTCCATCAAAAGCTGTAAGAAAGAAATCATTTTAAAAATTCTACCCGGTAGCCAAGTAAATAATTAAGGATTAAATATTTAACGAGAAAAGGGGTCTCTTTCAAACACGAAAACATTTCGTCTTTTATCACCACCAAAGCAAATACATTCACCTCGATATCTTTCTAGAAAATTAAAACCACTATATCGAAGTAAATAATTACACGTATTTTACGTCTTATGTACCTTCTACCTTCATACCTTACCACCTTGCTACCATATCGTTTAAAAATGAAAAGAAACAAACAATGGTGTGTTTTGAAAAATACCTTTGCTTATTATGTGCTACCTATTCAAACACTATAAATACATACCTTAGAATCAATACACAGTGTATGGTTATTTCAACATAAAAACGTCGAATCGTAACAGAGCGAATATCACGCTATAAAAACACGCCTTATTCTGTGCCAAGGTCGCATTAAAATCGTCCGGCTTTTAATCTAAAGACATTTCCGAATATTACAGAATATTTCCTTCCATAAAATTCAATTCTTCGCTGGTTCCTGTCTCGATTGTCCATCTTTGATTCAATCGTATACGAAGTTTGTTTTTCTTTGCTCGATAAAAAAAATGACCGTGAAGTTAAACTATCACAACGTCACGATTTCATTTAATTTTGTTTTAAAATATTCTCAACCGTGGACTCGTGAAATTTTTGCATCGCCTACGTTTTTATATCATGCAATACGTAAGTTGAGATAAAAATTCAACTAATAGCCTATGGCCTACCTGGATTCAGATGGTAATTACTGGCATGTGTGATGCTGGCGATGCACATGTTTTGCCTGGTTGTTTTTTTTATGTAGTGATGTTTTCCTGTTACCTATAAAATTACGAAATTCAAATCATTCGAATTTTTTACCTTTTCCTTATTCTTCGTTATTTGCAAGATTTATTTACCTGCGTAAACTAAAGATATACGAATCTAAAAGAGAGGAGAGGGAACTCGATTATTTTATTATAACGTGTTTTTGATATTTTTCGCATAAGT
This sequence comes from Pseudococcus viburni, assembly GCA_033439095.1. NCBI lineage: Eukaryota > Metazoa > Arthropoda > Insecta > Hemiptera > Pseudococcidae > Pseudococcus > Pseudococcus viburni. Next base: position 360,847 of record JAVBJF010000331.1, on the reverse strand, counting down.
TTCTGAACTTCAAATACGTTCTGCGTCATGAATAGAGCTATTGAATGTAAACACGTGTTAAGGAGAATTTTTTCATTACCAAGTTGTAAACAGATTCAGCCTAGTGTAAAAAATGACTGTTTACAGGGAAAAATTGCTACCGTGCGATGCTATTTAAATTTTAATACGAGTTCATTTAGCTGGTACAAAGAGGATGTAAAAAATTTTCCTAATCGAAATTTTTACAAGTTATTAATTTTATGATTGAATTTCCGAAGAATATTTTAGATTATTCGGAAACACATTTTTAAAGTGAAAAGATTTTAAAATCAAGGCTAAGTTGAGATGGAAATTTGAGAAAATTAAACTTTTATGGTTTTATTAGATATTATTTCGTCGGATTAAAAAGATCAAAAGAACCGTTATTTTGTTCATTATTTTTTTCTTTGCTCATTTTGGTTGTATAAAGAAACCCTTCAGAGTGAGTTACGCCAATTTTAATTTTCGGAATTGGTTGAAGTTTTTATAGAGTTTTCTGCAGTCTTCAGTCAAAATTTGAATCGTCTATTTTAACTCGTAATTTTATAATGCATTTGAAAATAAATTTGACCTTCGGTGCTTTGAAAATTTGTCATGAATTGCATTTGATCTCATGTTCCAAAATTTCCATCTAAAAATATTCTCCATCTTCTCTAATTAAAGAAGTAGAGAGGGAGGAGAGAAAATTGCTCATTTTTGCCCTCGCTTGCGCAAATGCCACTTACAAGGGATGTATCTCAATTCGAAGTTAAATTTTGAGCCGAAATTAAAATAAATTGGAAGTATTCTTTTATTTCTGAATCAGTGAAATTTATAAAAAATAACTGGAAAACAGTCAGAATTGCAGCTCAGCAATAAATCAGTGAAATCAAGTCAGTGAAAGAAAATCACTGGAAATCAGTGAAAATTCACTGAAAACTCAGTGATATTTTTGGAATTCACTGAAAAATCTGTGAAATTTTTTGAATAATCAGTGAAAAATCGCTGAAAATCAACGAATTTCACTGATTTTTCCTGTGCTGCATTTCTGACTGTTTATCAGTGATTTTTCACTGATTCAAAATGAAATAGTACATCGAAAAAACCAAATTCAAAATTTTAGGTGCTGAAATTTATTTTTCGAATTTTGGCGGATTTTTGAAATTTAAAAATTATCTTTATCGCTCAAAATTTGATCTAATTTTTTAAAAACCTGAAATTTGGTGTATAGGTGCCTTGTTTTCAACATCCTGAACTGATTAGAAGTGGCTTTAAGACGTTTCAGATCCTCCGGAAAATTTTGAAATTTTCCAACACTGGAAAAAAGTGTATAAAAATGGTCCATATGAACTTCCGCATCTATAATCATGGATTGCCCATATTGGTGACCTATTAGATCAATTGAAGTACAATTTTCCAAAATCTATAACTTCGAGTTCAAATCCATTTTTTTATCAGAAAATTTTCCTGAAAAAAATTGAAAGTTGTTGACCTTGGTCACAAACAGGGGTGCGGCGAACCCCCTGAGTCAACGACGAGGACCCCCCCAAATTTTCCAAGTAGCCCCCCCATTTTCACAAATTTCTTCATTTTTTTACGAACTTTAAGGTGGTGGTGGTGGGGTGGGGGGTACAAAAAAATACAATATCCCCAAACGTTTGGGGCTTAATGCGACTTTCCCGGATTTTTAATTGATTAAAGACTTTGGGGAAAAGTGGGATAGCATAAAAAATAAAAACTTTTTAAAATAGGGGCAAGGGGGATAACTTTAAAGAGCACAACCCTTAAGAATCAGAAAAAATATAAATAAACTTAAATTTTAAATTAAACATTTGACTTTCGGGCCCCAAAAAAATAAAGCCAGTCTGCATCTTTTTTATCTTCACCCAATCTAAAAACCCTGAATTGGTAAAAGTTATCTGCTTGGATCAGTGTGAAATAAGATTTGAGGTTTAAGAGGTCTTATTAGTAACGAAGTATCGAATATCGGAAAAATGGAATTAATTAACTACGCGGATTTTAATGTGGCAGACGTGAATATATTATTGAATATCACACGCGAAATAAAACGGTATATAAAACTTAAATTACTCTTCTGTTCAACGCGAAATTAATTAGTTATGCGGAATCGTGGATTTATAGGAAAGGTAAAGGTTGTATGAAAGTCACAATTTTAGGCAATTAAGCCGCCGAGGAGTACGTGTAATCGTTGTAAACGGAAAATTAGTACTGAAGAACATTAATCGGTGCGAGACCGACGTAGTAGGCGAGAAATTGGTTTTAACAACAGTGTTACCACTTGTGTGGAACCAAATCTGCCATACTCTGTTTTATCTGATGTAGGGCATAAGATTCTCCTACATATGCCCCATTCTCCGGGCGAAACTGGTGAAGATCGGTGAATTATTCGTAGGAGAATCCTAAGCTAAATACTATCTAAGATGGTATTTACCATCTGCCCCTTCATCGATATTTTACCTCGCTCGGTGGCTTTCTGATTATTAACTGCAAAGAGAAAACTCCAAGAAAAAAATCTGTGACCTATTTTCAACAACAACTGGTTTTAATACGTGAAAACACGATAGATAACGGATTAAAGAAAAAATATGAGAAACATGGAAAAACGCAACCAGTAAGTATAACTAAGCTAAACAGTCTTAAAATTATCTAATTCTAACGAGATCTTCTTTTTCTTGATTCCATAGGTCCAGTCCAATTGTGCCGAAATAAATGCACTGCAACGACGATTTGACTTTTGAATCCTTTTCTTGACGACTGCTTGGCTTCACTTAACAGCGAATCAGGTAACTATTTTTATGTAGGAATTCTGATCGATTGTTTTTCAACATAATAATTAAACAGAAAAAAATCTTTCCATTTTTTACAGGTAACAGCCGATCTAGCGGCGCAATATACGCAGAGAGAAAAAAAAAAAACAAAGTATAATCGGAATTTTGCTTCTTTTTTCGACCAGCCGACTGAATTTTAGCGATCAGAAATTATAACAATCCGCAAAACTTTACGAATCAGCGAAAATAGGAACAAAATATGAAATAACTGAAAAAACTAGGTAGGTAGCTACTTCTTTCTACCAATAACCATTTTTAAATGCGATTTTTTACGATGAGATAATTTTTAATAGGTCCGATTTTGATCTTCGTGCTGGGTTCGAAGATACTCTTCACGTAGACGAAGCTCTTCTTGTTTGGCGTTGGAGGTTATTATATTCCTCGTTAGCGTTGTCTGCGCTGAGCCAAGGAAAATTCCTTTCGAGTTCCAGGAGTGGGTGGTCTGCGAATTTTGATGAGCATGTCCGTTATAAACTTTTACGTCGAGAATGACTCAGGTACCGTATTAAAATCCATTCGTAGCCAAGTTATCCGCTGACCAGATAATCTCACGCGGTTGATCGAAATAGTAGAATCTCCATTTGAATGATTCGGCAGCTTCGATTATGAAATCTTCAAATTTTTTACGTCTGACAGTCGCATTTCGAAAAATCACGGCATTGTAACAATTAGGTACCGGACTCCTCTGTCAAATAAATTCTGGAATGTTTTCCTAACGTTTGATCTGACAACGAATATGTCGAGGTGTTCTGAAGCTGTGTCCCAATCGCCGAGTGATTGATCATCTTCTCCGGAAGTCTAGGTAGATACGATAGATTACGTTTGGATGATTTTCGTTGGAAATTTTCCGGCGTAATACGGTGAGCGGGTGAGATCTGCTTCGGCGTCGGTGTTTCCAGCAACTGAGCCACGAGTACACATATATGCGATAGAATCGCCATAAATTAACCATCTCTGTGCCAGTACGCGAACGAGCCATCCGCGACTTCTGTTTGATAAATACCACGGCACTCTTTTGCTCTCGTACGCACGTACGCGTTTTTCAGCATCGTTGGCACTTCTTCTCCAATTGGCGGTGGATGTGGCGGCAACGTTCTGGGATTTCTGATGTCAGAAATTTGCGCTGGTCTAATCGGATTACCTGCTTCATCGATCGGACGGTTCCAAAAATCAAATTTCTGGGAAACGGGGGTCCTGGCTGACGTACTCGGCTGCGGTTGATTTTGCGGCGGCGTATTGGTCGGCGGGGGAGGAGGAGAACGTTCTCTTATTTCGCGTTTACATGGCGGCGTATATTTCGCTTCTTCGTATTCCTGTAAATTTTCGCCGTCAATATAGGGCGGGCTATATAATTCTGAATTTTCGACAGAATGATTTTCAAAGTATTCGCGTACCTGAGTTAAACGAGCGGTAGTAACAGTCTGTGATATAGTACGATAGGTTCCGGTCACATTGAAATTTACTTTAACATCACCTTTTTCATCGGGAAACGAAATAGCTTTAGCTTTAGATTTTTCGTACGTGCGTGTTCTTCCTTCTGTCTCACTGGCATCGTCTGAGGTCCAACTCGAGTAATTACCGCTGTTACCTTGTCTGTCTATAACATAGGAATCATCCTCTGAATTCCACAAAATTGGGTTATAATCTAAATCGAGGTCATCTTGAAAAACAACTGACGGAGAAGGGACTACCAAAATACCTTTTTTTTCAATCTGAGTAACAGTCTGTGATACCATCGCAGTCTCGTTGCGCAACTTCTTTTTTATTACTTGGTCAACTGTACTCGGAGATAACAGTTGTAAAAGTTCTTGCGGCGTATACGATTTCTTTCGGTGGTGAAGGCGGGTATTCGGCTGTCATTTTGAAAAAATCACTTTTGATGAATAATTTTCGAATAATTTTCATAGACGACTTTGTAGCTAAAAACTTACGTTCTACATTTTGAGCCGTATCCGAGGCGCGTTTTGTCGGGGCCTTCAGGTCTGTTTGCAACTCGGTGGATTTTGGAGTTTCGATTCGTGTACTACTTGTCGACGGCTGAGGTTCCGGTGCTTGTAGCTAGTCGGTTTTTTCATGTTTTGGGCCACGTTGACAGAATTATTCTGATTAATATCCGGACAACTTTTCATTTGAAAAATAGGCAGAAGAAAAATCGTTAATATCAAAAAAATACGTGGCTCTTTTCGTACTTTTTTGGTACTTACAATTTCGAGCGATTTCTCGGTCTGTTGTTCGGATTTTCGATCTTCCTCCCTATCTTAAATTGTCCAATTTTTAATCGCTGCTTGGAAACGTATCTGTGGACGAAAATGTAATTTATAATAGCCTAATTCTAATTCTACACGCGAGTTAGTATCTGCTCTTTATACTCTAGTCGGCGAATTACCTTTTTTGCAGAATTTAGCGCTTTAAATTGAATGCTCACGTACCCTTTTATGATTTCTTCTTTTTCGTCGAATCTCTTACTAATTCGTCGAAATCCGCTGATAGTTGCTCGTAGCGACGCTCTAAATCCGCATATAGGTCTGTTTTCCTTCGCAAATCGGCTCTTAACGCAATTTTTTCGTCATTGAGGTCTGAAGATTCCGCACGTTGCTGGATCAACAGCTGATTTCGTTTCGCGACATTCTATCTGCAGACGGTCTCGTTCAATCTCGACAGCAGCCAATTGCTCTTGCAATCGATTGAAGGTCCTCGTTATCGGCCGGATTGAAAAAATGGAGCCTGGAACTAATAAAACATCTCGGCGGTCTGCGTACGCGTAGATATCTCCGCATCTAGGGCATGTCTGCATTTTGGCGTCGGAAATCTTTCGTTCATAGCATCGCTTGTGGAAAGTATGCCTGCATGGCAGCGAGGTCCACTTCGCCGGCTGCTCTTCTTCGCCTTTTAGCGTGGGTGCCGGATCGCATAAGTTGAAATCGCAGATGCGACATAACGCATAACGCACCGAAGTCATCTGAGTAACTTACAGAAATTAAAACCAGCACTTTTGAAAAAGGAAAAATATCAAAATTATTCAGTTTTACCTTTTTCGATTCGTATTCGGAAATTTTCTTTATATAAAAAATTGGCTATGTCTTGCTGTCAAAGCACCAAATAGAAACGTGACGACTTAACAAAATCAGCCAGAGGGTATCTTTCATTTACACAAAAACTGAGAATTAGGACCGTAATAAAAAGCCACTCTATTAAAATCATAATCAAAATTTACCTGGGTTTGATATTTTGAAGAATTACTCGGAAAAAATCAACTTGAAAACTCAAAAAAATTTGAAACAACACAAGAACAAATTCACACGAGGTGTTATTCGGACCACTGTTAAACACAAATTGACCAAAATCTCATCGCATCGACTGTCGAGAGTTGTCGAGTTCAAGCCATTGTTACAATTACCGATTGCAATTGCACTATCTACAATTACGCGATAAGAGCCGTTAAATTCCACTTTTAAAATCGTATTATGCGCGCAACGTACAGCTGGTCTGAGTAGCGCAGTGTTACCGCACTTTTCAACGCAAAAATCGTCTAGTCAACTGTTACCATTTTTATTTTTACGTTTTTTCTGTTTCGTTTTTTAATAACTGTTATTTTATTTGCCCCAGTGGCCTAGTTATTTCCCAAAAATGTGTTTTATAGCAATTATAAATAGTTACCGTAACCTCTGTATTGGGAATTTGCCCCTGTACACAAAAAATGTACAATATGTTGTTACGTAGGTATATACCTATTTGAAATTTCGAGACGAATTAAATTCTGTATTTCAAGTACAAATTCGGTATCAGGGGCTCCCCTGGTATTAGGCGGGGGGTGGAAACGTGTTTAAAAACTGGGAATGAGTTTTTTCGACTCACTGGCTGCGTAATTTTTTTACATTTTTATTTTTAAATTACAGAAGCTTAATTTTAATCAGGCGGAAGAATTCGCGGTTTTCTAAATATTACGTTTACAAAATTAATCATAGTGGTCGCGAATTTGTTTTCTTTTTTATCCGGTTTACACCGGTTTCGTCATAATTCACCGCTTTAGTGTACGCCCACTTCGGGTGGTATATTTTTTAGTCGGGATGTTAGCTGCAGGAGTTACTCCACTCGTACTCGGCTGAGGATTAATTGGTAGGTTTGTACTTGGGCCATCGGGAAAAATAGGCTCATATTGATCAATTTCTGCTCGTATACGAACAGCTGCTTTTTTACGGATTTCTTTTGAGTTGTTAAGGGGGGGGGGGTGGGTGGGGGAGGTTAGTGTGTTTTGTGGGGGGGTGTTGTTATTGCATTTTAATTTTTAATCTGACCAAATTTGGTTTGTTAAATATTTAAAGTAGGGTTTGTATTTCTGTTCAATAGTTCTATTATCCAATTTTTGATCTCATTTCGGGTCGACGCGGAGGGTCCTGAAGGCTTTGACTTAGTTAGGTACAGGTTAAATGTTTGTCTGAATATTTATACAAATTTATCATCAGCAGGATCATCAGGGCAGCTACGATTGTTATAACTTTGGTATCAATTTGAAAACTAACTCGGTAGGGGACCGTATCTTTTCGCGTAAAGGGTTTAGCGATGTACCGCGGCAGAACTGGAGTGGGAATGAGCTGTCATTACAACCAAATCTCCGCAGGTTGCGAATCGTTGGATCGCCATTGGCTTTTTTATACCGGGGGTATTCGGTCCCTGGCTGGGTTTTAATCGGCGTCTTTCTCAAAAATTAAATTTTTGGGCAATCGTTTAAAGGGATTTTCCATATCTTCCACTTTTGAATAAAGGGTCTTTGGTTTTATCCCGGGGGGGGGCTTTTTTTTGGCGGGGCTGTCAGCAAACCATTTTCCCTTTCTTAAAAAGGTTTCTGGCACGGGGAAATGGGGTTGGATTTGGGCAGTCTTTTCGAATTTTTTCAAAATTTTCCTGTATCTTTTTTTTTAATACAGTAATCGGTTTTTAAAACCCCGGTTTTTTTAAGCGCTTTTTTTTGAAATCAATTTTTTTGGCCAACTTTTCATTTTATTTTTTAAATCGCGGGGAAACTACTTTCCTCAAGTCGTGCAAAAAAAACCCCCACTTTTTAATTTCTGTTTTAAACGCTATTTCAACCTTTTTTCCCCAAGCTAAAAACTTCGGGCTAGGTTTTGGTATATTAATAATTGGGTGGGACTGACTTGTTCAGAAATGTTAAAAATCTGATTTCAGGTCGGATACAAATACCTATTTACCTGCGACTTGGGTCATTTCCCCATTATTGGAGCAAGCACCCGTCAACCCAAATATTCGGCAGTAACCATTTTTATCGTATAATAGCAGTTTTGTGTCAAAAATTGCCATCTTTTTAACTCTTCGCTGGTAATCGAGTTAACCTGTTTTTTTCAGCTGTTGATCGGGTAGCTGTTTTAAACTCATAATTTTGCGTTTATTGTGTTATTTGCAGTAGGCAGGTGCTCAGCGATTTCATCTCTAATACCCCATGCTTCATACGGTTTTTATTGCCAAACATAGTTGGCGTGTTATTCAGCTCTTCTTCGATGTCCTTCCACGTACTGATCCCATCCATGGTGAGTATAATTCATCAGTTTTCTTCAAATTGGTGTTGATTTTGACACGAAGTTTGTCTCCAATTGAAACGCATGTTTCGTTCTACACTGGAAGCGTTGGCACAATATGGCGTAATATGTGCAATCTTGATCTTATGGTGTTTCAGAGTCCTGTACCAGATATCTGATGTAAACTGGCCACCGTTGTCTGTGATGATTTTTCTGATTTTCACGCCAACTTGTGAAATGTTGGCTATCACGCTGTTCATCTGATCCACTACCGTTTCAGCTGTCATATCGTGCATCGGTCTTATCCACAAACGAGAGGTAAAAGATGTCCTTTTGCAACGAATAGGTATTTTGGTGCATCGTCGTTGTTAGCAACTGGACCGAATAGGTCTACCGACAGAACTTCGCCTACTCCATACGCTTCGATTTGAGCGTATTCTAATTTCTTCTTCTTACCGTATATTTTTATTCATTATTGCAAATAACACAACCGGTGGTAATACTCTTGATGTATTTCAGTGCATTTGGTGAATAATACAGGCGACGGAAAATCGTCTCCATTTTCATCGCACCTACATGTCCGTAAATGTGATGCAGATAATTTGCAGTATCTGCGAATAACATATCCGGTAAAACAGGTACACTGGTACCATCTGCGTAAGTCCGGTGTAGAACATATACGTTGTCTGATCTTCGTAATTTCATTGCAAATTTCTTTGCTTTCGTACGTTTCGTTTTTCTTTCTCTAGCTGTCAGATCTCCGTCCTGTTGTGTAATCGTGTTTATCGTCCGAATACATTCAGGATCCTGCTCCTGCCAAATGTGGATGTTATTCAGCAAATCGTACAGGGCTTCTCCAGCTTCTTCCAGAAAATTGACTTCGTATGGTTCCAGGTTACTGTCGATCGAATATACGGTGATGTCATCGTCCTGATTTTTGTAGAATTTCTTCTTCGATTTCAGGTCGAAAACTAGGTCAAATCCGTTTAGAAAGGTAATCCAGCTGGCAGCCGTTCTGTGTGTCTGAGCCATTCCTGCGAAAATATCTCGATTGATTTAAGATCTGAACGAACATGAATCGTTCGGCCGTGCAACCACATTTGCAGCTTTTTAATGGTTGTAACCAGGGCCTGTACTTCTTTGTCAATCATCGTATATCTCAGCTGATGCTCTTTGAAAGTGTGACTCGAATACATCACAACTTCTTCATTACCGTCTATAATCTGATACAAAACTGCATTCATTGCGTTTTCAGTGCAATATGTGTCTAAATGCAGATCCAGATCTAAACGTGGAGGTGTCAGTTTAAAATCTGTACAATATGCTTCCTCCAGCAATTCGAATGCTTTAATCTGATCTTTGCCCCACTCCTCTTTATCCTTCTTTTTGGTCATTCGGTAGAGGGGTTCCAGAATCTGTTGGTAGTCTGGAATAAATCGTCGATACAAACCGGTTAATCCTGCGAGAGTTTGGATATCTTTTTCGGTTTTCAAAGAAAATACTCCATTTTTAGTATGCTTGTGCTTAAAATCTTGGAATTTTTCGATTTTAGCATTTTGTTTACTCAGTTTATTTTCAGCTAACTTGAATCCCAAATGGTCAGCTGACTTTTTAAATAATTCCGTTTTATTCGCATTTATGTCAGACCGTTTTCACGAATAATATCTAGTATTTCCGCTATCAGTGCAACCATTTCTGCGAATGTTTCAGCTCGGAGTAATATATCGTCTACGTATTTTGATATATTTTCACGATCAGGAATTATTTTGTTAATCACTTTTATAAATTCTGCTGAGGCGATTTTTAAACCGTAGGGCAGCCTCTCAAACTGATAAACTTGACCATCTACTTGAAATCCACAAAACTGTCTGGACCATTCATCCAATACTAACTGCCAAAAACCACATACAAAGTCTAAAGTGGTAAAATATTTGGCCTTCGGACAATCTGTTATAATCGGGTCAAGTAGCGGTGCTTCGTTGTAGTTATTTTCTAACAACGGGTTAAGCTCAAAGGGAGCTAGGCATGGCCTAATTTCACCATTCTTTTTTACCTGAAGCGTAGTGGTGTTAATATACGGAGTGTCTGAAGGTGTTACCCAGGCTCTCCGAAGCATTAGTTTCATTTTTCGTCTATAAGCTGGCATTAATTTGTTACTCGGCTTATACTTTTCCCCCCCTCGAAATTTTGGGAATATTTTTCAGGCACTTTGAATTTTTAAAATGAACTGGTTCTCCCCCCCACCTTTTTTTAAACATTCCAGGAAACTTGCTGAAGCATCGCTCGTTCTTTTAGCGCATATCGAAACCCGATTCTAATGCTTGGTCCATCGGTCATTTTTTGTTGGCTTATACTTCAGCGTTGAGCGATTGTCCAGGTTTTCGAACAAAAATTTCCGGTCCATCGTCCCCCCCCCCCACCCCCCCGTAAGTCGCGGGATGTGGATCAGCCCACCTTGTGTTCTTTCGTTATTTTACCCAGGTCAGGTTAAACAGGTTCTTGTTATACTCGTCTGTTTGCTTCAGCGTGATAAACTGGTTTTAATACTGTCTTTAACATATCTTTTTCAGAAATAAACGCGGAATTTTTGCGTGAGTTTCAACTTCACCTGGCGGGTGGGACAAATTGCAAAAACCCTGAGCCTAGAATTGGGCAGGAATGCCTAACTGCAGAATGCATCGAGTTGGTACCCATAATGAAGGGGTTTTTTTTCTTACCCCCCCAAAGGTATTTGGAAAAGGGAAATTTTTATGGGGGTGGGGGGCCCTGGGAAAAAATTTTACTACCATAAATGGTCACGTGTGCGTGCTTGCTGTCGTTTGCTACTGAGACGGGAATGCTGTCTCCCAAATTAAAATGTAGGTCTTTTTAACGGTGTCTGTACGTTAAATGGCTTTCCATTTTCCCTCGATATCCCGTTGATCATCGAACCCGGGGTTAGGGTGCATGGGATGGTCAACCTTTTAATCGTAATCGGAAAAAAATCGAAAGGCCCTTTTCCGCTTTTTAATCAAAAGACTTTTTTAAGCGGGCATTTATGTCTTTTCCCTCACCGGGGCAAAAAGGGGTTTCCCCCGGTTTTGGGGCGGTTTTTTGAAAAAATTTCTTTCAATCGACTGAGGTGTCGGGGGGGTTTTAGAACCCCTGATTGAGGTCCTACTTTGTCGTATTCAGCTTGTAGACACGCACTGTCGTATCCTTCAGCTTCTTCGGATAGCGTAGTATCTTCAGTAGCAATGTAGTTTACCTGGACATCAGTCTCTCCTTCTTGCGTAATCAGTGGTTCGCATATTTCGTGTTTTTCGCACGAACACTCCGGAGCAGTGAAAGTCTGTTCAGACTGGGCCTGTCGTAGATTTTTTGGTATACTTTCATTGTTACACATCCGCTTCGTAGTTACTATCTTCTGCTCAGTAACTAGATATCTTTCACCTGTGGCATCCTTTACGATGTTTTCTACGTATTCACGTTTAACGGTCGTGTGTTTCTTCTTTGCTCTCACAGGTCTCGGTGGTCTGCGCTCACGTTCTTGCGCATATTTCCATTCATCACTTTTCAGCTCAGCGATGACATCGGGCTTCATGGACTGTCGAGGATAGTATCTGCGATAATGGCCGGACCAATAGAATGCTTTTTCTTTCGGAATCACATTCTTGGATTTATCGACTTTAACTCGCTTATTCGCTGTTTCTTTTCCGTCGACTATTCTGTTTTCAGTTTCTAAAAACAACATTGCTGGATTACGCCAGACAGAAACATTTTCGAACCTGGTTAATCTGAGTAAAATGTTCAAATGAGCATAATACCTATTCAAACTAACACTGTTTTCGCCTTCGTTTCTAGGCTTAACAATCGGCATTACAACTGCAATGTGTTTGAAACCTTTCTCAATTAACAATCTGATTATCTTATTGATTGTCTCTTCGATGTACTCATTTGGTTTCGATGAGTAGTTTAATTCGGCTTGATCGATTGATACTAACGCGTATTCCAAGTCGAATTTCTGGTTTAACAGCGATAGGTACATATTTTCGAGGGTCATCTGCTCTCTCAAAAATGGACATCGCTGTAGTACTGGATCGGGGTTATTGTCCTTTCTAGCGAGAAAATAAGCAATTCCATCGCCTATCAATTGGTACTGTTTTCCATTGATTTCAATCGAATGTTGAGCTGGATTCTGATATCTAGCGTTACCCGCAGTCGGAGCTGCGACTATCTGTGCTGAGTTGCACTCGTCCGCTAGCAGTTTAAATCACCGTTAGTAGCTGTCTGCTCTGCGCCGGCATCACTAATCGTAGGTGGTTCATTTGGCTCGAATTGCTGATTATTCTCCTCGTAATACTGGTCATCGTTCGGTAATTCCTGAAAATCTACATGATTTACAGTAATTGGGTCATTCGGCGTTCCGGTGCCGGTGCTAGGCCTAGCTGTATTTGGCCTAAATCCACCATTACTCTGAGTTCCAGGCTGACCATTATTGTACCGACCGTTGTTACCCTGGTAACCACCACGTCCGGTGCCACCTGTACCACGTGCCGCACCACCTCCACCCGTAGCACCTCCACTCGTGTAGCAACGTAGGCGTCCCGTTGGTTAGGCCTAACCAGGGTTGGATAAATTCTGCGGATTCTGGTTTGGTTGCTGGATGTTATGATGATATCCAGTATTCGGTTTAAACGTCTTCTTAGGCCTAGGCTGATCTTTCAGATTCGCCGGTGCCTGTCTAACAGCTGAGTAATCTAAATCGTGTTTCATGGTCTGTATAAATTCCATGAAACTGTGCATCGAGCTACGCACCGAAATAGTACACTGCTGAAAGAAATATTCGGGTAATTGTGCGCTCTCAATCGTTCTATGATTTTGCGTTCGTTCATATCTTCCATATGAGTCAGCGATTTGTGCCATTTTTCGATAAAAATTACAAAACTGCTTAGTATTGCCGTCAAAATCAATAGATTCAAAGTAACTGAGTGCCTGCATTTGTATAGGCGGACTCCAGACGTCACTTAAAAAGTCTTCTTTCAGTTCATCGAATTTCTGAAACTTTACACTGGTCTTTTTCCATTCCTTAGCCTCGTTGCAAGTTACACAGCCTCGAAACGCATTTATTCGGTCATCCTCTGTGATATCTGGATGCTGCGTATGCTGTTGAAATAACTCAATAAATGCATGCGGGTGATAGCGTTCATTATCATCGAAAATTACGCCTATTTCCCTTAACATATGCGCATTTACCTTCTTAGGCTTCTTGAGAATAATTTGGTGAGGTATGCCTGAGTTACTAGCTGTCGAAGTACCAGCTTTGATTTCTTCTATCTGTTTTGACAGGCCACCAACCTGCTTAATAACTGCACATACGTTTTCGTCTACATTTTCCACCAGCGTTTTTGTGAAATTCTGGTTGTTGATTTTTTCAGATAGGAAACGATCTTCTAGGTTGGTTTGGTACTCAGTGACATAATCCTTCACTTCGCCTATCTGTCTGGTTAGGCGTGCATCAGTACCTCCGATTGTACCCTTCACATGCTCCATATCCTTTACCATCCTGCCTTCGAATGACTGGATTCTCCGGTGGGCTCCAGCTGCGTCTTCCATAGCCTGCTTTGCCGTATTCAGAGCCGTATTCGCTGTTTTACTAACGGCCTCTATTTTTCGGTCACTTTTATTGGCATATTCCAACAGACGTTGCAGCTCCTTCTTCAAAATCTCCTCTTCTGTCAATTCCTTGGGTGGGTTGATAGCTACCGTGTTGTACAAATTTCCAGAGGGAGTCTGATGATTGGTGTCCGAAGTCGAATTATTTTGAACCTGCGTCTCATTTTCCTTCTGGTTCAGCTTCGGAATATTGGTAGGCTTCGTTTCAGCATGCTTGCTAGGCGAACCCATTTTCAAAATCTTCAGTGTCCGGTCGATTTTCTCAAAACTCGAATTAAAGATGTCTTCTAAACTGTCGGACACAGAGTTAACTACAGCTTTCTGCCTTCTATTGCTAGAATAAATTTTCGTGATATTAACAGTAGCTTGAATATTAGCCTGACGTTTATTTGGCTCAGAGTTGTTAAATTCAGATTTAGGCGAGTTGTTTGGCATTACCCACGACTAAACTGGTTACCACTGACCTAATCTTTCTTAAAATAACTTGAAAACGTACTTATAAATTACGAATTCGAAATAGGCCTAATGCCACGTCAGTTTTTCAGACGAAAAAATCGAATGAAGTTTTTTCAAAAAAAAAATTCTGTGATGAAAATCACACGTTACGATTGCTTAGAATAAAAATCACTTGCTTAAAAAAAATAACTGCAAAAATCGCAGCAAAATAAATCGCAAAAAAAAATCACTTAGAAATAACGGACAATGTGCTTTCAAAAATCGAGCACACTTTAACCTGATAGTCGGAGCTTTTCTCCACGTTATTTCCCTCCTCGGACGTCTCCAACTTGGCGAAAAAACAGCTTCAAATTGCTCCACGGAAAATTTTGAGCTCTTGGGTCCAGCTTATTCGGCTAAATTAACAAGAACTGTGTTCGGGCGCCATATGAAATAAGATTTGAGGTTTAAGAGGTCTTATTAGTAACGAAGTATCGAATATCGGAAAAATGGAATTAATTAACTACGCGGATTTTAATGTGGCAGACGTGAATATATTATTGAATATCACACGCGAAATAAAACGGTATATAAACTTAAATTACTCTTCTGTTCAACGCGAAATTAATTAGTTATGCGGAATCGTGGATTTATAGGAAAGGTAAAGGTTGTATGAAAGTCACAATTTTAGGCAATTAAGCCGCCGAGGAGTACGTGTAATCGGTTGTAAACGGAAAATTAGTACTGAAGAACATTAATCGGTGCGAGACCGACGTAGTAGGCGAGAAATTGGTTTTAACAACAGTGTTACCACTTGTGTGGAACCAAATCTGCCATACTCTGTTTATCTGATGTAGGGCATAAGATTCTCCTACAAGTGGAATGACTTCAACTGAAAATTAGTGTTTTTTCACCGATTTTTCAGTCAAGTCGTCAAGTCAAAATAATTATTGATTTTTCCTGACAAATGGGAATTGATTGAGAAATCAATAAAAATATTATTAATTTCCAAAGATCATCATTTTACTGATTCTCAAAGGCAGAATTTTCATCATAGACTGATTCAGATTCGTTTTAGAAAATATGATTAAAATATTGCCCGAGCGAAGCGAGGGCGAAAACTTTTCGAAAAATCATGTTTTAATACCAAAAAATGCACTTTTTTCACATTTTTGTAAAAAATCTCCTTTCCGAGAGGGAGGGGAGGAGCTCGAGCCTATTGTGCCTCCCCCTTGGGTGCGCCTTATGGACGAAATGAATTTGAAATATAATTTAAGTTTCATAGAATGGTGTGGCAAAGTGTGCAGTGACGTACCGAAGTCAGGATATTGAATTGAGGGGGCAAGGTCTCAGAATTTCCATCTTGATTTTTGAAAAAATTTGAAAATCAAATTATTTAAGCGCGAAACAGACTGACTTTTTTGGAGGGCGGGAATGGATGGCACAAATTTTCAGACTGAATTAAATTTTTTAACCACTTCTCCCTCTCATTCAATTTATTGCTTTTCCCTGCCTAATTCGGTACTCGAAGTTGGAAAAATCAGCGAAATTGTAAATTTGTCCCGAAAAAAGAAAGAGTGGAAAAGTTCGAGAAAAATTATAATTTATTTCAAAAATTTTGTAATTTCAATGGAAATGCGAGCAAAATGAATTTGGCCCGAACGAAACGAGGACGAAAATTTTAGAAAACCTCAAGTTCAAGGCGAAATAAATTTTAATAAAACAATGTTTTAGAATAAAAAACTTGAATAAAAAATTGAGAGAAAAGTATGACGAGGCCGAGCGCAGCGAGGCCAAAGCTTTTAAAAAAATTTATTCTCAAACATCGAACATGAGTTTTGAGGAAAAAAATATATAGGTATGTAATAAAATTAGGTGAATATTGGAATAATTTTGAGGAAAAATACGAAAAAAATCACTTTTGTATGAAGTAGATGAAGTACATACTCGTACGTACAATAAGGCCGAGCGCAGCGAGGCCAAAGTTTTTGAAAATTTTAGAATTGGGAGGTATAATTTCAGAGTTGGACTGTAATTTCTGAAGAAGCGATGACTACTCCAAAAATTTTATTGTTATTGGTCAAATTTGCCAAATTTTCTCATTTTGAGACGAATTTGCCAACTTTTTCTATACTAGCATTTCTGGGGGGTGAGTCACCTCCCAGACCCCCATTCGCTACGCCCCTGCATCTAAGTTATACTCGAAGATGTTACTAAGAAAATAAATAATATAATCTTTTTTTGCATTTTTCTAAAAAATAAATTAATATTTCTCTACTTTTTTTTTCATTTTCTATAAAATGAACACCTACCCTATTTTATGGGTTTTTTTTTAGAAAATAAATACCTACACGTTTTTTTTTTTATAATGTACTTAGATATTATATATTTTTTACCTACTACAAAAAAGAAGAACAGAACATAAAAACTTTTCAATGAAAGCAATGTTTTTGAAAAAAAATGAAAATTCAGCTTACGAGGGACCCTCACTAACTGTCCGACGCCGATCCACCTGAGGGATTGCCTATGTACAGGTTTCCAAGGGGCAACGTACAAACTGTGCTTGAAATATCTGAAACGGAGCTGGTTTGTAAGATACAGTGTTGCCAACATTGAAAAATTATTAAAATTGAAAATTGAAAATTTTTGTATTCAATTATAATTGATGCATAGGGTAGGGGGTGGCGTGGAGAGTAAAATTTGTGGTATGCATATTTTGCCTAACTCGACATTTGAAGGGGCAGAATTGAAAAAAGTTGAACAAAAATTATTTACCAAAATAATTGTTTTTGAAAGTCGATTGCCCCTTCAAATTTCGAGTTAGGCAAAATATGCATACCACAAATTTTACTCTCCACGCCACCCCCTACCCTATCCATATATTAGTTTTCAATTATAATTGAATACAAAAATTTTCAATTTTCAATTTTAATAATTTTTCAATGTTGTCAACACTGTATCTTACAAACCAGCTCCGTTTCAGATATTTCAAGCACAGTTTGTACGTTGCCCCTTGAAAACCTGTACATAGGCAATCCCTCAGGTCGATCGGCGTCGGACAGTTGGTGAGGGTCCCTCGTTAGACATTTTTATTGAGTAAGAAATGCGAAAAATTGGCATAAAATTGATGAGGGGGAGGGGGGGGGTCGTCGCTGAAAAAAATGAAAATTCACCTAATTACTAGTGCATCCCAAGAAAATTTTGGCAATTTTTATTGAGTTTAAAAATGAGCGAAATTTGGGTGAAATTGATTTTTTTAGAGGGGGTCCAGTCTATCGATGGGGGGGTCTATTATATTGATTTAGGGGGGGGTCATTTCTGAAAAAAATGAAAATTTAACTGTTTACTAGTACATGTTTTTACGTTCCCAAGAAAATTTTTGCCATTATTGAGTTAAAAATGAGCGAAATTAGCGTCAAATTGATGAACTTTTTTTGGGGGGGTCCGTCCATTGATGGGAGGGGGGTCGTCTATTGATAGGGGGGTCCTGTTATTATAGGGGGTTTGTTTTTAATTATTTTCTAAAATATTTATTGTTAATTTTTTTTCTCTTTAAAATTTAAATTTGTAATTTTTTCCCCATTTTTTTCGGCCCCCCCAAAATTTTCAACGACGAGTTGCTCGTCAAGAATACCCCTTCGCAGCACCCCTGGTCACAAATATAGGTAATCTGCGATTATGGGTGGTTAAGTTCATATAGACCATAGACCATTTTTATGGGCTTTTCTCCAGTACTGGAAAATTCCAAAATTATTTGGAGACTCCGAAACGTTTCGAAACTGCATCCAATCGATTCAAGAGGTCGAAAATAGGGTATGTAGATACTACATTTCAGTTTTTTTGGTTGATTGGATCAAATTTTTATACTTTGCAGGGCGATGAGGGATTTTTAAAATTTCAACAATATTCGTCAAAATTCGAAAAATGAATTTCAGCACTTGAAATTTTGGATATGGGGTTCTTTCATAATGTACTTGATTTATTTTTGTTTAGCCTCAAAATTTTACTTCGAGTTGTGATACCTCCCTTGTTAGGTAGGTAAATTTACATATTGCTTTATAAAATTTTAGATCAAATATAGGTACATATTTCGTTCGTTCGTTCGTTCGTTCAAACCGGTTCTGATTGTGTGTTTTTCAGATTTCTATAATTTTTAATCATCTGTTAAGATCGTATTGAGGTTTGGAGAAGGGTAGGGAAGCAAAAAATTAAAAATTGTACACTTTATTACTGTTTTCAGTCTTTCTGACGCGAAATGCAATTTTTCATTTGAAAAAATGTAAAGCTTTCTAAATTTTCTGGAAAATGAGACTTTCAAATATAAGAATTGAGTGAGAGGAGTAATTTGTATTCCCCCTCCCCTCTGTTTAATCGGACTTTGATTGTGATTTTTTTCTAATCAATATATTTTTAATTAGGTATCTGATCAAAAAAAAAATTATGATGAAAGAAGAATCTATTTGATTTTGTGAAAGGGAGGGAGCAAAAAATTGAACATTCCTGACTCTGTAAACGTTCTATAATTATTTTGATGCAAATTGCAAATTTTCTCAATTTTTACCAATCAAATTCAAAATTTTTCAAAATTTTCTGGAAAATAATCACTTTTGCAATTTTTTTGAAAAATTGGCAAAAAAGATAAATTCCCTCTTCTCCTCTCTGTTCAGAATTTTAGACCAATTCTCTTTGTCATATATTTTTCAGAATTCAATAATTTTTAATGGCATTTTGCCAGATTTCTAGGTGCCTGTTTTATGACTTACTCTCTATTGAATTTTCACTTGTTCACTTCCTGTTTTTTTGAACTGCTCGTTAATTTTTAATCGAAATTTTCAGATTTTTTGCGATACTTCAACTTTTTTCAAAATGTGATATTTTAAGTTTTTTCACTGATTTTTGATTCTGTGCCTGAAGTCAAAGTGTGAGGTAGTCTTGATCTTGGCCAATGGCCATTGTATGATTTTTTCATTGAAATGTTACGTTTCGAGAGTTTTTTTACATCTTCCACATTCGTTGAAAATTTATTTCGTTACAAACTCTTCTTACTGAAAGTTCAAATTTTAACGCGTTTAAAAAAATTTTCGGAAATTTTCAGTCAACTTTTTTCTGGAAATATTGAATCTGGATATTCTTCAAAACTTCAGTTGTTTTTATTCTAGGTATTCATTTTAAAATTTAAACTTTTGATAAATTTTCATTTTTTTTCTCGATATTTTGATGAAAATTGATCCAATTGAATATAATGACTGACTTGCTAACTTTGAGGAATGCTCTCTGAACAAGATGTTTTTTCTTCTTTAAAAATTTCAACGAATTTTAATGATTTCTATTCCAGAGATTTTTTCGAAGTTGAAACGCATGATGAAATAAGTTCTTGTACATACTATTTAACTATTCATAAAAATTGTTGTCTAATGTCGTCATCCTCTCCCTAACCTCCTTTTTAAAATTTCAAAATAATTCAGAAAGAAGAAATACCATTTTTATGATTTATTTTCAAGGGATGAATTAACACGAATCACGAACTTGGATATTCCAAATTTCACTCTGTCCTTGCATTATTAATTAAAATTCTGAATTTCACACTCGAGATATGAAGAAATTCCTAATTTTTAGAAGCTAAAAATTTGTTCTTGTGTTCATCCAAGTTTAAAGTCACCTTTACTTGATTTTTTTCAACTTTTTACATTCGACTGCTCTGCCCTCCGATCTTTTTCATCTCGTTATTTTATCTTTTGTCTGGTAATTGTTTGAAACTTATCGGTGTAAGTTTATTTTCAGCTAGGTTGAAAAAGAGAAAAAAAAGGTAAAAATCCTAAATTAAATCAACATTACTCCTTTTTGTAACTATTAACTACTATAGACTTTCCTGCTGTAAAGTTTTTATCTAAATGTAAATCTGGCCAAATTTACCGTCGACGAGCAAAAAGTATAGCAAGACTTCGGACATTAATTTCAATGTTTTCGCTTTCTTTGCCGTTAAAGTTTTTACCCGTTTGATTAAAATTTACGACGCTGTTTAAAGGACTTTTTTTTCTTATATATTTTACCCAAAACTACAACCGAGTCTGAATCGTTTCAACCTTGTTAGATTGGATGAAATTTGCGGTCACGTCAACCTATCTACCTTAACTTCTAATTTACAACGCAATTCGTAAAAATTTTCGGTCTTTTTTTGTTCTTTATATCTACATGGAATGCTATAAAATGTCAAAATGATCAAAAATTTTATGAATGTTTGAGGTTTTAAACAGTAATGTAAATTTTTTATTTTTACAGTTGTCTCTGGTAACCAAGGAATACCAGAATCTGTCAGACAGTGTCATTTGCAAACTAAAGAATTACAACGAAATCAGTCCGAGATGACGGTACGAATAAATAGTTTAAATTCGCAATTGAGTAGTTTAAGTAAAGAGGTAAGTGACTCGATATCGAAACCGTATCAATTTCCGGCGAAAATTCTAAACTTCTAATTAATTCGCAGGTATCGCAAATTTCAAACGATTTGAAATCAGTTCAAAGTAAACTGAACTCGACATCGGAGCTCTCTAATGTTCCAACGAATATCGGTCTGAAAGAAATGGCGAACTGGATTAGCGATTTGAACGATACAGTTGCTCAATTAAAACAATCGGAAAATCGTATGCAAGACGGTTTCCATACGTTAAATAATAACGTAACTAGTCTTAAGGTGAGTACTAAGTATGTGAATGGCAGGGCTCCTAGTTTGGATCATTTTTCTCATTTGGTTTCAAAACTGTCTCGTAATGTATTGCCATTTTCACCCGAACACGACTGTCTCGCTAATGAAATAGGTAAACTAGCAATTTGACGATTTGCGGTGATTTACAATGTGAAATTAGTCTAAATTAACATTTTGTTGTGCGCCTAATTGCGGTGTTTGTGTATTCCATTTAATTTGCTTACGACAAAACACTCGCCTTGGTTACGGGTTACCAAACCAAAAGATTCTATGTTTAGGACCTACAATGTACCTAATGCCTATTCTCGTAATGAATTTTTTCCCATCTTGTAGTAATGTTCTTTCGTGGAAATTTATCCAAGTTTTTACTCTCGTTTTTCTCTTCGGGTTACCTCTTTTATTAAACGTCGAGTCTATTGGTGTTTTGTTCTTATCGTTTTGGCACGAAAATAAATTGAAACCGTGAACCGTGTTTGGAATTTTATCTGTAACACGAGCACGACCTTCTCTATCTTCTTTACCGAGTAATTTTTCAATTCGTGATATTTCGATGCAATTGAAAATTGAAGTACACGTAGACGCCTGACTCTGAGCTGTAGATCCACTGCATCTTATGACTAATCAATTACTTAGGCTTGTCTGTGTGGTCGAGTCAGCGTCGCGTCGCGTTATGAATTTGAAACGAGAACTGAATTGATAAGAGACGTGAACCACGGAATTCGGTGTGGCGTGGCATGTTTGATAAACAACGTTCGCGATAAGTCTCGTAGTTTTCGTACAATGAGTAATAATAATACCTCGAGTGGGTTGGGAAATTTTAATTATTCAGTGTTTTATAAATGTTCGCAAATCCTGTTTTCATTTTTTCGGCGGGTTTTCTTGGAATTTTTTTGGTAGAGGTCTCATTTTGTCGTTTATTTTTTGTATTCGAGTGGGAATTATGAAAATCTCGAATTTTCTACCTTTTAAATTCGTGCTGAAATTCGTCGATGGTTGAAATAATTTTTTCCCTGATGAAGACGAAAAGGGCGGATGAAATTTTAGCCCAGGCAAATATAAGAGGAAACATGTACCAAACCCCCAAAAATTCAATCCTGATTTTTTTTTCGTATTTTACGTTCGTAATGGTCCATTAAAAAACATACTAAAATGGACACCCCCAGGAACCCTCCGCAACCCCCAGGGGAGGAGCTAATGCCTGCTGAAAACCGGGTTTTCGTGAATTTTTTTTCAAATATGTCTCAAATTGAAAAATAGTTATGAACAATCTTGTTCTACGTGTAATTTCTTATCAGCTGGGTTCTTTTTGTTCAAAAATACTCACTTCCTTGACCAAAAATGAAGGGTAAAAAACACCTATTTTTCAACAATTCACAGCATATTTTGAAAAAATTGAAACTTTCGTGAATATCTTCCAAAATAAGCCTCAGAATGGGAAAATGGTTATGAACAATCTTGTTCTACGTGTAATTTCCTATTAGAAAGGTTCTTTTTTTTTCAAAAACACCCACTTCTTTGCCCAAAAATTAAGGGTAAAAAACGTCAATTTTTCCAATACTTGAAGTATTTTTTGAAATAATCAAAATTACGACTGAAGGTACCCAAAATTATAAGCAAAACTCAGAATTTCGATTTACAGAATTTTTGTTAAAAATTTTTGGTGGCTCGGAGGGAGCAGTTCAAAATTTTTGTAATTTTTGACACCAAATATGAAAATTTTCAGAATTTTGAATTTTTCTCCACTTCCCTGTATGAGTCATTTACGACTTTCGTTCCAACGTTTTTCCCTCGTGTTTGAGGGCTTCACAGAGGGATGAGAAGGTCTAAAAATTTCAAAAAGTACTGTCTGATATATCATTTGATGTTTTGAGGGCTCCAAGTTTGAATTTTGAGTCATTTTCTCGATTTGATCCCCTCAGCTTCCACGCATACTACTTCAAGAGTCAAAATTCTGAAAAATTTAACGTATTGTTTTCGAGGATGATGAGTTCGTATTTCCTTTAAATTTTGTAATATGATCTCCTCAGAGACTCTTTGCTCCTCCTTCCCCCTCCACACCTTAAAATTTTGATCAGGGCCCAAATTTGAAAATACGTCAAAAACGCCATTGACTTTAAAAAATGTAATTCTTCAAGATTTTATCAGACTTTAAATTCAAGCCCCTTATTAAAAAAATTTCATCTCTTGAATACTTTTTGTGATTATAGATTGAACTTGAATAAAGTCTTGAAATTCGATCTTGAATTTTTAGAAATCGTCGTAGTCCCCCCCCCCACCCCCCGTGGTTGATCGTTCAATCAATTTTCAAGTGACATTTTAAATTCCGCACAAAAAAAATTGACAGTTTCTAATACCCACAATTAATCAAGGCTTGTGAAAATTAAATTTTTTTCAAAATAAAATTTGACTAGATCCAAGAGAAGAAAATTTTAAAACTTTTTTCATTTCCATGAAACTTCAAACGGTAAGATAAAACTTAAGGGTAGCTCTAGCTTGTTATCAGTGGAAAAATTTAGGATGGATATCTCGAGCATTATTGAATAAAATGTTCTGAAAATTTAATATGTGCTTCGGAACAACATTATCTTCTGAGGACTTGAGATATTTTCATAATTTCTCTTCCATTTTTGAAAAAAAAAGAAATGTTCGGAAAAAATTGCATAGACAAACAACATTTTTTCTCCCAAGTATTTTTTTAAATTATTTTTTTTTAAATAAAAAAAAATTTGAAAATATCTCAAAAGTTCTCAAAAGATAATGTTGTTCTGAAGCACATATTAAATTTTCAGAACATTTTATTCAATAATGCTTAAGATATCCCGATCTTAAATTTTTCACTGATAACAGGGTAGAGCAATTTTCTTTTATATTGATGAATGGAATCGACAACGGATTACCTATTTACCTATAATGCGAAATTCAAATTAAAAATTTTTATTCAATTTTTACCTTTTGAAATTTTTGAAGAAAACTTTGTTGACGTTATTTCAACTTATAAAATATTCAATTCAACATTCTGGCAATTTAGTAAGTCTTTAATTTTATTATCCTGCCAAGTTGATAATTTGAAATTTAGGTCACAAGTCAATTTAATCTTTTTAGTTCTGGCTGGCTTTTGTGTACATTTACATTTTTTATACAATATTCGTCATAATGATATAATTTTTATCATTTTTATTTGCTTTCTTCTTCAAATTAAGCTTAATTTGCACCAGCCCAGATTTTTATTGAGGTACCTATATGAAAATTCCAGAAATCTACCTACAAAATTCACAATAATGACCTCGATTTTTTTCAATGCTCGATAATTCACATCATACAAAACATATTACCCATGTTATAGGCCATCGTTATGTGCATTATCATTATCGAACTAATATACTAATTAGAATTAATTAATTGCCTCAACGTGCCTCGACGTAAATTTGTTCAATTGTTATCTTGTCTTTGATTACCTACATCAAAATCTACTCTAATTTCATAATTCATTGCACCGTTCTCGTATATTATCTCGCGTGGAAAACTTTACACCCATATTTAGCAAAATACCTAATCAATTTTCGTCCAATTATTTATTTGATCTCACCGGAAAAACTTAGTTCCGATTTCAAAAAGCAGATTGAAACGAATTTGTTACTGATTTGAAACGTCGAAGATAGTTTTTCGAATTCTGTCGCTTTCTAGCTCCTATAACCATTCATGCCAAAGATGAGATTTCGACGATCCAAGTCCAAATTTATTCCAAGTTCAACTTTTTTTAATTTTTTAAATTCTAAACTTTTTTCGAAATTGTATCGAATTGAAAATTTTTCCATCAGTAAAACTTTTTTAAATTTGAATTTTTTAAAAATTTTCCTACTTTGATTTTTAAAGTTTTTCAATTTCATATTTTTTTATTATTTTAAAAAATCTCGTTCAATTATTCATTGAGTTATATAAAAGAAATTTTTAAAAACATGAAGTTGATTTTTTTTTTGAAAAATTCAAAGTAAAAAAAATGTAGAAATCAAAATGAAAAATTTATCATACTACATTTTTTTTAAACTTTATATTTTTTCAAATTTCTTTCAACTTAACACTTTTTTCAATGATATTTAAAAATTTTCCTACAATTTTTTTCAACTTTGAATTAAAAAAAATCATTTAATTTCATGTTTTTTTAAAAAAATTCTTCCAACTCAATAATTGGAGGAAATTAAAAACAATATGAAATTGGAAAAAAAAAAGAAAATCAAAATTGAGAAAATGTTGAGAAAATTTGAACTAAAAAATTTTACAGTTAATGAAATTAAAAATATTTAAAGTTTAAAAAATTTGAACTTAGATCGTCGAAGTCCGATTTTTGGCAAAAATAATTAAGAACCAGTGTTACACAGAAGTTTTCATTGCAGTTTGAAATCGTTAGAAAAAATTTTCAACGAGGTTTTTACGATGATATCGAGTGTACTTACTTATCTCTTAAATTATTTCATTTTCTGTTTTTTTTTCTCGTTACAGGAGAAATTATCATCCCAAAAAGTTCCTAAAGAGAGTATTTCAAGTAATAAACAAACAAATTCGAATGATTTTCAACAAATCATCGATAGCTTAAATTATTCCTTTACATATCTGAATACAACGCTGAGTAATGAAATTAATGTAATTAAATCGAATCATTCGCAGGATCACGTAAGTTGACAATTTCTTACATTTTTTTTTGCATTCTACAATGAAATAATTTTTTGATTTTTTTACAGCATTTGATCGAAGTAATACAATCATATTTGAATCAAACCGTCAGCCCTGGATTGACTAATTTGACCGAAGAATATACGCAATTCGTAGCACTTCCAGAAACAGTGAAAAGTTTAACTGAAAGGGTAATACACCAAGACTCATCGAATTATGAATTTTTAAATCATATGTGCTAAAAAATCTCCTTCTGTGCAGTTCGATTCGATGGATTTAAAACTGAAATTATTATCCGAAGAAATTAAATCGTTAAACGATACCAACAAAAATGATAAACTCGATATTAATCCGACCACTACTTCAATACCTGTTGTAAATTAAAGGTAACTTATTAGCTCTTTAAATATAACCACCAAATTGTACATATAATTAAATAGCTCAATCTGTTTCTGACTTCTGTGCAGGGTTCCGATCAAGCAATCGTGTTGTACTTCGTATTACATTCATTATACTTACCGTAATCATGATTTTTGCGAATGATCACGTTAGTAAAATACAAGTAATCGTTATGTTACCATATTGTATCGACGCCGACGGTTATTATCGATAATCACCTCAAGCTTTTCATTCTGGTACTCGATGCTTCGACGTGATTGAAAAATCTTGCCGCGAATCGAATAAAATATGGATGGTTGTGCGATATTATGTTATCAAAATTGACTTTATTTTCATTTTTGCTTACCTACGTTAAATTCGTATGTATATTTTTCACATTTTTTCACGACTAATTCAATTTTTCATCTTTGATTC
Source organism: Pseudococcus viburni (assembly GCA_033439095.1). Lineage (NCBI taxonomy): Eukaryota > Metazoa > Arthropoda > Insecta > Hemiptera > Pseudococcidae > Pseudococcus > Pseudococcus viburni. The sequence goes on along the minus strand of JAVBJF010000331.1, from coordinate 334,196 downwards.
GACTCTTTTCGACGATGAAATTGGATAAAATCGAATATTTTGAGATAATTTTCATTTAGAAGGTTCGTGTTAATAATTTTTTCCGTTTTTTTCCGAAATATTATGAAATTGTGATTTAAGTGAAAAATACAGTGTGGTCGATTGATTTTGGCGCCTAGGCCGGGCAGATAGGCAATTCAAACGACACTCCGGAGTTGAAATTTAGTTAATTTGACGAAGAATAATTTTCTTTTTTCAAAATTTATTCATCACTTTTGAATTACAACGAAAATCCTGAATTCTCATATTAAAATTCGAATCGATCGAACACACTGTGTATTTTTTTCGTAATTGGCACATTGAAGAAATTTTTCGAACACTGTAGCTTTAGCGTGAAAGTTTTTTTATTATGGCTTTAAGCAATACAAACGAAAATATTATTAAGTACGTGGCATTGATCTCTTGAAATTATGCCTCCTGATTTGTTTTCATTTTGTTTTCGTTATTCGTTGCGAGTGAAATGCCAATGATGTACTCGGCGAATAATTTACTAGTCCATTATGTTAATTATAGTAAAATTGTATTTTTTAAGACTAGTCATGTAGAGTGAATGTTGATCACTAACTAATTCCTTGAGGTAACTGTTAAGTTTATTGTTTTTTGTGGTATTCCTCTTACCGCTGATTTTGCATTTCTATATTATTTTTGTCCTAAGTGAAATTAAAATTGCTAGCCATTGAAAAAAATTCGAGATATTCCCGAGAGTGTGATTTTATTTTACTTTTATATCATTCCTCGTAGGTGTTTTTGTGTTTTATTGTAATATTGTTTCGTTTCGTTTTTTTTTTCTTTTGTGAAAAAATATAGATTTTTTAAAAAGAATCTTTACTGTCGCATATCTTTTATAACTTGATAGGGTAAATGTTACAAATCCGTTCATTCGAAGGCCTAATGTTCGAAGATTCAATATGTACGTAATTTTCTAACACGAAAATTAAAAATACTGTAATAATTTTCTTTCTTTTTTTTTATAATAAAATATTAGCGTAAGTTTCGTTATCGATTCGCTTTTGATCCTCTTTGATTTTAATTTCAACCAGGTCAAGATCAATATGTTTATAACCAGGTTAAAAAGATTAAGTTGGGTTGAGGGTACAACGATAACGAAATTTATACTTTTTTTTTATTATTATTGGAAAATAAAGCGAAGGTAATCTTTTGATTTTTTTCATCACTTTTAATTTTTATTCGGGAATTTAAGTATGTTTTTATCGAAAGAATGCAAAAAATTCCTGTATTCGGATTATTGATTTTTTTTTTACTAGAAATTCGTCATGTTGAAATTTGTACCGTGCAGTATTACCATCTAGAAGTGGAGGTTGTGGGCCTATTTCGTTACCTCAGTTTTTGTAATGTGATAAAAATTCGATTTCATTTTATAATTTGTACAGATAGAAAATACTTTTCCTCGTTCTTTATTGTGTGTACAATAGTTATAAGATTATGAATTAGAATCGAAATAAATATGTTTGTTTGGTACGATTTTGAATTGTTATTTGGTTTGTTTTCAAAGGTGCGAAATTATTTCACATTTGAATGGAATTTTCCCTAGGTTGTTTTTGAAAATGGAAAAAATTGAGCATTTACGTAATTATTGACATTGACAGGTGGACACGTGGTTCCAGATAAGAGCCAAACCCCATGATATTTTTCGGGGCGATTCGTGGAAAATTCGAACGAAAAAGATAAAAATGAATGCGGTTGAAATTTTTACCTTTTAAGTGCATGTTTGTTTTTTGAAAAATTCGTCCATGAATTATTATCTTTCGCAAATACATAAATTTTATTTTTTAAACGTCAACGAATAAATACTGGGTTAGTATGAATATTTAAATAGTCAACGAGTTTATGTTACAATAGTTGAGCTGCAAGAGTCGAACGAATTGGCAGAAATATTTTGAAATTTGAGTTCAGTCGAAAATTTGTCGAGTTTTGAATTAAAAAATTGTTACTATGAAGTCGTTCGTGGCTTTAGTTCTTATTGCTGCTTGTTTTGTAGCAGCTGTTTCGATTACATTGACTTATGGAACACCAATTCCAAATCCAGGACGAAAACCGAACTAAACGGTAATTTTTTCTCACCAGAGTATAAAAAACAAACTGGCATATGATTTGATTCATTTTTCTATTATTCTATATTCTTTATAAATGCTTAATTTTTGAGTACATTTACATATAATCATACCTATTTTAGTAGAAAACTTTGAGTTTATTTATTTGTACGTAAAGGCAGAGTTGTGTTTTCAGAGCTGGCAACTTGGAATTTTCCCATGCAGTGCTCAGCTTTTTTTTAAAGGAAAGGATGCGAGAAGAAAATATTTTTTAATTTCTTGGGGGGGGGGGTATTTTGAAAAGTAAAGAACTTGTAGGCAAGTACAGTGATGATTAAAAAAGAAACGAGGTTTGAGTGAATAACTATAATGGAAATTGTCAAAATAAGAGGATATTTTATACAAAATGTATTTAGAATATTTAAATCAATTGTATCGCTTACTTACCCGATATTAAAATAAATGATAATAAATTAAGTAAATATATTTTAAATTTTCGAGAATTTTTTATTAAAAACACAAAAAATATCCTCGTTGGTATCGAGAAAATATAATATAAAAATTGAGAATTTTTGATTTATAGATTAGTATAGGTATGACTTATTTTTTGTTGATTATTTTCATTTATGAATATTCTGGGATTTTCCAATGTGTAGCTTGAGCATCAGATCGGTATTGAAGTTGCTGGCCATGAGTATTTTTGATGATTAATTTATTTTTATCCAATGCTTCAAAGTAAATTACCTGCGATATTCGGAATAAAACTGAATTACACTCTTCCTTGTAATGCTAAAGTAGGCAAAATTATTTTCATCTGAGTAATTAATCTAGGCGACATTTCAGTACCGTACTATCGTTGTTTAAATTTCATTTAGAGGTGATTATTTGGCACCTTTTTTTTTTGAAATTTGAAGAGTGAGTCGATATGATGTTGTCTTGACTAGACCTCAAAACAGTTTCGTAAAAATTTCACTCTCCTGACTTCACCTTTACTATTCCTCACCTCGTCACTTCCTCAGTCCTCATTCGGTCTTGATGTAAACTACTTACTTACCTACCAGTGGTGTCGTCAGAATCGAAAATTGGGGGGAGGGCACAAAAGAGGCCATGTGTTGGACAACTTTTTTTGCTTTTTCGAAGTGGAAAAGAGGGGCTGACTTTTTTCACCTGCTAAAAATGGGGAGAGGGTAAAAAGAGAGAGCCTTCTTCCGCACTTTCGTCTCAGATAGATCATAAAATTGCAATTTTGTTTATGCCCGAGCGAAGCTTTGAAAAAATTGGAGTTTTAATGCCCTCAAAAGACATTTTTCCATATTTTAATGCTTTGAAAATCGCTATCTGATGTAAGTGTAATGTAAATTTATGAATGAAACATACGTTTTTTTGGGTGGGGGCAAGTGGGGGCCAGAACTTTTTTTGGGGCCTCCCCCCCCCCGAAAGCACTATCCATTCCCATGATTAAAAAAATTACGTGATTTTTGAAAAAACAGCATTTGCCCCTTCAATTTTCAAAACAGGCAAATTGTTCATCTAACTTTTTTTAGTGATACCATAGAATAAGAATACTACTCTATGGTGGTACCCAGTACCTTTTTTTTTTTGAGAATATTTATTGGGATAAAAGTTGCAAAATTTCAATGCTCACACCACCTCTTACATACCATGTAAAAATGAGACCGCTCGCCGAATACCCTGTATGGTAATTTTTTCTCGCTGGAGTACCCATTGACATTTGATTCGATAAATTTTTCTATAATTCTGTATTTTTTATGAGTGTGTACATAATTTTTTTAGTAAATTTTTATACCAATTTCTGTTAAAAAATTTTTGCACGCAGAGTTGCTTTTTAGAGCTAGTAATTTAGAATTTTCTCATGTGGTACTCAACTTTTTTCGAAGAAGAGGGTGTGAAAAAATTTGCATTCCTTGGGGGCCGGGAGGGGTCTACTGTAAACTGATCAAAAATGTCGAGTTAGTACAGGAATAAAGTTAAATTAATATAATTCAAACTTTTAATTGAATGTTTAAATAAAGAGCTAGTATAAAAGTTAATCGTGAATCAAGTAGAATTATTAGATTAATAACTCCTACAAAGAAATTTAAACTGAAAAATTTTATATCGCGCCATCAAAATGGCGCCATTTTATTTTTTTTAAATTGTTACTTTTTGAAGAATTTCGTTTTTTTCACAATTTTTTTTCGTTGAAATTTATATTTAAAAAAACAATTTCAATCATTATTTAGTGGGCGTCTTTTTTTAAAATATAATTTCAAAAACTGTAGGATCAAAGAATGGAAATTTCGAGTTGACAACAGAGAAAAAATTTAGAGTTGGAAAAGATTTTGAGAAAAGATTTTTAAATTTGAAAAAATCTCGAGAAAAAATAACAGAGCTGAAAAAAATTTCGAGAAAAATATTAAATTTAAGAAAAAATTAGAGTTGAAAATTTTTTGATAATTTAAAAAAAACTTAACAAGGTGTTTCCTTCATTTTTGAAAACGAAGGCAAGATAAAGGGAAAGGAGTAACGATAAAAAATCACTGTCAATGATTTTTTTAAAGCAAAAGTATCCTATCGAGATCACTTTGAAATAGGTAAATTTTCTCAAAAATGTTTTTCAGTTTTTTTTTCGACATAACAAAATGTAATAATTTGTTAAGCACTCCGGCAGAGTGTGGTGATTGTGGGAAATGAATTCCAATGCTATTAATGTGACTTACAATTTTTTCACTTTTTTTTTTCTGTTGAAGTTCCAAAAATTGTTGAATATAGTCAAATCCGAAGGACGATTAGAGAACAGTAGAAGTTGTGTCAGGTGAGGGGGGACGAAATTTTACTACATAGGTCTTTTTCTTCCCCCTCCCAATCACTCCTAAAAAAAAGTGCAAGTCGATTTACTTAAATGTACTCGTGGTTGCCTACGATGAATACTCAAGGAGTCATTCGTACAAATAAAATTATGCGAGTTCAACGCAGTGATCCGGAAGTGGAGGCGGAGGGTAGAATGAGGGCCTCCTCCAGGCGATTTTCGGATTTTCTCGAAGCCAGATCCGGAGCTCGAGGCACTTTTCTGAAAAATCCCGGAGCTGGAGCTGGCGGCATCACATCAGATCCTCTCCGGCTTCTTGCTCCGGAGGTCTCCCGTCCCTGCCCTGTGACCCCTACCATTCCAGTTTGGTTCATCGCAATTTTTTCAATTTTTACAGATAATTTTTTCACGATTTTCCTCGAGTTATTTTCGTATAAGGTATCATAATTTTTTTCATTTTTTTAGAGAATTTTTTCGCGATTTTTTTCGTGCTATTTTCATATATCATAACTATTTCTCGATGCATTTTCATTTTTGAACTTCATTATTTCGTTTATTGGTAAATGATGAAAATTGGTCTCACGTATAACAAAGAAACAAAATGAACTCGATTATTTAGGTTATTCCACATCACTTCTTGGAATTATTGAACACTTATTTCAAAAATATCTCAAATTACTACAATACAATAACAAATAACTTTAAAATACTTCTGGAGATGGGCTCTAAAAGCCCTCCTGGAGTCTTTTCAAATTTCCTGGAGCCGGAGACACTTTTTAAAAAAACTCGAAGCCGGAGTCGGAGGAATTTTTTCAAAAGTCCTGGAGCCGGAGGGACATTAATCAAAAATTTCAGAGCCGAAGCCGGAGTCGGTGGCACTAGACCTCCTCCCTCCAGATCCCTGGTTTAACGTACCCGTTGATTTAATATGTGAACCAGCGCCTATACTAATTTTATCCGAAATAAAATTAATAATAAATATGATTTATTGCTCACACATGTTTACGCTTTAGCCACCTTGCCAACTAGGTACAGCGATCTACATATTAAATTAATAGGTAGAAGTACCACAACATCGAATCAAGTTTACAATTCGACATAGACTACATGTAGCTAAAACATATACAGTATGTTATCCGTACCTACTTATTCAACAATCAAGCATAACGTTCGTTGAACCTGCGAGTAGATATATTTTATGCTCCTTTTTATTTTATTCGAATGGGTGCCTTTATGTATTCAGTATTTATAAAGTTTGAAGGCCGAATCTAATCGTAAGAAATTCACATAGATACATACGAATAAATATCAATAACAAATTTTTCAGCTAAACTTATTGTAAGTTATGATATCAACCAGTTACTTGAACTGTTTTAAATTGACAATGAAGGTGAAAAAAAAAATAAATTTGATTGAATTCTTTTAAAAATCGCAAAGGCTCATATTAGGCTGTTAATAAATAGGTACCTTGATAAAAATTTAACTTCACCCCTGCCACCCGCCGCTACCTACTAAGGACGTTTTATCGTCTAAATATGTGAATAAATTTGCATAGCTCAAACACGAAGGGGCCTAAGCAATGATTTTTCAATGAACATAAAACGGGATGAAAAAAATCAACTGATCATTAATAGGAACTCGAAATTACACCTCCGATGAAATCAAACTTGAGAAATAGGTACTTGATCATTCTTATTTACCTATTTCACGCTCCAAAGCCAACATTGAACATTGAACTTGACGATTTTTTTCCAAAACATTTACGAAATCGTACGATCACACTTGAAATGCTACGAATTTAGATATCTACATGCACTCCTTTGACTACGATAATTGCGCAGAATAACAAAGTGTGAAACCATCAAATTAGGTAAGGCTGAATGATCGTATGTTGCAAATTCACGGTCATTTCATTCGATTGGCCGAAAGGATTGGTAAGTAGGACACTAAAATATTATATTTGGGTAATTATTCATACTACCTATTACGCTTAAATAGCTGATAAGGAATTCTCCTAAATTCATTGTGTCACCGACAGTTCCGCAGGGTACTGTAATTATGAATTTTTCAATTTCAACTCTGGTCGTTTTACTCGCGACAGTGGTGTCGGTTTGTTTATGTGAAAAAAATGTCGACTTGGATACTTTACTAGCTGATAAGAATTTCGTTCGTAAACAAATCAATTGTGTTTTAGGTAAAGGAAGATGTGATAAATTTGGCACTAATTTGAAAGGTAAGTGAAAATTATTACTCTTATGGTGGTTAAAAATGAGTATTTTGTGATTCGCGTAGAATTTTTTTCCAATTTTTCATTTAAAAATTGGAATTTTTCCATTTTTTGTTTTAGAATTCAAAATTTTTCTAATTTTTTATCTCAAAGTGCAAAAATTTTCCAATTTTCCATTTCAAAATTAAAAAAACCTTCCAGTTTTTTATCTCAAAATGCAAAAATTTTCCAATTTTTTATTTCAAAATTAAAAAAACTTTCCAGTTTTTTTTATCTCAAAATGCAAAAATTGTCCAATCTTTCATTTCAAAATTGAAAAAATTTTCCAATTTCTTATTTAGGTAAAAATTAAAAAAACTTTCCAGTTTTTTATCTCAAAGTGCAAAAATTTTCCAATCTTTTATTTCAAAATTCAAAATTCTTCCAATTTTTCATCTCAAAATGCCAAAATTTTTTTCAATTTTTCATCTCAAAATGCGAAAGTTTTCCATTTTTTTTTTGAAAAAAGGGATTATTTTTGCAAATTTTAAATGAAGTTATTCCATTAAACAAGAAAAAGAGTTCTACTGCCTCCCTCTTCTCTTTCATTCAATTTGGCCCTGATTTAAAAAAAATATTTCTATTTAGTATATGTGGTCGTTAATAAAAGACGATAAACCTAAAAATAAGGATACAATCATTCTGATATTATTGGGTATCGACATTGTTTTATTTATAATCATCACGCCACCAAATATCAATTTTTCTCTCCACACGTACCTTTTGTTTGTAATTAATTAACATACCTGCTATCCACTACCTTGCCTCTGCCTGCGTGTGTATGTAATATAGGTTCTCATAACCCAAACACATGATCAATCGAATGGATTGTTTAGCACGTAAAATAATCAAATATTGACTTCGTAATGTAACGTAAGTACATTTACTTACGTTAATAATAAGCGATCATTTCTCGAAACAAAGTATTAAGTAATGGTCATTGGTGTAGATGACCTCCAAACCATTAATGAATACGTTGACATGCGTTTCATTATTAGCCAGGTAAAAGGAAATATTGAAATATTACTCGTATATTATACGTACTTACCTGCAGTATCTGCTGTGATGTAATTCGTATATTCGAGTAGCCTTTCATCTTCTTATACAGGGTGTTCGAAAAATCCCCTGCGCAGTTCGTGTTTTTTTTTCAAGAATTTAATACCTGTAGGTAACGCAATGGGTTCCAGATTTTAAAATTTCTCTTGATTGTTTGAGCTGGAGGTACGAAATTTTTCGGTTCTATCTACAGGGTGTTTAAAAAATCATAAATGTTATTTTTCTCCACAAATTCGAATGGAAAGTTGTTTTTTTAAGTTGATCTGAACAGTACAAAATACGGTGGTTTTTACGAGATATTAAATTCTGAAACTAGTTCGATAATTTTCAAACACGTGTTTCAACCGATTACTGGAAATTCGTTGAAAAATGAAGGCATAAAAAAGGTTCTAAACGAAAATTGTTGCAGAGCGTTCATAACTCACGATTTTTCTTCCCCCAATTTTTCGAACCGGTTCAGTGGTTTTCAATCAATATTTTTCTTGGACTAAACAAAAAATTAGGATGCAAAAAATGTTTCAAAAAAATCATGGAATACCATAAAAATGTAATTGTAACCTTTCTTCTCCAATGAAGCGCTGTTAATGAGTGTTTTACTCAAAATCTCAAAATTCATACGTGACTGATTGAAGAAATCACTGGAAGTAAGAAATAAATTTGGCCATTTCTTTCCGCACAGAACACTCGAAGTTTTAAAAATCCCCACTGAACAAAAATGAATTTTGAGACTTTGAGTAAAACGGTCGCTTAAATAGTGTACAACTTGTACAAGAGGTTATTTTGACCTCTTTCACACGAATCTGACATTGGATTTACTATTTGACCATTTTTTAAATTCAAGCCCTTTCGTTTTAAAGTTTGCATCAAACGTCACAAGTAAAAAAATAACGCCAAACAAAAATTAACGCCAAATTGGTATTTATGACTCAAAAGTCAAAAACCGGTATTTTTTCCAATTTTGAAATTTTGGTGTCACAATTTGCAATTTTTAAAATACGTACGAAGGATAAAAAAGTAGAAGTGAATTTTTTTTACGATGTAAGTAATCTCCAGTTCACCACGTACTTGGGTTCAAATAGAATCAAAGAGTTTGAATTTTTCACAACTAGAACTCGAACCCGAATTTTTTTGAAATTTTTTCACTGAAAAATTAGATACAATTTTTTATAATCTTTTTTTGATTTTTTTACTTCTACTGGTTTTAAAAATTACGGCTATTTTTACCAAAAAAAACACCAGATGCAATTTTCCTTTGTTTTCTCAATTTTCAAAAAAAAATCATTATGAATTTTTCTATAATTTTGAAAAATAGTAAGGATGGAAAGTAACGGTGGAAAATCACCACTGATGATTTTGTTGAAGTAAAAATATTCATCATTTTCAAAAAAAAATCAAAAAGTTTTTTTTTCTATTTTTTAAAGAAACTAAAAAAAGAACGAAAAATTGATTTTTAGTGCATAATAGTTTACTAAAGCTATTCTCAGAAAAGTTTGCTCAAAAATAATTGTTCTCCATTTCTTGAGCTTTCCGGTGTGCAAAAAGAGCAGAAAAGAGCAGAAAAGAGTAGAAAAGAGCAGAAAAGAGCAGAAAAGAGTAGAAAAAAGCAGAAAAGAGCAGAAAATTCTCACTGTCTGCTCCTTTGGACCCTCGTTGCGCGTTGAACGACCCTTTTTGACACTCCCTCCCCCCCGTTGCGCGTGCATCGCGCATCGGAAGGTCAGAAAGGAACAGAAAGGAGCAGAAAAGAGCAGAGAGGAGCAGAAAAAAGAGCAGAAAAGAGCAGAAATTCTCAGCAGAAAGGAGCAGAAAGGACCAGAATTTGTCTGCTCTTTTTACACGCCGGGTTAGTTAAAAAACCACGAAAAAGACATTTTTCAACACCCCCTAAGAAAAAAAGACTGAAGTGAAAAATCTTTATCAATGATATTCTTGGGCTTGGTCATCGATATGCTTAGATTACTATCAAAAAAAATTCCCAAACATTTTTTTCCAATTTTTTTGAACATGGACAGATTTTAAGCCCATTGGTGAGGGGTAAATGTGGAACCAGAGGGGGGGGGGGTGAAATTTTTAACCACGTTTTTAGGTCTGAACATAAGTTTTGCGCTATCCTAGACTTCAATTTTCGAAAAAATATGAAAAACGATCCCCCTCCCTAGTAAGTAGGTAAGTAATCTACTTTTCCCCAGGAAATCAAGTCAAAAAATACAAAGTGAATCTAATTACCATTTTTGATGAAAAAATTTTAGACAAATGTTTTAGAATTTTTCAAAAAATTTGTTTTTGGAATTTTTCAAAGTTTTTTGAGTGTAGGTACCTAGACCTATGTTGGTATGTAATCGAATTTCAAAGGCGATGAGCAGAGCGACAGAGGCAAGAATTGAGTTCAGAAGGAAAATTTTACCAAATAATTTTTACTAGATCTAGATCCAACATCTTAGCTACCTCCTTCAATTTTCAAAAAAAAAGTGCAAAACAGTCCAATCTATTTTGCCGCATCATAAATCCATATTTTTTTTCCTACCTTGTGATGGGAAGAAAAAGATATTCCAATGGACAGAAAGGTATTTATCATTATTTTTCAACGCTTCATTGGCAACCGGCTGAGAACCACTAAATCAGTTCCAAAAATATGTCTACCTTTACGTTCCTTAAGAACTGGCTATCTTTGAACTATTTCTAGACCAAATTAATACATCCTCCTTTCAATTAAATTTTTTGAAAAAAAAAAACAATTGTGATTTTCCGAACACCCAGTAAAGCCTAAAATCCAAAATTGCTGAAACCACTTCGCAGTATCATAGAGTAAGATCCATCCATGCCAGCACCTTCACCCCTTAAAAATCATAGGACATTGTACAGTACTTTTTGAACATACTGTTCAATTCGTCAAGTACCTCTACCTATCTAATTATGAAATCCGTTCTATCATACAAATTATAATGAGTATTAATTTCTCGTCCGAGAGAAATGAAAACGGTCGGATTTCAACAATAATAAAACATTCGTAGAATAATTTATATTCGCCTACTGTTCAGAATACCTATTTCCAGACTTGTAGGTACAACATTAATAACACCTTTTCAACCTTTCAGCATCACTACCGAAAGTCATCGGCCAAAACTGCGAATCCTGTACTCCGGAGGAATCCACCAATTCTCGAAAAATCATCGGATTCATGAAGCAAAATTACCCAGAAGTTTGGAACAAAGTAGCCTCGAGATACACCAAAAAATGACCCATTAAGATAAACTCAGTTCCTGAAGTAATTTTTTCCTCTAAAAATATAACGCAGTTATGCATCATGAATTCATGATTGGCCATAACTATTTTAATTATTTTTCTTTGTGTTTATACTTAGCCTATGTATAAAATATTTTTTATACGTAAATTCGTCCTAAGCGTACCTAGTCGTGTATTTAGCTATTAAAATGTAGATAGGTTTTTTCACTCGTTAGTTTTATTTACATTTAGGCAATATGTTTACCTATCTATAGGTTAGTTTGAAAAAATACAAATTTTTTACTGGCATGTATGAAATTCAAATTATTACCAATTCTTTTCCTTACACCTATTCAGTTCGAGAAAAGTCACGTTCTTTACTCCAAAAATTCTTAAATTCCCAAATAATCGAAAATATTGGTAAACTTCTTAATAAAACAGAATTCTGGTTTTCATATTTTTCCTTGGGTTGGTATATTTCCATACAATACGAACAATTAGTTATCTGTTGATGTAGGTACGAAAAAAAAATAATATCAATTATGTAACAATATCGTACACATGTTCGACTTTATAGCAACATTTCTCCAACTGTTTCAAGATTCGAGCATACCGAAACCAGTTTCGTATAAATTTTGCCACTGTTCATGCAGCGAAGTACTTGATAAACCCAGAACGTTGCATTATCGGCAGTCATTTTGCAACAAGAGAAATGTTTCGCTAATGGGCATTTAAGAAAAAAAATTACGAAAACGTATTATGTATGAGAATAATAATTTAATAAATATAACTCATGAGATACAAAAAAAAGAACTTTATACAAAATTAGCACAGACATCGGCCTGCATTAGCATATAACGTAACGTGACTTAAAAAATAACGAGAACATGTCGAATTCGCAATTTAAGCTTTAGCTGATTTTTCATTTAAGATTTCAGCTCTGTATTTTGCTTCGAATTTTCCATCTGGGTCGTATCTCTTGGATAATTTCTTGTATTCGGATGGTTTCTTCTCGATCAAGTGGACGAGTACTTTACGAGAGACTGTTTTCTGTTTTTCGTTGCATTTGTCGCAGGCGGAGGACAAGGCGTCTGGTAGAACCTCTGCAATAATGCAATAAAGTTTGAAAATTAAAATTTTATAATGGAGGGAAGTCTTCTTACCAATATTTATAATTAGGTAGGTAATTTTAGTTTCAGAGCATTCGCGATTGTGAGGATCTCATATTCGGTGCCTAATGATTTGATGTTTTTTCATCCATTTAGGTATTTCATTTTTTCTAAATAACTTGAGATGGAAGGAGAAGCTCAAAATCACAAAAATATAAGGTAGCGAAGTTGTTTGTACTGAACGATTCTGCGTTTCTGTTTACATCTTGGACCCCTGCACTGCTGATTAATTTGAAATTTGTAAAATGTAAAATTAATCATTATGGAATGTGCCCACTGCAAAAAAAATGATTTTTTTAAAACCAAGAAATGAGGTGTAACGTTGACATGGTTATTTTTTCGTTTTTTTCGTTTTTTTTTTTTTTTTACCTAAACGTAAGCAGAAGACTAGGTCTCTAAGTATTCTATTTTTTTTGTATTTAAAAAACAATTTACTTACCTAAAATTAAAAATAAACTGAATTTTTATTTTTTCCCCATTTATTTTATTTTTTTTTTTACCTCGAATCCTAGAAATAAGCAGAAGACTTGGTCTTTTCTATTTTTTCGTTTTTTTTTTACTACCTAGAAATAAGCTCTGAAGTTACTTAGACATTTATATTTGTTCCGTATTCTTTTTATTTTTTTTAAAATATTTGAAAAGTTAAAATGTAACAAGTATTTTGATTTTAAGAAATTAAGAAAAAAAACTTGAAACATCAAAAATAAGTGGAGAATTGAATTGAAAAATATACCTAAGCATAAAGAATCTAGTGCGAACGACTTCCCTACCTCATATTTTTGTGATTTTCAGCTTCTCCTGAGATAGGTAATGAGCAGTTTTGGACATTTTTGATAATAACTTGTTTGAAAGAGGGTAGAATTAGCTTTCAAATGATATGATTACTTTTCAATTTCGAATAATTTTTGCATTTTTTGAGAAATCATTGCATCAAAAAACACACCAATTGACAAAATTTCACCAAAATCCAAAAGTAATTATATCATTTGAAAGCTAATTTTATCCTCTTTCAAATAAGTCATTATAAAAAATACTCTAAATTGCTTCCTTCTAAAGTTATTTAGAAAAAACAAAATAGAAATCGACGAAAAAAAATAAAAATAAAAAAAAGAAATCAAAGAATCAAAACACCTGATTTTTTCATTTTATATTTCAACTCAAAAATCCCGATTAATATCGAAACACTTCACGAATGGAAACCCCCATCTCATTAATTACCAAACTCTGTAAAAATTCTCGTTTTCCTACCAACTTCTGAGCCCACCTACCGACATGGAATTTCTACATGTCATTCACACCTGGATTTCAATCTCTTTAAAAATGCAACTCTTCGTTACGTAACATCCAGACAAATGCATCTTTAAATTTTCATCCCACGATGGGCACTCAGATGTCGAACAAGTTGTCAACTTGTAGAGCATCTTCGCACCGAAGTTAAGATCGAAGGCCAGACACTTTCTATTTTATCGCTCCATATAGCCGTAATGGACTTTACTAGTCGGTCTGTTGTTGAACCTGTTACGTAATCGAATTAAAAGCAAAATGAAGCTAACAAATGAAAATCGATTGCGGAAACAGATCATCACTCTGGTGACTTTACCAACCAGTGAAAGTATCATACGCGAGGACAGCGAACGGTATTTTTCATCGATCATTTACATTAGAGCAGTTTAAAGGTACCCAGAGAAAGTGATACCGATCGATGGTTAACGGCTGTGCAGCTGTTGCATAAATACGCGAGTAAAAAAATACCGAGTATTAAGTATTAAATAAGGTACCTAAAGCGGTTATTTAATCGACGAAATTATACTCGTGGCTCGGTTAAATGAATAATTACGATGGTTTTGTTAGCGAGGTACAAATCGTGGTTTTTTTGGTTAACCGCGTTCGTTAATTTAATTTGCGAAAATAAATTTGTATTCATTAGCGAAAAGATGATTATAGAAAGCCGAAAGGAGGAAAAAACGTGTAAAAATCTATTTCAAACGTGAACTCATGTCACAGCAGTAATTAGATTGATGTAAATTTTTTTCATTCTCAGCATGTTTGGAAATTTTTCCATTTTTGAGAATTTTAAAATATTGCACTTGCTTATTAATTAAAATATCTCGTTCTAATTTTAATATCCATGTACTAATAAATCCGTTTTTTTACTTATTTATTTTTTTAAGATGGAAAACATCTGCCTTATTAACATTTTGACTAAAGTATTTTGGAAGAACAAAGAACCATAATGTAAAAAAGAAAAAAAAAACTTGATAAGCATCGATCATTTACAAATATTTACATATTTATACTTTTGTAGTTTGAGTAGGTAATTTAATTCTTGTACCTATTTAAAAATTTGACCAGTATATTTTTAACCAAAAAAAATTTGTAATCCATACGATTAAAATAGAAGACAAAATCGAGGGAAGAGAAAGAGAGGGAGCAGCTCACGAGCTCACCCCTCCTCTTAAAAACCACAAAATAACATTTTTAGCTGGAAAAATTGAATTTAAGTCGCAAAATTTGGGAAAATGGCGACCTTTTTTTAAAAGAGAATTTTCCATTTGAGTCATAAATATTTTGGAGAAATTGTATTTCGAGCAGAAAAACGAAACTTTGAAAAAAACTCGTACAGGTAAGTCGGAAATTTTTACTAGTATTAAAAAAGAATTATTTTGATTTCTGTTTGTAGATTTAGATTTGTGTGTACCTACAAATTTACAGACAGCAGAGGATTCAGATGAAAATTTTAGGAAAGAAGCATAAAATTTTTCATACTGAACTTTTTTTGAATTTTCTCAAAGTAGGGTCAAAGTTAAAATATGTGCATTAAAAATTGAGAAAAAACGAGGTTTGGGTGGTGAAAAATCGAAAAATTACGTCATTTTTTAATTTTTTTCCTAAAAATTCAGAGAGATATCACGTACCTAAAAATACTGCGAAGGCAATTTTTTTTGAAAAATTATGTTTGAAAAAATAAAAATGTACAATTTTTTGACATTTTATCAACCCTTTTCGATCGTTGAAAGGGAATTCTTCTCCCATTGTAAATTCGTACCTGATTTGAGTTACACCCTTGGTTATAACGAAGAGGAAGGCAATTTAAAAAATAGGCATAAAAAATACGCCGAAATTGAATTTCTGCACTATTTAACAAAATATTGCCTTTTGAAAACTAATAATTTAAAAAAATACTTATTTCTGTAAGATCTACCTTTTCAACATTCTGTCAGACTTTATGTATGGTGCAACTTATGAGGGAAATAATGTTTTTAAATATTCATAAAATATCGAAAAAAATATTAAAAAGTCAAATACAGTTTGCAATCTATTTTCAATCGGATTGAATCGTTGTTGGTATCACACAATGAGCGAGCAGAAAGGAAAATTTTCGACTGAATTATAATTTTTTCGATTTTTTTGACTCAAAATGAAATTTTTCAAATTTTTTCAATTCAAAAGGAAAATTTACTCATAGGTGTTGTAAATTTTTCAACTCGAATCTATAGTTTTTCCAACTAAAAAATGAAAATGAATTTTTCATCATGGGGGAGGGGACAAGTTAGCTATCTTTTTGTGTGAATATTTCGAAATTTTCAAAACTAGAAAAAAATCTTAAAAGATTGACTACCTACTAGATATTTTAATGTTTCTAGGTAATTTTAGTAGATGGGTTTTTTAAAATTTCACTTCAATAAAAATTTCTCTCGTTTGTTTGGTGGCATAAAATTAAAAATTGGACTAGCTTTGTCCACCAGCGTAAAGACAAAACCGAATGGGGGGGGGCAAAAGGAGCCAATCCCTCCATAAATGACAATATTCCATCTTCAATCTAAAAAATTGAAACGAAGCCAAAAAATTTGCGAAAATGACAATTTCTTTTTGAAAATTTGGAAGATCTCACAAATTTAGTTGAAAAAGTATTCTGAGTTGAAATTTTTCAATATTTTATTCCACCAATAATGCCATTTTTTGGTTTCCTCCAACTCGAACGCGAATTCAAAATTTGATAGGTAAGCTATAACTTCTGGAAATTTTGGTCAAAAATTGACATTTGCGATTTTGGCTGCCTTTTTTGAGACAAAATTTCTTAATCAAAATTCAAAGTTGAAAATTTCCTGAAATTGGTATAGGTAAATTGGAGCATTTTAAGAATCGCATTTCAGGTTTTTTGGAGTGAAAACAAGCAAACAAAATATATGAACTTTTTGCCTATCATGAAACTTGAAGAGGTTACCGAAAAAAAAAAGAATTTTCGTGATATTTTGTAAGTCGTAGGTACCATAAAAAAGGAAATTAAAAGAAAAGAAAAAAATTGATTGAAAACAAATCTGGTCATAAAATTACAAAACCAAAATTACCTACCATTAAATTTTAATGTTAGGCGATAAACTTGGAAAAAAATGAAACAAAAACTTGTGAAGATGAAAATATTTCTTTTGAATTAATTTTAATGCAATTTTTTTGGAAGATTTTCAAAATTGAAATTCATTTTTTTTGAAGGGATAAGAAATAAAAAGCTGTTCATTCTTTTCTTTTATGCTGAACCGAAAGTACAATTATTTTTTCTTTCAATTTTTTTATCAAAAAAATTCTTAATTAAATTTTGGAAACCTTTTGTAGCATTAATAATTTTAAAACTGTGTGGTACTTGAGCCTAGAGCCACCACTGGGACCACTTTTGATAAGAATTCTCAAGAAATAGTGTTCATTAGGTTTTCTAAATTAATATTAATTACTACCTAGCAATTTTTTTCATTAAATTTTCAATTTTCAATTAAATAGGCGAAAAATTATTGTTTAACCTTGAAAAAAATATCACAAGAATTCAAAATATACCATGTACATACTTAATTTTTTAGTTAAATTTTTTTCAAAATAAATTTAATTGACTCGTGGATTATTTGTAAAAATGTGTAAAATCGAATAAAAATTATTTAAAAAATCAACAGAAAATCTAAAAATGCCTACGTAAATTTTCATACTCTATCAAATACTTTGTAATAAATTTTAAAAAAATATCTATAAATACCTAATCAAAACAATAAATCAAATCCACATGTTTATTCGATTAACTCTAAATCACTGAAAAAAATGTCTACTTACTCTTCAATTCACGTCCCTCATTGGTACACGGGCCTTCGCCCAAAAGACATTTGATATAACTGGACAAAATTCTATCATTTTGCAAAACCGAATCTACATCGAAATTATCATATTTATTGGTATATCTATCTTCGGCCAATGAAACGGCGAAACCGATCAAAAATAAGGTAGCAAAAGTGAACGACTTCATTTTAATAGGTAATTTATAAAGCGCGGCTCCGTATCACTATAAGAATATCGGTTTACTTTCCAACTGATGTGTTATGATGACCATGGAGGATGTATATAAAGAGTCCCCCACTATGAATTTCTCACATCATCGTCCTTAAGTTCCGTACATATCAGCTACAAATAAGTTCAACTAACTTGTCATATATAGTACAGGGTTACCGAAAAAAAATCATCTTATTGTTAATTAATTGCGCTCATTTTTTCCATACAACGACTAGATTCAACCTGGTATCGCAATAAATTATTAAAGGAAATACGAGATAGTCGTTGATTCGACAGATGCTTCGAAAATAACAATTTTTTATTTCCTGTCTCGGAAGAAATTTTATTGCATAATTTTTTAACAATTTTGAAATAATATGCAAATTTAAATCTGGGCAGCTTTTATTTTCCCAAAAATTTTCTAGTTATTTTCATTTTTTTTCTTGAAGTATAGGCACTTTTTGGTTGGAAAACCCATTTCGATGAAGTGGATGACCTAATAATTGTCTGATAAAGAACTCCCATCGGTTAATATCCTTGTCCTTCTAAATCATCTGTCATCGTTGCATATTCATGAAAACAAGTCTGCGTCTTGAAACGAGGTTGAATCGCAACGAAAATGTATTTTTTTGGGGAAATTTTACTTTTTCCTGGAAAGTCATTATAAATTGTATCTGTGAGGGAAATTTATGTTTTTTAATATCGAATAGGTTTATAGAGATACAAAAAAGTTGAGATCATTATGACGTCACTACCAAATGTTTATATGACGAGGTGAATTTTAGATTCCTATATAATTTTTCATTTATAAAAACGTTAATAAAATAGCCATTACTTCTACAATAGCTCAGGTACAGATAATGGCATTGAAATTGTTATTTTTTCTTCTTCTCCGTTCGAGAACTTTAGCATCGTCGAACGTATACTTTTATGTTGTAATTAACGACAGTATTTCACCTTTATTGTTATTTGAAATCGGAATTCCGCTCAGTAAATAACTACCATATTTATTGGAAAATTTTTATGAGTCATAGTAAAACAAATTGATTTACTCGAGTTGATCTTTCATTATAGGCAGGTCCAGGTACTTAGGCTGGAAATTTGTTTTCAATATAGATACCTATTTGAGAAATACCTACCTATTCAATAATCCAACAATAAAGGCCCGTTGTCTGATTCATACGTACTTATTAATGAATATCAAGGTTGTATAGATTTCCAACTCTTGTTTACCAAAACTGTATTAGATAAGTGTTTGGATAAGGAGCCACAAATGAATATTACATTTAACACGTTGAATGTTTAAATAGGTTTAGTTATGTATTCTCTGCTTAGTGCTTACGTAGGTATGAGTATTTTTTTTGACTGCAGACGAGAAGATGAAATTGCTGAAGAAGTTTCGAGAAACCTTGAATAATTGAGTATCTCTCGACGTCTACTTCCTTCTTCGAACCGCAATATTTGAATGAAAAATATTTGCGTTCATTTTTCATCTTAATGTCTACCTTACCTACTTGTGTTGTTGAGTACCCTGGAAAAAAAATTTAATGAAAATTTCACTCCTTTTTTCCATAATTCTCTTGATTGTAATGGAAAAAATATGTTTTTGAGAGGAAAATTCAATTTTGGCATGATTTGATGAAAAACTTTCGAATCTAGGTACCGAATAATATAACATTGGAGTCGATGGAGTTATTTCATGAATTTTTTCTCCCACAAGAAAAGTCTTAAAATCGCAATAATTTCTGAATTGAAAAAAATGCAAAATTTTTCTTTTTTCAATAAATATAAGTTTCGAGCCTCTTTTCATTTTTTTTGAAAGGAGGGGAACAGGACACTTTCAAAAACTCAAAATGCCATCAAAAATGCATTCGACCACGAAGTAATGATCAGTGAAAATAAAATTAATGGGAAAGTTGTCCCATGTGAAATTTTTCCCAGACTTGATCACAAATTTCAACTCAACCAATTAACCACACAAGAATGAAAATTTTGCTAACCCAAGTAAGGAGGAGGCTGGTCGTAAGACATAAACTTGTTTAAAAAATTCTTTTCACTGAAAATTTCGAAAAAAATTAAAATATTACACAATACAATTGAGCTAAATTTTTAACTCCTTTGTTCAGTACAGAATATTACACCAACAATTTTCAGAGACGGAATTCGGTAAAAAAATCTAGAGGAGGGGGTGAAAAAGAAAGTTTTGTCAACTTTAACAAAATTTCTCAACTTTTAGAGAGAATTTGTCAATTTAAAACAAAATTTACCTATTTGATTGGCGGTGAACCACGTTCCACCGACCACCCTCACTCACCACCACTGTTTCATCTCTGATGACTATTATTTTGAGTTTGAATTGTTTTTTTTTACGTTTTCGAAGATCAAAGGTGACTCATTGTTCAAAAAAATTGAAAAAATTGTATAAAAGAATTAGATAAGTGTTTACTTAGTATGACTTGTCTAAACATTTATCGAGATAAAAAAAATCGCATCGTCTTTTGTTTCTGATTCGAGGTAGTATTGCGTTTTCAAGTTTTTTTCTTATAAATTTCTCTGCCTTCCTTTCCAGAAAATGGTCTTAGAAAAATCGTGCAAATAAATCCATTTTTCTACCATGATTTTTTTTCTAGGAATACCCGACAATGTTCAGAAAAAATTTCAGAAATTCAAGGGAAGGGACATCCTAAGAAGTTCAAATGTAGGGAAAATTTTCATATTAACGAATATTTTTCAGCAACACCGCAGAAAAAATTCTGAAAAAAAATAATTTCCGCATTAGAATGTTACTTACTTATGTACCTAGGTACTAATGAAATAATTTTGAAAATGAAAATAATTTGACGTTTATTCCAAAAGTAATTTATTTGTGGTACCTAGAACAATTTCGTAACATGTACCAATTCCTCTCAAAAATTTGATCTTGATTTTTGAGTTGGGATTTCTGAGCAACTACATACTGATAAAACATTAGAAAAATATGAAAATTAAATTTTTAAAATGCCAGAGAAAATATTATAAACGGCACATATCCTGCACGATCTCTTCATCTTTCGCAAGACTCGAGAGTTATATGTAAACGCAATGGAAAAAGGAAGAAGAACTTATTTAAAAACAAAGTCGATATTTGAGGTCAACACGACTACAAAAACCCAACAAAACGTGCTACGCAATTTTTTTTTGATTTTTTTCATGGGAGGAATATACGTGTTTGAGGAGAGCAGAATCGAAAAAAAGTTTATTTTCGAAATCAGCGGGATCGAAAACATCACAAACGATGGGTCATAAAGGTCCTACTCGAAAAAACTTGTCAACAATTGAGGAGCCTTGTACCCCTACCCATCCACCAAGGTTTTAAAATTTCATGACGAAAATTCACCAGTTGTAAGTAGTAACTAGTAAGTATTAAAAAAATATCTTTTCATTTTTTTTGTGAATAAATTCTCAAAGTTTAGCCCTGTGAGTGTGATTTGACATGATTCTGAAGAGCTTTTTGAAAAAAGTTTGACTTTCAATTTTTTATTTTTTTTTATTAATGATTCAAAATAACTTTGCAAACAGATTAAATTTTTTGTTGAAATTTCGTTATTCTCAAATTTCTCATGGTACCGAGAAGAGGGGGGTGTCTACTTACTTACTTTATGATATTACTAGATAAGTACATGAAACTATTTCGGTTATATTAAAAAAATTTCCGTAATGATATTTCTTTGACCTACCCCAACATCTAGTGGAAAGAACATCAGATTTTTTTTGACCAAAATTAGGATCGAATGACTCCAATTACCTAAACATTTAATGAGCTTGATGCTTGATAATTTTTTCCTTCAAAGATCAAAATTTTACTCTTTAATCGGGTGTTATCGAAAATTAAAATAGGTACCTACCTGCTTACAATTCGAATTAAATTTTCTAGAGAAAAGATAACAAAAAAACTCAAACCTGTCATAGAAACATGAAGTGAAATTTACTCAATTGAATTTATCATTTAATTTTCATTTTGTTGGTGTAAGTAATTTTTACCAATGTAAATTTCATTCACCATTTTTGCGACCATAATACATCACGTATGGCATTCGTAAATATAAATTGCAGATATATTCATAAGCATCGTTTTAAAATATAATTGAATTATTCAACCGTATTATAAAATAATTTATCCCATAAAAGGGTTAATTTGAAATAATATCAGGATGCCCTGAATGCAAACGCGTCCTAATTGTAAATCCGGTGCGATTTATTATAGATACTCGTAAAATTCAGCGAAAATTTGCACAGATTCGAATCCACTTATTTACGACATGACATAAGAAAATTCTCAGTAAAAGTTATTCGAATAAAGTTCACGGATGGGAAGTTGTTTCAACTTTCAAATAAGTAAATACATATTTTGTTTTATTAGGTAGGTAGGTGTAGGTTAGATACCTCATTTTCTGGAAATTAAAATTATGTAAGGTAATATTAACATCCTTGATTTAATATCAAGTAGATATACAGGGTCTATAAATGAACCGGGCACCCTCAGCGCAAAATACTCTACCTAAAATAGCGATATTTCTGATTTATGTTTTTTTCCGTTAAAAGGGTCTGGGGTATAGTTTTTAAATTACCAAAAATCATAATTTTGATGAATTTAATTTTTAATGATAAATTCATCACTTATTTGTCAATAATTGTAATTAATAAAAAATTTTAATTTCAAAGAATTGATAATTTTACGTTCGAGATTACGGCATTCTGATGTTAAAAAAAAGATTCATGTAATGTTATCGTGTGGGCATTTCAACTCTGTGAAGCGTATTTCACACTTTTACCTGCATATTTTATAAGATGACTCATCCCTTACATTAAACTTCGTCACTTTTTTGATCTTGTTTTCGTTTCGTTGCGTATTACAACAATAATATCAGTGATGTAACGCAACGAAATGGGAAAAAAGAAAAGAAAAGAATGGGAATTTTTGCGCTGAGGGTGCCCGGTTCATTTATAGACCCTGTATATTAGCAGAAGTACCAGCCTAATGTTATCAATAAAACTTGAGTCAAATTTCTATGTATTATAAAGTATAGTGTTGTTATGAATCAAACTAAACTTGGTAAGTTCTGCGAAAAAGTACCTACCCATTAAACACGTTCGAAGAATTGAATACTGGTCCATGATGATAATTTCCACTCGCGATAACGATCTCTCTTATAATAAATAAATACACAAGCATAAACACGCCATCATTCACGACACGTTGAACTCAATTAAAACGTTCAACTTGCATCATATTCGTACATGTGTGATAATTGAATGAATAATTCATCATTTATTTTTGGTTAATTAATAATTTTCGAATTTCTCATAAAACGTTCAATGCTCTGGGTGGTAATCTTATGATGTGTGAGTGTACCTAAATTTGACATTTTTGTAGGTACCTATACTTACTTTGTATAATTTCTTTTGACGAATAATTTTTTTATGGGTTCAGACTACTAGGTCTATCAGCCCACGCAAAATATCTTTATTTTTAACTTGAATATGTTACAGTTTCTGGGATATAATCCATAAAAATTGAGTTGAGATAAATGTATATTGAAAGTGAATTTAAAAAAACCTTCTGTAAGAAATTTCAGGTTCTCAGATTCATTTTTTAAATTTTAGAGAATTTTTGAATACTTACTCAAAATTGCACCATGGCTCGGCAAAAGTGCAAAATATGAAAATGTGAATGTGATCCAATAAAGGGGAAAGGCTTATACATCGGCATACTGTATACCTTATCACGTTATCACTTTGACCTTCTGAATCGATTGTAAGCGATTCATGACTTTTGGACTTCAGAAAATTTTGAAATTTTTCTTTATTTAAAAAAACTCACTAAAATGGTTCATATGAATTTAAACACCTGCAAACCTGGATTACTCACATAAGTGACCTATTTGATCGATAGAAATACAATTTTTCAATTTTCTTCAATGTCGAGTCAAAGCTATACAATATTTTTTCAGCAGTACCTATTGCAAGATTTTTTTTTAAATATCAATTTTCACCCAAAAATGATAACATTCACTCAAAAATGATAATTTCAACCAAAAAATGACGGGGTTTAACCAGAAAATGACAATTTTTAACCAAAACATGACAAATTTTATCGAAAATTCCAATTTTAATGGAAAAATGACGATGACAAATTTCATCGAAAGATGACTATTTTTATCAGAAAATAGCGATTTTTAACCAGAGAATGACGACTTAAGTATAATAAAAAAAAATGGCAATTTTCAACCGAAAAATGCCCATTGTTAACCAAAAAATTACAATTTTTAACTAAAAATGATGGGCGATTCTTAACCAAAAAATGACAAATTCCATCGAAAAATGACAATTTTCATTTCAAAAATTGACAGTTTTTAACCAAAAAAAGGTCATTTTTAACCAGAAATTGCAGATTTTCACTAGAAAAGGCAAAATTTTTAACCAAAAATATCGATTTTAACCGAAAAATAACGATTTTTAACCAAAAAATGAGTAATTCAATCGAAAAATGACAATTTTTATCGATAAATGGCGGTATTTAACCAAAAATGACGATTTTTAGAGAAAAAGTGACGATTTTTAATTTAACCAGAACATGACGATTTTTAACCAAAAAATGACAAAGTTTATTGAAAAATGGCAATTTTTATCGAAAAATGATAAATTTTAATGAAAAAATAACGATTTTTAAACAAATATGACGATTTTTAACCAGAAATTGAAGATTATTAACCAGAAAATGACAACTTTTAACCAAAAAATGACAAATTTCATCAAAAACTGATCATTTTTAATAAAAATTTGAGGATTTTTAACCAAAAAATGAAAGTTTTTATTGAAAATGACAATTTGTAATGAAGAAATGAATATTTTTATCGGAAAATAGTGGATTTTAACAGAAAAATTCCAATTTTTAACCAAACAATTACAATTTTAATAAAAAATTGACGACTTTTTAACAAGAAAATAACGATTTCTAACCAAATGTTTTTTTTGTTTGCTTTTTTCTCGACCTTTACATATTTACATATTGACAAAAATCATATATTTGATGAAAAACTTGATAATATGAACTTTTTTCTGGATCTGAGAGGGGTAGATTGTCTACCCCGAACGAAAAATATTCCAAAGTGCTCGCTGGATTTCAAACCGAAATCATACCTAGTTTAGAATAATGGGAATTTTTTTTTGATCTACATTTTTGAAAATGAAATCTAAATTTCATCTTAGGTGAATTAAAAAAGCGGGAAAAATAGCATGTACGAGGCAATAATTGCACCGAAATGACGAAAAAATTGTTATATTTTTATTTGCTTTTTTCTCGATCTTGAAATATTGATAAAAATCATGTATTAGATGAAAAAATTGAAAATACGAGAATTTTTGCCACGGGATCCAGGTGGGGTATACCATCTACCCCGATCTAACCCCGAAGGAAAAACTTTCCAAAATGCTCACTGGATGAAGATTGAAGAGTGTGATTTCTCAAACCTAAATCATAGTTTAGAGTAATGAAAATTTATTTTGATCCACATTCTTGAAAATGAAATCTAAATTTCATCTGAGGCGAATAAAAAAACGGGAAAAATAGCATGTACGTGGGAATAATTTCACCAAAATGACGAAAAAATTGTAATTTTTTAATTTGCTTTTTTCTCGATCTTGAAATATTAAAAGGAGAAAATTTCGTATTTTCCTAAATTAAAAATTTTCATATTTCCTCAACTTGAAAAAAAATTACATGTTTGGAAAATGCGAAATTGTACAGAGACATTCAAAAGCATATCCCATGAAACGCTATGGAAATTGCATATCTACTGAAACACCATGGAAACTGCATATCTCCTGAAACGCCAGGGAAATCCCATATCTCCTGAAACACATATCTACTGAAATGAAACACCATGGAAATTGCATATCTCCTGAAATGCAGTGGAAATTGCATATCTACTGAAACGCTATGCAAATTGCATATGAAGACCTCACATGAAGAACAGGTTAACTGAGGGTTTTTTCAAAAATGACTATTTTTTGCCATTGTGTATAATAAACCACGTACTTTTATGTGATTTATATGAAAAATGTCGAACTTTTCAAATTTTGTCAATAAAAGCAAAAAAGAATTTTCAAGAAATTAAAAACACTGATAGAACGGGTTAACTACTCTAAACAAAGAAAAAAATGTGCAAAAAGCTGATTTTTGTTTTTTAAATAGTTGATTTATTGTTGTGAACATGAAAAAAAAATCATAATTCAACAAAAGATAACTCATAGGTGGAAAAAACTGATCATTTCAGAGAAAAAAAGAAAATCAGAAAAAAAAAAAAACTTGTAAAAAAAAAAATGGAAAAAAAAAAATTTTAAAAAAATTCCCGGGGGAGGATTTGAACCCGGGGATCTCCAGGGCGAGAAACCACTACCCTATCCCTCCCCCATCTGGCCAGTTGAAAAATAGCGTTTAACCTGGGATACATCTACTAAAATGCAGAAACTCCCCCCCCCCCCGCGCGTATATGAGGTATGCGCGATACTATCGTTCACAGCGTTTATTCGTTCAGTGATGGGCTTAAAGTGTGAGGGTTTTTCTAAATCGTATAATACCCTATAATACTGTATTATACTGTATTAACAAAAAAAAATCCCCTTAATACGTATTTCTATTTTATTAAATTTTTTATTAAACATTGAAAATCAGTTGTGCTCAAAGAAATTTTTAAAAAATTTACATTTTGTGTAAGTTTGCGATTTTTTTAATGATAAAAAAAATTTGTAATTTTCAGTATTTTACCCCATTTTTTTATGTGCTCATTTTGCTCTGGCGCATGCGCACAGTGGAAAAATAGGGTTGGAGTGGGAGTTTGAGTCAGAATAAATTACCATTAAAATACCGTAGTAATAACGGTATTTACGTATAATACCGCCGTATAATACCGAAAAAATAAAATACCAGTCTTTTTCTTTGGATCTCTGGTCACACACTTTACAGAAAGGAACGGGTTAAATTTCCTCAAGGCACTTACAGCGGAAAGAACGGGTTTTAACTTCTCAGAATGTTTTTCAAACATATCGTGTGTTGAGTGACTTTGAAGCCTTTTAAAAAAAAACTTTTGAGCAATATTTTGCCAATGTAAAATGACTCTAATTGGCATTTTGAAAGTAATAAAAATCAAAAACGAAACTTGAAAACCCATTTTTTCCAGTTTCCACTTCAAACATTATCTTTAAAATGTTCTCCTGCAAAATTTATAAAATTTCAGTTAACCTGTTCTTCCAGTGAGGTCTTCATATCTACTGAAAGGCCATGGAAATTGCAAATCTACTGAAGTGACAGGGAAATTGCATATCTCCCGAAACGCTATGGAAATTGCATATCTACTGAAACGCCAGGGAAATCCCATTTCTCCTGAAACGCATATCTACTGATACACAGTGGAAATTGCATATCTCCTGAAACACTATGGAGATTGCATATATACAAAAACATACGGGAAATTGCATATCTGATGAAACACCATGGAAATGGCATATCTACTGAAACGCTATGAAAATTGCATATCTAACAAAAAAAACACTATGGAAATTGCATATCTCCTGAAACGCCAGGGAAATCCCATATCTCCTAAAACACATATCTACTGAATTGAAACACCATGGAAATTGCATATCCACTGAAACACTATGGAAATTGCATATCACCTGAAACGCAAGACCCCTGAAACCCTATGGAAATTGCATATTTACTGAAACGCCATGGAAATTGCATAATGTATTTAAAGACCATGGAAATTGCATATCTACTGAAAATACTATGGAAATTAAATAGGTACTGAAACACTATGTAAATTGAGGGGCTTGGTTCTAATACTCACTTTTGCCAAAAAGGTACTTTTTTGAAAAAACAAAGGAAAAAACGATAGACAAAAGTTTTAGTTTTGGACACCAAAGTTACTTTTCTTACGTCTATATAGCAAAGTTCGAAGCGTTGAAACATGAAAATGGGAGATTGTTAGAGTGAGTGAAGCTTTAAGAACGGAAACCCCAAAAATTCCCGCAAAGAAAACGAAGTAAATTTTCTTGACAAAAGTGAGTTTTGGAACCAAGCCCCTCAATTGCATATCCACTGAAAGACCATGGGAACTGCATATCTCCTGAAACGCCAGGGAAATCCCATATCTCCTGAAAAGCACATCTACTGAGATGAAACACCATGGAAATTGCATAACACCATGGAAAATGCATATACTGAAACGCTATGGAAATTGCATATCTACTGAAACACCATGAAAATTACATATCTACTGAAACACCAGGGAAATCGCATATCTCCTGAATCATGTATCCCATGAAACACATATCCCCTGAAACTCTATGGAAATTACATATTCGCTGAAACTACATACATGGAAATCACATATCTACTGAAGTGACAGGGAAATTGCATGCCTCTTGGAATGCTATGGAAATTGCATATCTACTGAAAGACCATGTAAATTGCATATCTGCTGAAACACTGTGAAAATTCCATATCTACTGAACCGCCAGGGAAATCTCATTTTCCCTGAAACACATATCTACTGAAACACCACGGAATTGGATATGTACTGAAACACCATGGAAATTTCACATCTACTGAAAGTCTGAAACGCCAGGGAAATTGCATATCTCTTAAACACTATGGAAATTGCATATCTCCTGAAACGCCAGGGAAATCCCATATCTCCTGAATCGCATATCTACTGAAATGAAACACCATGGAAATTGCATATCTACTGAAACACCATGGAAATTACTCACAGGAAAGTCTATTTCCTTTCGTGCGGTGCATTCAGCAACATTTTTTTCCAAGTCCCTTTAGCTTTTGAAATCGCAATTTTTAATTCTTGTACAATTTTCTAAATTTTTTTTCTAACTAGAATTTTTTTCTTTTAATTTTTTCAATTATTTTTTTTCCTTGAAATATTTTTAAACCCAAAATTGTTTCTGAAACCTCTTCAAACTCAATTTTTCTTTCCTTAAAATTTTTCCAAACCAAATTTTTTCACAAAATTTTGTTCAACTTCAAAACTACAAACTTCTTCTTGCTTCTCTACATTTTTTCAATTCAATTTTTTTTCATTTGTCACTAACATTTCTTCATAATCTGAATTCTGAAATACCAAAATAATACAAAAAATAACGACTCCTGTTGCATAAAGTTGTATTGTCGAATAAATGAAATTGTTTCTCTTGTATTGAACATTTTTTGGAAAAAGAAAAAATTTTATAATGAAAAATTTCAAGTTTGAAAAAAATTTAACAAGTTGTAAAATTGGGAAAAAATTTAGTGGAGAAAGAAGTTAGGTAATAAATAGGTACAGGTAGATATATGAAGAAATTTCCGATTGAAAAATTTTAAGAATAGGTATAGAAAACTTTTTACAAAGAAAAATTTCAGAGCTGAGAAGAATTTGAGTCTGAGTAATTTTTTTTAATTTCAAGGGGAAAAAGAAAAAAAGGTTGGAATAAAATGTAGAAAAAATTCACGATTTGAAAAAAAAATGGAGAAAAAATGGTCACTGAAAATTTTATAAGAACAAACAATTGATGAATAATTTCAGGGGTTAAAAAATTTTCAAGGGTAAAGAGAATTTGAGAAAAATTTTCACTATTTATTATAATTCTTGTGAAAAAATTTTCATTTGAATAATTTTTTAGAAAAAACTTACTATTTGAAAACGAACGAGAAAAAATTTCAGGTGGAAAAAATTTTAAGAATAATTATTGATGAACAATTACAGAGTTCGAAAAAATTTAAAGGCTGGAAAGAAATTTAAAAAAGCTTAGAGTTTAAAAATATTTGAGAAAATTATGACGAAAATACGAGGACATGAAAAAAACACGTCTTCCCAACGTATTATTGATAGCAAAGTACACCACATCACGTAAACGACACCTGATGAGTGATGACCTGATTTGAATGGTGAAAACTGGAGAAAAAAGTATCACCTTTATACTTGATTTTCATCAATTTTGGCTAAAAAAACACTTAGCTAAGCATATTTTGAAAAATCTTTCGCAAAAATTTCAAAAAAGTACATTTTTGTAAGTATTTTTCTCCATTCTTCACCTCTACGTTATCTTATCAATCGTATGGCATGTGATTATGACGTATTGACTTTGAGGCCGAAGCCGAATTTGTGATTCGCTAAGGAAGAAATGACATGATCCGTGAATCATGATTCGATTCATTATTTTGATGAATCGTCGGAACCCTGATTGATAGGTACATTGTTTTGGGAAGATTTCTTTTCAGAAAATTATTTTTTTTGTAAAAGCGGGAGGTTTTGAAAATTGTTCAACATGTTTTGTCGTGTTTTTTAAAATTTCTTTGGAGGATGGAGGAGAAAGCAAGGTTCTGAAAATATGTAGGTTTTAGTATAATTTTTTTCCAACAAAACCGGTTTACTTTTTTCGGAAACTAAATTGGTTCTTCTTCTGATTTTGCAGGGAGGGAAAAAGAGGAGGGAGATTCTGAAAATTTTTAATAAAATAGCTCTTTTTTTTATTTCTTGATTTTTGTTTTTAGTGTTTTCTTTTGAAAATTGTTTTTTGAAAAGAGGTGAATAAAAAAACATCATTGAGAGACATTATCATGTTCATTTCCCGCATTCCGTCCACGGAATTTGCGCATATCCTGTTTTATGCCATTGAATTTTTTAAGTGTGGTATCAATCAATGGTGATGATGACGCTATTGTGTTGTTGATATCTATGAAACCTTTGTCACAGGGTATTAAAATCCAATCAGTAATCTTGGTATTCTTCCCTCTGTTAAAATTTAACACTAGCAGGTAGTGAATTGGGAAGTTATCTAGAATATCAGTGATTACAGTGAAGTAATTCATAAAATACCCCAAGATTTGTTTGATACCTTCTGCAACATCTCCGCATTTTATTTCAATTGCATAGTTCACCTTTCCTTTCACCACGATATCTAAATCCCCACAGGTTTGTTTCATCAGCTTAGATTTGATCGCTTTGTGTTTTTTCAATTGTCTACCGGCCTCAATCACCGATTTTGACCTAGGGTCCAGCTTTGTATTCATTAAAATGGGATAAACACCGTCCAGTAGGCAATATTTGTGTTTAATAATATCGCTAAAAATGAACAACATTCGCCTAGTTACTTCCCTTTCGATAGCGGCTTCGTCTAGAGGATGTTTATAAGTAGGGAAACACAGCTCATTCAAGATATTAACTGCGCTGGTTATGTTTACTTTTTCCAACTCATTTCTCAAGCTCATAACGGAGTCCAACACATTTTTCAGGAAACACTTTTTTGTAGGGATGTATGTGTCTAATCTGAACTTTAAATGTAATTTAATCTCATTGTTCGGAATATTTAGCTGAAGTTCATCACCTTTAACACCTGAGACAGTCAAATAACCATTATCTAACATGAGGTAATGAATTGGGATTGCAAATTCTGGATCATACTTATAAGATATGGAGGCGACGTCGATTGTAATATTTTCGAAGGGGTTGAATGTTGGCGATAACGTGTATATTTCTGAAATGATAAAATCTGATAATCCAGTTGAAGACCAATATGGTAGGAATTGTTGCTTGTTGAAACATTGGATGACTGAAATTGGATTATACACTCGTTTTAAATTTTCACCAGTTTCAGAAAACAAGTATCCATCGTACCAGAAATCAAGTCTTTCCATAATCTGACTAGAATTCATCCTCTTACTTCTGGCAAAATGTTCGATATGTTTATCAAAGTTGAGCAATATTTCTTCTTTTGTGAATCCAAACAAAGTCGTATAATTAGGGTGAAAAGTCAAGTCTTCGAAATTGTTCGGGCCACTACTCAGTGAGTTTAATGCGTATCTACTTATACCAATCACCAGTGCGAATTTTAGTGATGTGATACAACCTTTAATTGCCCTGAAAAATGTGTTCATGAATTCTACAGTTACTGTAGCAGACATATCCTTTTTTTTATGAATATCATTTAGTATTGAGTCATACTCATCTACCAGTACAATAACTGGTTTACCGAATTTTGAATATAATTTTCTAATCAAAACGTCTATATCATAGTGGCATCCAATCGCAATCCCATATTCTTGACCTATGAGTTCCATTTCTGTACATAACTTTTTTTGGTAATATTCCATTGATTCAGATGGATTAAAAGAACTGAAATCTATCCTAATGACAGGGTGTTCCACCCAATTTCCATTGCCAGCATTTCCTTTTTCGTGAATTGCGGTTCCTTCAAATAAAGTTTCATTTCCTTGAAATAAATGCTCCAATGTATGTAATAATGTTGTTTTTCCAAACCTTCGCGGTCTTGTAAGGAAGTAGAGCATCCCGTTTTCATCAACAAAATGGACTAAATATGCAGTCTTATCTACATATACTAAACTATTTTCCCGTATACTACTGAAGGTGGAAAACTGTTGTGGTAAAGCTTGAATTACAGAGTATAATGGCTGTGTTTCTTCTTCAATGGGGTCCTCATTACTATAAAAAAGCAAAAAAACAAAA
Source organism: Pseudococcus viburni (assembly GCA_033439095.1). NCBI lineage: Eukaryota > Metazoa > Arthropoda > Insecta > Hemiptera > Pseudococcidae > Pseudococcus > Pseudococcus viburni. The sequence continues at coordinate 301,722 of JAVBJF010000331.1, read as the reverse complement.
AACCAAATAAATAAAAAGTTAGGCTGCTAAAATTATTTTAAATTACATACTATACCTAATAGTTTTATCTACACAAAGAAAAAGTTTGAATATTCGAAAAGTATATCTAACATGAATGGTAAAGAAGTGAAAACAAAAAAACAAAAATTAGATGCTTTCGGCCATTTGTGTGATCAAAGCACACGCACACAAATTTTGAAAATTCTCAAATTTTTTCCAAAATATTAGGTGCAATGGTACAATATCGAATATCCTGTATATTGATAAAATTGAAATTACGGTAATCTGTTTGGGGTAGAAGGGGAAGAAGGGTACAGAACTGAATTTTTTTCAGTAATAACTACATATCGTTCACTGATAAAATAGGTTTTACATCAAAACATTTTTAGCCTAGGTAATCGATGAGAGGGAGCCCGCGTCTCTTGCTTTTCCTCAATTTTTTAAATTTCAACAAAAATCACAACGATTTGCCAAATAATTTTTTTTGTGAGGGGAAAAACGGGGTCGTGAAACTAACAAAAATTGTTCACTAGAATACAAAGAATTTGAATGATTACACAGTGACTCTTATAAATATGATGGGGAGGGGGATAATGAGTGGAGGAAGTGCTCAAAACATAAAAATATGCTTTTGTTATACCAATGGAGTTTCAAAAATACAATTTTTGCATTTTCAAATTTGGATTATTTTGTTCAATGTTGTTCAATACATTTTATGGTTAGGCATGGCAAACAAAGATTTTCAGCCTGACTCAAGTGAAAACTTCTCTGAACAAAGAATGCATACCCAACCCAGTAATGCCAACTGAAACCATCTCAAACACATTAACATTGATCACTGAGCAAGTAACAAGAATAAAAAAAATGAAGAACTCAGCGGAAGAATGGATTAACTGAAAGCACAGGAGAGGAACGGGTCGACTGTTCAACAGGTTCTTTAGGACCACGTTTTGATTATATGTATGTGTTACAGACACTGTTGTCAATCTAGTCAGGGATGTCATTGTCTAGGCAAAGTTGTCAATGGCTAAACAGGCAAGACAATGATATCAATGACTAGGCATTGAATCAATGACTGCCTTATCTTAGGCAATGAAGACTGCCACTTTTTGAAACCACATTACATACCTATTTATTTGCGTTATTAATAACAGTTTTTAAACAGAGATTTGCCTATTTGCTAAAAATGGAATTTCCACGATTTAGGTTCAAATTTATTCCAAATTCAAGTTTTTTCAATATCCAACTTGAAAATTTTTCCTGCTATAAATATTTTTTCATCTAAATTTTCTCAAAAATTTTCAACTTTGATTCTTTTAATTCTATATTTTTATTACTTAGATATTTTTAAAAATTTCTTCCAAGTAATCCCTAACTTATTGACTAGAAAGAAATAAAACATGACGTCGATTTTTTTTTCAATTCTTGGAAAAATTTTTTAAATTATTGAAAAAAATTGTCGAGTTGGAGCAAAATTTTGAAAAATATGAAGTTGAAAAAATTTGAAGATCAAGGTAGAAAAAAAAATTTATAGGTAGTTAGGTACCAGAATTTTTTCCAGTTAAAATTTTTTTATCCATTTAAATTTTATCAAAATTTTTCCAAATTTGGTGGCGGTAAAATTGTGCTTCATGTGCTATCACACATTACAGTGCTAGTATAGGCAGATTAGGTACATTTTATAACACACGTATGGGTAACAATGTAACTACCCACTTCTATCTCATTGCCTATCATCATTGCCTAAATCGTCCTAGCCATTGACTTCATAAACTAGTCATAGTTGTCATAGTCTAGCCAATGATCCCAGGTAAACAACATTGGCTAAAATGCCTAGCCATTGACAACTTTGCCTGGACAATGTTATCATTGACTAGATTGACAGCATTGTCTGTAACATATGTACCATATTAGGTTTTAATCAAACCCAAATCTAATTCCAGTTTCAAAAAGAAGTCGAATATTTTCAAAATTTTTTCATGTGAATTTGAAAAACAGTGACTCATTCTTTCCCTGCCCCCTTCGAACGGTTCAAACAATACACTCATTATTATATTGTTCACTGAAAAATAAATATTGTAAGGTTTGAAACAAGAATTGGATTTGGTTGTAATTACAATTTTATCAATGTACGGGATATAAAATTGTACCTACATTTCAAGAAAAAAATTGTTGATTATAAAATTGAATTTTCAAAATTTGAGTGCTTTGATCACACTGACAATTTCGTAGGCAGAGAAAGTGAGATATTCAAATTATTATAGCCGTGTGCTGTAGTTATTTGAACTTGAAATTACAAAAATCACGAAAAAGAGATGAAATGAAGTAAAAATTGTACAAGTCCTGTATAATAACGTACCTATTTTGAGATATAATTACAAGAAAAATTTTTTCGGCCAAAAACGGTCATTTTTGAGCGAAAAACGTGGTGAAAACACAGTTTTTCGTATTTTTTAAGGTCTTGCCCCACTTGAAAAATTCTGAAAAAATATTACGCTGTACCTACATAAGGACTAGGTACATAAAACACATTTTTCCGGAATTTCATATCTGAAACATCATGTAGAAAACTCGATTTGAAGTTTTAAAACACGATTTTTGGGTAGACAAAATCATCAAAAAAAATTTTTTCAAACCACCCACTAATACCCCTTAGCATAATGTTTTGAAAAAATTTGGTTGAAAACTTGCAGAGATAAAAATTTTAATGGAAAGGCTGAAAAAGGAACGTTTTGCCTCATAACTCAGGCTAGGGAAGGGGTAGGGGGCCAAAATTTTTACCACGTTGTTTTCATACCCCAAGAACCAAATTCCATCAGTTAGTTTCGGATTTCAGCTCAAGAGCAGATTCACCTATCTTAGCTGCCGGTACCCTTTTGTGGTATATTCCCAAGACAAAAATTAATTTTAAAAAAATTGATCGACTCCTTTTTTATTTTTGAAATATGACGATTTAAAAATTTCAAGTGCGCAATTCGTAAGAGTGATGCACGAATTTTTTTGACATTTATACCCCTTATTAACAAGAAGTCACAGAAAAACTTCAACTTTTTATCTTGAAAACAACGCGAGAAAAAAGATTAAACCTGAAAATCACGTTTTTGCCTGTATCTTGGAAAATAGGAGAGGGAGAAGGTCTGAAAATTTGGTCAAAATTTTTCATCCATAGGGTAATCTTTTTGGCCTTAAGAGTCGTTTAAAAGTCGTGCCTTTTTCATAAATAACACAAGTCGACAACAAATTTTTTGCTCTGTGTCTGGGTTCTAATGCCAAAATTCTGATTCTAGACATCAAAATACATCACCCTGCACGATCCTGGCTTCCAAAGTTTGCTTTGGGGTGAGAGGGCCAAAAACTGATTTTTTTAAGGGCAATAAGCCCGAACATAGGAAAAAAAAGTTTGAAAAATTTTTTTTGACCAACTTCTAGAAAATTTCACGGCAAATCGAATGGCGTAAATCGCTGACCTCATTTATTTTAGAAAAAAAAATTACAGCTCATTCTTTCCGAAACTCTGTGAAAAAATCGCATTTTTTTGGTGAGATTTTTCCGGGATGTGTAATTTCCAAGATGTATTAGAGTAAAGTTAAATACTAGTAGAGAAAATCAGGAAAAAGAACAGAAATTTCTGTTTTATTTCTCAATTTTCTTCACTAGTATTTAACTTTACTCAGATATATCTTGAAAACCATGCCTCCCAGAAAAATCTCACTGGTTCTATCCGACAGGAAATTTAATTCTCTACAACTTTCACCATGGTCATTATATGACCTAAGAACCCTTAGATTTCTCAGAAATTTCACTTTTTCGCGAGCAAGGTACAAAAAATGTGATTTTTTCACATAGTTTTGGAAAGAATGAGCTGTCGTCGTTTTCAGTAGTTTTTTGTCGTTTCTTGAAGAAACGACACTTTTTGGGCCTCCATAGGTGATTTTTAAAAAAATCCAAAATTGAGATTTTCAAATGTTCCCCTAAATCACAGTTTTTTGTCGTTTCTTGTCGTTTGTTCAAAAAACGACACTTTTTGGGCCTCCGGAGGTGATTATTGAAAAATTCCAATATTGACATTTTCACAAGTTTTCCAAAAATCACAGTTTTTTGTCGTTTCTTCAAGAAATGACACTTTTTGGACCTGCAGAGGTGATTTTTGAAAAAATCCAGAAATGACATTTTCAAAACTTTCTCTGAAATCGTTGTTTTTTGTCGTTTCTTGTAGTTTCTTTAAGAAACGACACTTTTCGGGCCTCCGGATGTGATTTTTGGAGAAATCAAAAAATTACATTTTCACAAGTTTTCCCGAAATTGTCGTTTTTAGTCGTTTCTTCAAGAAAGGACACTTTTTGGACCTGCCGAGATGATTTTTAAAAAAATCCAAAAATGACATTTTCAAAAATTTCTCTAAAATCGTCGTTTTTTGTCGTTTTTTCAAGAAACGACCCTTTTTGGGCCCCCAGAGGTGATTCATGAAAAAATCCTAAAATTGAGATATTCAAAAGTTTCCCCAGAACCGCAATTTTTTGTCGTTTCTTGTCGTTTCTTCAAGAAACGACACTTTTTGAGCCCCCGGAAGTGATTATTGAAAAAATCCAAAAATGACTATTTTCAAAAATTTCCGGAAAGTCGTCGTTTTTTGTCGTTTCTTCAAGAAAGGACACTTTTTGGACCTGCCGAGATGATTTTTAAAAAAATCCAAAAATGACATTTTCAAAAGTTTTCCTAAAATCGTGGTTTTTTGTCGGTTCTTGTCGTTTCTTCAAGAAACGACCCTTTTTGGGCCTCCAAAGGTGATTTTTGAAAAAATCCAAAAATGATATTTTCACAAGTTTTCCCAAAATTGTCGTTTTTTGTCGTTTCTTAAAGAAACGATACTTTTTGGGCCTCCAGAGGAGATTCATGAAAAAATCCAAAATTGAGATTTTCAAAAGTATCTCTAAAATCTCAGTTTTTTGTCGTTTTTAGTCGTTTCTTCAAGAAACGACGCTTTTTGGGCTTCCGGAGGTGATTTGTGAAAAAATCCAAAAATTACAAATTTCAAAAATTCTCCTAAAGTCGTCGTTTTTAGTCGTTTTTTCAAGAAACGACACTTTTTGGGCGTCCAAATGTGATTTTTGAAAAAATCCAAAAATGATATTTTCACAAGTTTTCCCAAAATTATCGTTTTTAGTCGTTTTTTCAAGAAACGACACTTTTTGAGCCTCCAGAGGTGATTTTTGAAAAAATCCAAAATAGTATATTATGCAACAAGGGAGATAAAGTGATTTTAGACGAATTTTGAGGTTTATTGCCCGAGCGAAGCGAGGGAAATAACTCAAAATCGTCGAAAATCATTTATCTCCCGAGTTGCATACGATATTTTTCATTGTAGAGGGAGTAAAAGTCGAGTTTGAGCACTCGAGCGATTCGCGAGAGGGAGTAAAAGTAGACTTTTACTCCCTCTACAATGAAAATGACATTTTCATCAATTTCTCTAAAATCGTCGTTTTTTGTCGTTTTTAGTCGTTTCTTCAAGAAACGACACTTTTTGGGCCTCCAGAGGTGATTAATGAAAAAGATCCAAAATTGAGATTTTCAAAGTTTCCCTAAATTCGCAGTTTTTTTTCGTTTTTAGTCGTTTCTTAAAGAAACGACACTTTTTGGGCCTCCCGAGGTGATTATTAAAAAAATCCAAAAATGACGTTTTCAAAAATTTTCCTAAAATAGCGGTTTTTGTCGTTTCTTGTCGTTTCTTCAAGAAACCACCCTTTTTGGGCCTCCAAAGGTGATTTTTGAAAAAATCCAAAAAAGAATTTTTCACAAGTTTTCCCAAAATTGTCGTTTTTAGTGAAACGACACTTTTTGGGCCTCCAGAGGTGATTCATGAAAAAATCCTAAAATTGAGATATTCAAAAGTTTCCCCAGAACCGCAATTTTTTGTCGTTTTTAGTCGTTTCTTGAAGAAACGAGACTTTTTGAGCCTCCAAAGGTGATTTTTGAAAAAATCCAAAAATGATATTTTCACAAGTTTTCCCAAAATTTTCGTTTTCAGTCGTTTTTTCAAGAAACGACCCTTTTTGGGCCTCCAAAGGTGATTTTTGAATAAATCCAAAATTGAGAATTTCAAAAGTTTTCCTAAAATCGCATTTTTTTGTCGTTTTTAGTCGTTTCTTGAAGAAACGAAACTTTTTGAGCCTCCGGAGGTGATTTTTGAAAAGATCAAAAAATGAAATTTTCAAAAATTTCCCTAAATTGTCGTTTTTAGTCGTTTCTTTAAGAAACAACACTTTTTGGACCTGCAGAAGTGATTTTTGAAAAAATTAAAAAATGACATTTTCAAAAATTTTCATAAAATCATCGTTTTTTGTCGTTTCTTGTCGTTTTGTTGTTTTTTTGTCGTTTTTGTCGTTTTTTGTCGTTTCTTCAAGAAACGACATTTTTTGGGCCTCCAGAGGTGATTCATGAAAAAATCCTAAAATTGAGATATTCAAAAGTTTCCCCAGAACCGCAATTTTTTGTTGTTTTTAGTCGTTTTTTCAAGAAACGACACTGTTTGGGCCTCCCGAGGGGATTTTTGAAAAAATCCAACGATGACATTTTCATCAATTTCTCTAAAATCGTCGTTTTTTGTCGTTTTTAGTCGTTTCTTCAAGAAACGCCACTTTTTGGGCCTCCTGAGGTGATTTATGAAAAAGATCCAAAAATGACATTTTCACAAGTTTTCCAAAAATCTTCGTTTTTAGTTGTTTCTTCAGGAAACGACACTTTTTGGGCCTCCTGAGGTGATTTATGAAAAAGATCCAAAAATGACATTTTCACAAGTTTTCCAAAAATCTTCGTTTTTAGTTGTTTCTTCAGGAAACGACACTTTTTGGACCTGCCGAGATGATTTTTAACAAGATCCAAAATGACATTTTCAAAAATTTCCCTAAATTGTCGTTTTTAGTCGTTTCTTTAAGAAACAACACTTTTTGGACCTGCAGAAGTGATTTTTGAAAAATATAAAAAATGACATTTTCAAAAATTTTCATAAAATCATCGTTTTTTGTCGTTCCTTGTCGTTTTGTCGTTTTTTTGTCGCTTTTGTCGTTTTTTGAGCCTCCAGAGGTGATTCATGAAAAAATCCTAAAATTGAGATATTCAAAAGTTTCCCCAGAACCGCAATTTTTTGTCGTTTTTAGTCGTTTCTTCAAGAAACGCCACTTTTTGGGCCTCCTGAGGTGATTTATGAAAAAGATCCAAAAATGATATTTTCACAACTTGTCCCAAAATTGTCGTTTTTAGTCGTTTCTTCAAGAAACGACACTTTTTGGGCCTCCAGAGGTGATTCATGAAAAAATCCAAAATTGAGATTTTCAAAAGTTTTCCTAAAATCGCGGTTTTTTGTCGTTTCTTGTCGTTTCTTCAAGAAACGAAACTTTTTGAACCTCCAGAGGTGATTAATGAAAAAGATCCAAAATTGAGATTTTCAAAGTTTCCCTAAATTCGCATTTTTTTTTCGTTTTTAGTCGTTTCTTAAAGAAACGACACTTTTTGGGCCTCCCGAGGTGATTATTAAAAAAATCCAAAAATGACGTTTTCAAAAATTTTCCTAAAATAGCGGTTTTTGTCGTTTCTTGTCGTTTCTTCAAGAAACCACCCTTTTTGGGCCTCCAAAGGTGATTTTTGAAAAAATCCAAAAAAGAATTTTTCACAAGTTTTCCCAAAATTGTCGTTTTTAGTCGTTTCTTCAAGAAACGACACTTTTTGGGCCTCCAGAGGTGATTCATGAAAAAATCCTAAAATTGAGATATTCAAAAGTTTCCCCAGAACCGCAATTTTTTGTCGTTTTTAGTCGTTTCTTGAAGAAACGAGACTTTTTGAGCCTCCAAAGGTGATTTTTGAAAAAATCCAAAAATGATATTTTCACATGTTTTCCCAAAATTTTCGTTTTCAGTCGTTTTTTAGAAACGACACTTTTTGGGCCTCCAAAGGTGATTTTTGAAAAAATCCAAAAATGATATTTTCACAACTTGTCCCAAAATTGTCGTTTTTAGTCGTTTCTTCAAGAAACGACACTTTTTGGGCCTCCAGAGGTGATTCATAAAAAAATCCAAAATTGAGATTTTCAAAAGTTTGCCTAAAATCTCAGTTTTTTTGTCGTTTTTAGTCGTTTCTTCAAGAAACGACGCTTTTTGGGCTTCCGGAGGTGATTTGTGAAAAAATCCAAAAATTACAAATTTCAAAAATTCTCCTAAAGTCGTCGTTTTTAGTCGTTTTTTCAAGAAACGACACTTTTTGGGCCTCCAGAGGTGATTCATGAAAAAATCCTAAAATTGAGATATTCAAAAGTTTCCTCAGAACCGCATTTTTTTGTCGTTTTTAGTCGTTTCTTGAAGAAACGACACTTTTTAAGCCTCCAGAGGTGATTTATGAAACAATCCAATGGTGACAATTTTCAAAAATTCCCCTAAAGTCGTCGTTTTTAGTCGTTTTTACAAGTAACGACACTTTTTGAGCCTCCAGAGGTGATTTTTGAAAAAATCCAAAAATGACATTTTCAAACGTTTTCCTAAAATCGCGGTTTTTTGTCGTTTCTTGTCGTTTCTTCAAGAAACGAAACTTTTTGAACCTCCGGAGGTGATTTTTGATAAGATCCAAAAATGACATTTTCATCAATTTCTCTAAAATCGTCGTTTTTTGTCGTTTTTAGTCGTTTCTTCAAGAAACGACACTTTTTGGGCCTCCAGAGGTGATTAATGAAAAAGATCCAAAATTGAGATTTTCAAAGTTTCCCTAAATTCGCAGTTTTTTTTCGTTTTTAGTCGTTTCTTAAAGAAACGACACTTTTTGGGCCTCCCGAGGTGATTATTAAAAAAATCCAAAAATGACGTTTTCAAAAATTTTCCTAAAATAGCGGTTTTTGTCGTTTCTTGTCGTTTCTTCAAGAAACCACCCTTTTTGGGCCTCCAAAGGTGATTTTTGAAAAAATCCAAAAAAGAATTTTTCACAAGTTTTCCCAAAATTGACGTTTTTAGTTGTTTCTTCAAGAAACGACACTTTTTGGGCCTCCAGAGGTGATTCATGAAAAAATCCTAAAATTGAGATATTCAAAAGTTTCCCCAGAACCGCAATTTTTTGTCGTTTTTAGTCGTTTCTTGAAGAAACGAGACTTTTTGAGCCTCCAAAGGTGATTTCTGAAAAAATCCAAAAATGATATTTTCACAAGTTTTCCCAAAATTTTCGTTTTCAGTCGTTTTTTCAAGAAACGACCCTTTTTGGGCCTCCAAAGGTGATTTTTGAATAAATCCAAAATTGAGAATTTCAAAAGTTTTCCTAAAATCGCATTTTTTTGTCGTTTTTAGTCGTTTCTTGAAGAAACGAAACTTTTTGAGCCTCCGGAGGTGATATTTGAAAAGATCCAAAAATGACATTTTCAAAAATTTCCCTAAATTGTCGTTTTTAGTCGTTTCTTTAAGAAACAACACTTTTTGGACCTGCAGAAGTGATTTTTGAAAAAATTAAAAAATGACATTTTCAAAAATTTTCATAAAATCATCGTTTTTTGTCGTTCCTTGTCGTTTTGTCGTTTTTTTGTCGTTTTTGTCGTTTTTTGGGCCTCCAGGGGTGATTCATGAAAAAATCCTAAAATTGAGATATTCAAAAGTTTCCCCAGAACCGCAATTTTTTGTTGTTTTTAGTCGTTTTTTCAAGAAACGACACTGTTTGGTCCTCCCGAGGGGATTTTTGAAAAAATCCAACGATGACATTTTCATCAATTTCTCTAAAATCGTCGTTTTTTGTCGTTTTTAGTCGTTTCTTCAAGAAACGCCACTTTTTGGGCCTCCAAAGGTGATTTTTGAAAAAATCCAAAAATGATATTTTCACAAGTTTTCCCAAAATTATCGTTTTTAGTCGTTTTTTCAAGAAACGACACTTTTTGGGCATCCAGAGGTGATTCATGAAAAAATCCTAAAATTGAGATATTATGAAGTTTCCTCAGAACCGCATTTTTTTGTCGTTTTTAGTCGTTTCTTGAAGATACGACACTTTTTAATCCTCCAGAGGTGATTTATGAAACAATCCAATGGTGACAATTTTCAAAAATTCCCCTAAAGTCGTCGTTTTTAGTCGTTTTTACAAGTAACGACACTTTTTGAGCCTCCAGAGGTGATTTTTGAAAAAATCCAAAAATGACATTTTCAAACGTTTTCCTAAAATCGCGGTTTTTTGTCGTTTCTTGTCGTTTCTTCAAGAAACGAAACTTTTTGAACCTCCGGAGGTGATTTTTGAAAAGATCCAAAAATGACATTTTCATCAATTTCTCTAAAATCGTCGTTTTTTGTCGTTTTTAGTCGTTTCTTCAAGAAACGACACTTTTGGGCCTCCAGAGGTGATTCATGAAAAAATCCTAAAATTGAGATATTCAAAAGTTTTTCCAGAACCGCAATTTTTTGTCGTTTTTAGTCGTTTCTTCAAGAAACGACACTTTTTGGGCCTCCAGAGGTGATTCATAAAAAAATACAAAATTGAGATTTTCAAAAGTTTCCTTAAAATCTTAGTTTTTTTGTCGTTTTTAGTCGTTTTTTCAAGAAACGACACTTTTTGAGCCTCCAGAGGTGATTTATGAAAAAATCCAAAAGTGACAATTTTCAAAAATTCCCCCAAAGTTGTCGTTTTTTGTCGTTTTTTGTCGTTTCTTCAAGAAACGACACTTTTTGGGCCTCCATGGGTGATTTTAGAAAAAATCCAAAATTGAGATTTTCAAATGTTCCCCTAAATCACTGTTTTTTGTCGTTTCTTCAAAAAACGACACTTTTTGGGCCTCCGGAGGTGATTTTTGAAAAAGTCCAAAATTGACATTTTCACAAGTTTTTCAAAAATCGCAGTTTTTTGTCGTTTCTTGTCGTTTCTTGTCGTTTCTTCAAGAAACGACACTTTTTGGGCCTCCAGAGGGGATTTTTGAAAAAATCCAATAATTACATTTTCTAAAATTTCCCTAAAATCGTCGTTTTTTATCGGTTCTTGTCGTTTCTTCAAGAAACGACACTTTTTGGGCCTCCAGTGGTGATTCATGAAAAAATCCTAAAATTGAGATATTCAAAAGTTTCCCCAGAACCGCAATTTTTTGTCGTTTCTTGTCGTTTCTTGAAGAAACGACACTTTTTGAGCCTCCGGAAGTGATTTTAAAAAAATCCAAAATTGAGATTTTCAAAAGTTTCCCTAAAATCATCGACCTTACACTTAATATGGACTGCTAATGCAATGTAAAAATCTAACGTTGTTTTGGGAAAAGAATATGCCAAGTTTTTCTTGATTCAAAGCACGCGATTGGTAGTTGGTACACCACACATAAACTAAGGGTAATCGCCCTTCCCCGCATCCCGTGATGTTAATGGCGTTGTGAGCATGCAACAACTTGCGTTCTGGTAAAACCCGGCAAAATGTTTGGCCGGAAGCCTTCCATTTGCATTAGCAGTCCATATTAGTGTAAGGTCGATGCCTAAAATCGCAGTTTTTTGTCGTTTTTCGACACTTTTTAGGCCTCCAGAGGCGATTTATGACAAAATCCAAAAATGACAATTTTCAAAAATTTCCCTAAAGTTGTCGTTTTTGTCGTTTTTTGTCGTTTTTTGTCGGTTTTTTGTCGTTTTTTGTCGTTTTTTGTCGTTTTTTGTCGTTTCTTCAATAAACGACACTTTTTGGGCCTCCAGAGGTGATTCATGAAAAAATCCTAAAATTGAGATTTTCAAAAGTTTCCCCAGAACCGCAATTTTTTGTCGTTTCTTGTCGTTTCTTCAAGAAACGTCACTTTTTGAGCTTCCGGATGTGATTTTAGAAAAAATTCAAAAATGACATTTTCAAAAGTTTTCCTAAAATTGCGGTTTTTTGTCGTTTCTTGTCCTTTCTTGTCGTTTCTTCAAGAAACGACACTTTTTGGGCCTCCAGAGGTGATTTATGAAAAAATCCAAAATTGAGATTTTCAAAAGTTTCCCTAAAACCGCATAGGTAATTGAAAGTAAAGAGTTATTCTGCTCATACACTGTAATTCAAAACTAACTGTTTTGCGAACCAACCAGTTTTTACGAATATATGAAATTACACGACATCAAAACAAACATTAAATCCCAAACGAATGGAAGAAATTAATAAAGAAGACTTTTCGTCCCTCTAATGCTAAAAGGTCGTAACTCCGAAATTTAGCAACTTTTCTTTTTTTGCTGAAATGACAACTTTGAGACGTCCTCCATCTGGCGATAAAATCATTTCATACCCAAAAGTCAAACAAATTCTCAAAATTTAAAAAAAATGTTGGCGTAATTCCAGATTCTGAAAATTTTTTAACTTTTTGATCATAACTCCGTCATCGTCCCTCTAATGCTAAAAAGTTGTAACTCAAAAACCTTACTTTTTACAGGAGTGATAAAAAACTGTATTACTTATGATTTTTGAATTTTTTGTAGGAGGTGATGATTTTAATATGCTTTTTTAGTGTTTAAAATGCATTTTAATTTTTTTTTTCAAAACCCCGATTTTTAATTTGCCGTAAGTAACTCCATAGGTTTACTGTGTTGAGTATAAAAAGGCGTAACTCCATTTAAAATATTAAAAATCGGTATTTGAAAAAAAAATTCAAAATTCATTCTAAAATCTAAAAAAAACATAGGTAGGTAGTAGGTACCTAGTAAAATCAACACCTCCGCCACGAAATTTAAAAATATCAAGTACCACTACAGTTTTTCAACTCTCCTGTAAAAAATAAAGTTTTGGAGGGCATTAGAGAGAAGATTTGTTTTTATTTCAATATTTTTCACAACTTATTAAAAAAAAGTAAGAATAAAAATTACGAACGAATAAAGCGCCTATAGTTACCAAAGAAAACAGTGTTGAGTTCCTATGACGGATTAAAGGCAAAATAATAGGTACATAATATTGAAATACTTCTATCTAGCTAATTCAGGACACAGGGTCTTAATAATTAGCTGTTGTTGGTTCGCAAATAGGTACGTTACTTTGTCCTAAGTGTGAATCATTCATTCGCTCATAGTTCATTTTCGATTCCAAATCTCATTGGTTCGCAAATCCGTTACTTTATATCACTAAATGTCATTAATCAATATGAAACCGGCCTAAATAAAGACTAGCCTTCTAGCCTAACTTTACCACTTAAATTCTTAATTTGATCCATAGACTACGCTATGATGAGGTTTAAAATTCTAGGTAAAAATTATGTACTTTGCTACTTACAGACAGTTGTAGCATTCTTCGCCACTGGTATCGCTGATGTCTTCTGGTAGGTGTAATGTACTTCTTTCATTCTGTTGTTTGGAGCTAAATGGTGTTTCTCTGATGATTGTAGCATTTGGGTATCCCATAGCATTTGAGTAATTTATGAAATCAGACTGAGTGAACTCATTTGCAGCATGAGCTGTGTATCCATAATGCACAAATGGTTCACTGTTATATAAACACAAGGAAGCGACGAATGAGGCTATAACATGCTTTGAAAAAAACTTCATTTTTCAAAGAAAATCGAACAAAAGTTTAATCTGTAATCAAAAAGCAAAAATTTCAGATTAGAATAATTTTATAATTGAAACGATGTTTTGATGATATACAGATACCATCAATAGGGATGTAGTGATGGGAGGTATGAGGGGAAGTCTCCCCCCTCCCATGGTGAAAAATTGGCGAAAGTTGGAAAATTTGTTGACAAGTTTATTGCAAAAGTTGAGAAATCGAACACTAAATTTTTAATGACAAAATTTTATTCAACGAAATGATGAAAACTTTGGTATTTGTCAACTAGCTACCGCGCATCTCTATGTATAGAATCAGTTTTTAAAAAATCCACATTATATTCTTTTTTTCAATGTTGAGTACATTCTAATGATCTTTGGTCCCGTCCTGGGTGTATTTTTAAATCATGTCTATCGCAAATCCTGTTTTTGTTTCGTTAAATTCTTCACACGTATTTTACTAGCGTATGTTTACACAAGTTGCGTTTCATTTTGTACAATAATTGCACAGGCCAACATAGAAAATGATGTTTGAAATTTTGGAGTAACTTTTTCTCATTGATCACGAAAATTGCAGCACGTTAGAATTCCCTATCCTCCAAAATCACGGTGTCTACTAAGTAGATCGAGAAAATGAAAATTCATGTCATTTTCATGTTTTGCATACCATTATCAAAAAAATTTTCATGCTCCAAATTTTCTCAAAAGCCCCCCCCCCCCCATCGCATATACTCATTTTAAAGCGGATTTCAATCACTTTTCTAACAGTTTTATTCTGACGAGACATTACTTGTTGGGTAGAATGGTAGAAAGCAGTACAAAATGAGCAAAATAAAAACATTCGAGGTGTCTTGACAAAGGGCATAGTACAATAAGATGGTCGAATCTGCCCCCGAAAGCTTTTCGAAAGACACCAACGCCAAAAGATAGACCCTATCGAGAAAAAATTTTGACAAAATTTTCAGACCCCCACCCCTCCCATTTTCGGAGATATAGGCAAAAACGTGTTTTTCATACTTTATTTTTTTTCTCACGTTGGCGTTGCAATGAAGGAAAAAATCTGAATTTTTTTTTATGGATTCATATTAATAGGGGTACACACAGGAATTTTTTCGACTTTTTCCAACCATTACTGTCTGAGTTATGCGGTTTTGAAATTTTCAAATTGCCATGTCTCAAAAATAAAAAAAGAGTTAATCGCAAAATTTTTTAAAGATGTATTTTTGTAGTGGGAATATACCAAAAAAAATTCAGAATTTTTGAAGTGGTGCAATATGGTCAAAAAAATCAAAAACTGCAGTGAAATACGCGCGAAACTTCTCCGGAGCGCGAGATGCCACTCCACGATGACGCGTGGAAAACACAACGTACATTACGCGCTCGAAACTACGTGTGATACAATAATTACCAAATAAGGTCATTTTAGGTTTTCAGCCCAAAAAAATTAGCAGAAAGGGACAGTTTCGTTAACAAGCCCAGAAATATATGTACATATTTTAACATGCTCGAACTTCACTAAAATCGGCTGGTATTTTGTCCCCCCTTGGGGATGGGGATCTTTGGAGTTTTCGGGATACCTATGTATAAATATAATTTACGAAATTGCACATATGTGACCCTGCACAAAGAAACCCGGCTAGTGTGTCAAAACAACATTTTGAGTTGAAATTTTGAGTTCAAAATTCTGAGTATGATTTAATTTTAAGAAATACAACATAGTTTCTTGTTTTCAAGGGCCGGCGACCTGCTCACGTAAAAATTGAGGGGTTTCTGCTTGGGAATCCATGAAAAAGTGAAAAATCACATTTTGACACACTAGCCGGGTTTCTTTGTGCAGAGTCACATATACAAAAACAAAACTTGAAACTAAAATTGTAGAGTATTAAAAAAGTGAGCAATTTTGTTTTTGTTATTATACAGTTCTTCCTTAGAACGTCATTTAGAGGGCTATAGCTTTCATAAAAAAATCATAATTTTGAAAATTTTCTATCAAAACAAGAGGACCTCAAATCCAAAATGTGCTTCGTCACAAAAAATGAGATAGTGATGTTATTAGGTAGTTTAGGTTGTTTCTCACGAGTGTAGGATGAAAACTGAAAATGGGTCATTTTTAAGGGCTTTTCCAAAGCGCTAAAAAATACCAAATTCTTCTAGAGGCTTTAAAACGTCTCGAAACCGCTTCCAGTCAATGCGGGAGGTCGTGAATGGGATCGAGATTTTACCGTATAAATTTCGAGAAAAGCATTACCTACTCCTGCAAAAGGCATTTAAAGTTGAATAACTCGATTTTTATTACGTAGGTAGAGGCAGTGGCGTCGGAAGCTTTTTTTTGGGGAGGGTGCAAAGCAGAGCTCTGCACGATACGATATTCCATCGCTTAAATATCGTATCGTATCGTATTAAAGGAAAAAAAACGATTACGATGTCATATCGTATCGGATTGAAGAGGAAAAAACGATTCCGATATCATATCGTATCGGGTTGAAGAGAACTAAACGATTCCGATATGTTATCGTATCGCATTAAAAATGAATAAACGATTTTGATATCGTATGGCATCGTATTAAAAACGATTAAGATTCCGAAATCGTATTTATCGTATTGAAAAAGATTATCGTCCATGCAATTTACTTAGGCGGCTGACCGTAAAGCAAGGAGTATCTGTTTCCCGAAAATGCTCTGGTGGAGGCTCATTTTTTTTCGTTTTTTTTTCAAAGCCCATTATCTGAGACGTTCAGACTTCAGAGGTCCAAATTTTTTTCCAATCGTAATTTTTTCACACCAAAATTTTTTTACTAAACTAAATTTTTTTCAAAATGTAATTTTCACACACCTAAATTTTTTTTCTCAACTAAATTTTTTTCAAAACGTAATTTTTTCACACCAAAATTTTTTTTCTCAACTAAATTTTTTTCAAAACGTAATTTTCACGAACCTAAATTTTTTTTCTTAACTAAATTTTTTTCAAAACGTAATTTTCACACACCTAAATTTTTTTCTCAACTAAATTTTTTTCAAAACGTAATTTTCACACAACACCATATCTAAATTTTTTTTCTCAACTAAATTTTTTTCAAAACGTAATTTTCACGAACCTAAATTTTTTTTCTCAACTAAATTTTTTTCAAAACGTAATTTTCACACAACACACACCTAAATTTTTCTTCTCAACAAATTTTTTTTCGAAACGTAATTTTGTTGAGAAAAAAAAAATAGGTGTGTGAAAATTACGTTTTGAAAAAAATTTTGGTGTGTAAAAATTACGTTTTGAAAAAAATTTATTTGAGAAAAAAAATTTAGGTGTGTGAAAATGAAAATAACGTTTTGAAAAAAATTTAGTTGAGAAAAAAAAATTAGGTGTGTGAAAAATTGAAAATTACGTTTTGAAAAAAATTTAGTTTAGTAAAAAAATTTTGGTGTGAAAAAATTACGATTGGAAAAAAATTTTGGACTCAGAAAAAAAAACGAAAAAAAAATGAGCCTCCACCAGAGCATTTTCGGGAAACAGACACTCTTGCAGAAGAAACGATGTCATACCATATAACATCGTATCGTATCGTATCGTATTATTACGATGCGATGCGATGTATATTAAATCATATCATTCAATACGATGCGATGTCATATCGTTTTTTTTTAAATCGGTTAGTGCATTGCCGATTCTACATCGCCATCGTTTAAAACGATATGATATAACGATGAAAAATATCGTATCGTGCAGAGCTCTAGTGCAAAGTGAGTACAAAAACTAGGAATAACAGAAGGATTTTCGGGGGAGGGGGCAAAAAGGAACCTTTCTCGCACTGTTGACTCAAATAATATATATAATTGTGATTTTGTTCATGCCCGAGCGAAGCGAGGGCGAAGCTTTGAAAAAATTGAGCGTTTAATGCCCTAAAAAGGCCTATTTTCATGTTTTAATGCTTCAAAAATCCCAATTTGATGCAATTTGGGGGGGGTGCAAATGATACTTTGCACCCCAGCCAGAATTTTGGGGGGGTGCAGTGCACCCACCCAACCCCACCTTCCGACGCCACTGCTGGTAGGTACCTAATTATTTGATTTATTGGAAAATTTTCAAAATTACTTTTTTTTCTGAAAGCTCCAGTCCCCTACATGACGTTTTAAGGAAGAACTGTATAATAACAAAAATAAAATTGCTCACTTGTTTAATACTCTACAATTTTAGTTTCAAGTTTTGTTTTTGTATATGGGCAATTTCGTAAAATGTCAAAAGAAGAGTATTTGCAAGGGTGGGACTGAAAAGTGCTTGAAATTTCCTTTAAATCGAGTATACGCAAGGGGGGGGGGGCTAGTCAAAGTTGGAGCATGGTTTGAAATGTCGCGAAAAAAAGTCGCGAAAGGTCACGAATTTTGATTTTCAAAAATCAGTAGACACCCTGCTATCCCACTTGTCTGGATATATGAATTAAAATAAATTATAATTTAAGTTTCTTTGACTTACCAAACAGGTTGAATTTTCAATAGCAGATTTCGAAACGATCGCAGTACGAAATTTGAGTCGTTTATCAACTAGCGATTCAGTATAACTGAGGAAAAATTCTTGAAATTGATTCGATTTATACGGGCTATCTTTGAAAAAAAAATCATACGATAAGTACCTACTTTTGAAGATAACATCAATTCGGAAAAGCTACAATCCATATTCTTCATAAACATCCACCATATACATATCTTAATCACTTACTCAATATTCATAAATTAGGATCATGATAACTTCTCATGTGTGTGTTTTTTACTACGTTTTTCTAAGAAGTATGTTATCTAAATAAGAGCCTAACATACATATACTGGTAAATATATTTCACCACGATATGCTTCAGGAGAAAATTAAAAAGAAACAATTACTAATTATTTTTCTCTTCTCCCTAGATTAATATTTTACGCTTCCTTACGATTGCGGAAATCAGAAAATGGCAAATTTCATCGAAAGCAGACAATTTTTAATGAAAGATTTGCGGTTTATAACCAGAAAATGACAAATTTTATCGAAAAGTGGCAATTTTCATCAAAAAATGACAAATTGTAATGAAAAAAATGACGATTTTTAATCAAAAATTGACAAATTTCAATGAATAAATGACGATTTGTAACCAAAAATGACAAATTTCATCACAAAATGGCAATTTTCATTGAAAAATGACAAATTTTAATGAAAAAAATCACGGTTTTTAACCAAAAATGACGATTTTTAACCAGAAAGTGACGATTTTTAATTTAAAAAAAGATGATTTTCAACCAAAAGATGGAAATTTTCATCAGGAAATGGAGATTTTCAACCGAAAAACGCCATTTTTTAATCAAAAAAAGATGACTTTCAACCAGAAGATGGCAATTTTCATCAGGAAATGGAGATTTTCAACCGAAAAACGCCATTTTTTAACCAAAAATGGCAAGGTACCTATAATTTGAAATAAAATTTCTAGAATCAATATAGGTATCTAATTTTTAATTTATTAACATGTCATCAAGTGGCCTGTCAATAAAAAATGAGGAGAAGGGTGAATGTAGGTACACTTTTTGAAAGTTGTATGTAGGTACTGGAAAACCAGGCAGCTGTATTCAAATGGGTAAGTATTTATGGGAAATCAATATCTATTTCCGAATTCGAAAAATTAATATCCATACTCAATCACATGACTACTTCCTCACATCAATTCAATGTATCATGAAAGACACCTATAAATGGATGCATTTTATGTATCATCGTATCGTCCGTATTACTCAACAAAAAAATTAGCGTGTTGCCAAAACAGAGGTCATCTCTCATTCCAATTCATTATTATTCTTATCAACCAGCTTAATGATTAAATTTTCAAAAGAACTACGGTAAATACAAATCACCCTCTACCCTTCTCTACACAAGGTACCTCTACCTATTTCATCGATTATATCTTTATTTTAAATAAGGTACCGCGTAGACATGATGTGATGAAAATTAATTCGCCACGGGGTCTTGAGCAATATGTATGAATTTTTACTTACCTATACGTTGGTCTTTTCTAACACACCAGTATTATTGTACCTAAAGACCTACGTGTGTATCTGGGTACAGCGTATTTGTGCCATGAAAGGACATGGACATGTTTCTTTACCTCGTCATATATATTAATGCGACGTAATTTGTATCAATACACATTAAGTACCAAACCTATAAGTACCTAATACTTAGCTGACTACTACCTATGTATTGATTGAACCAAATTACGAAATCATTTGGATAACGTTTTGAAAAGCGAATCTTCCTGTAAAGAATAATGAATGATGAGCGATTGCGGTCGTGACTCATGATTTCAGTTTAGCTTTACAATTTAATAAGTACCTAGACTACCTACCTTAATTGAATTTTACAAACAGGAATAGAAAATCATCTTTCTTCTCTTGTTAATTTTATAGCTTTTTCATTGGTCGAATCTAATTATGAAATAATAATGTAGTCCTGGAGTGTTTGATGACGATGTAGTATGGTTATCAATAAATAAGATGAATTTCAATATAAAAAAGTTGGATAAATATTGTGTTAACCACAAATCACCTACTTTTAAAATAAAAACAAATCATCTCTCAGAAAATTTAAATAATTTGAACAAACACATAACAAATAGGTATTTCCCATGTAAGTAATTACTAAATGTTTTGGATTTTTTGGGGGGAGCGGAGGGGAGGATAGTTGAAGCATGTCGGAAGAGGTAAAAATGAAAAGTAAGTCGATAAGGGGCACTGAAAAGTCGTATCCGAAAAATACATGAATATTTGAATCCGGTGGTGGCCCCAAAAACCTAAGAAACGACTCGTCGCTTTGCAAGTTATTTTTTATTTTTTTAATTTTGGCCTTGTAAAGGGAAGGCTGGTACTTGATAGGAGGGTTCAGAGATATCGGATGAAAAAACTGAGAATATATTCGAACTCAGTAACTTTGAATTATTAGAAATCGACATGTCATCTTCACTTTTCATGACTAATTAAATGTCGTTTATTGATATATTAATCGACAATTTCTGTTTCTTTGTTTACGATGAGTTTGAAATGCTACCAAAGACGAACCAAAGTTGTCATCGTGGAAGAAGAAGGCGAAAAATTGAAAATATTTCAGAGTTTACGCAGCAAATCATGAATAAATTACAATTTCAGCCTGGCCTGCCAGAAATCAGTTTCGATTTTTCTCTTCTATTTTGAATTAGGTGCATTCTAAAAATTCGTATTTTTCGAATCAAAAAATGTTAATTTGAAAATTTTTGTTCACTTGTGATTAAAATTTGTTTCTTTCATATCCAAAAATTTATCGAAAACTGCTTACCATCAGAAAGTTCCTAAGTACTTACCTATTTGATTTTTTAGAAAGAGAATTTAAAATCATTTTAGTTCTTAACCCGCCGACTCCACACTTTAAAAAATGGCATTTACCAATTAATTTTCTAGCGCTGGACCAAAGTTTGATACGGCATTATAACTTCTAGGGGTGTACATAAATGTTCAACCTTTCATTTCCCTTGATGGGCGAATTGCCTACTTTCTTATTTGAAGGGGCAAAATTTTTAGAAAAAAATATCTATTTTTCGTGTTTATTGATAATTTTTTTTCACTGAATGAAAAGTGGAGGGGATGAAATCGTCACCCGACAGATACTTGTGTATCTATGCCCTACTGGTTCGTGCACAACACTTTGCCTATCCTTTGGATTTAAGGGGCAAAAAAATTAAAATTCGTACCGGTCGAGATTTTTTTCAGAAACGTTTGCCCCTTCAAATGAAAAAGTAGGCAATTTGCTGAATCGCAGAAACGATCGGTGGGCCAAGCGCGGATGGGTACTAGGTGGCTTTACCACCCGATCACTCGTTCCTGCCAACGTAACGCACGAAAAAAACCGGTCTGTGACATTTGTCACATGTGTGGAGTGTGTTGGTGGAGTCGGCGGGTTAAAAAAAAAAAAAAACTCTATGAAGGAAAAATAACGCCGAAAATGAACTATACGAGTTCAAAAACATGCCCTGGGACTCTCCAATTTCATTTTTTTGTTTGATAAAAGAGTTAGAAATTTTAAACGATTTTCGTATTAAGAGTTGGAGACCTTTCGATATCTTGCCAGTGATGTAAGAACGAAATTATTTGGGTTTCGTTCGGTTCGGTTCGGAAAGACCAATTTTCGTTACGGAGTTGGCTTTTCGGTTTTGTCATTGACATTTTTGTTTTTATTTTTTGGTTCCGTTCATTTTTAGATTATTTTGTTTCGACTAATTTCGGTTCTGTTCATGGTCCCACTCATGTTTTTGTTTTTAGCCGTGTTCCCAAACCGTTCTTTTTCGTTTTGTTTTTTTTCTTCTGTTATTTTTCGGGTTTTCGTGTGTTTTTAAGATTCAATTCTATTCCTTTACGTTTTTTTCTCCAGGCTTTTAAAAACTTTATGAAAACGAAAACGAAAAACAGAAAAAACGTTATTTTTCAACATTTTACAAAACGAAAAAAAAACAAAATAAAATTTCACAAATAACGTTAAACGAAAATTGTTTTTGATTTTTTTTTGACATTTTGGTAGCGGAAAGAGAAAAGAGCAAAAACGAAAACTAAAATTGTAAAAACGAAAACGAAACCCCAAAAATTTTACGTTTTTGAAATACTATTTTTCTCTTTAGTCTTTACGAAATTTCAATGAATTAAAATCAAAATTAAATCTTCCCTTCGCCCTTCAAAAAATTAAATTAAATTGAATTGAAACAAAAATTTCTCCTCGTTCACTTCCTCTTAGAAGTAATCCTAAACCTCTCAAAAAACTCCAAAAAATTAAAAATGACATTTTTTCTTTTCTCGTTTTGTTTCTGTATTCCTATTTTTCAATTTTTTATTCAGGTTCGGATCTCAGAGAACGCAATTTTTAGTTCTAAGTTTTCAATTCTGGTTATGTTTTTTCATTTTTAGGTTTCAGTTTTTTTTTTTTAAATTTCGTTCATCCTTAAAATATCGTTTTTTTCTTTCTTGGTTTCCGTTTCCGTTCTTTTTTGTTCGAACAACACCGCTATCGGCGATATCTTCTATTTTCGTAGTGATTCTGGCAATTTTTAGCATCAAAACTTCGCTGAAATGGACTTTTGATGAGTCACATGGGTTGCATATCTGTACTTCTGCACATTTGCAGGCGTAAAATCGAATTTTTCAGAAACTTGCTATTTTGCAATTTTTTACCCTAAAAAACTGTTCAAATGTCAATTATGACTAATTAAAGGTCGTTGATTACGAATTTGTAATTACCTTCAAGCAGGGTTGCCAATTTTCAAATTTCAACTGAGGTTAAAAATCGACGTTTTCTTAAAAACAACGCTTTCTAATTGATTCTAAGGACTCGAAAACATGCCCAAGACCCTTCATTCGGCTTTTTTAGTTCCAACAAAAGGGTTAATAAAATTCCAAAGATTTTAGTATTCAGAATTAGAGATTATTCAGTATCTTATATTTTCCTAGTAAAATTGATACATTTTTCGTGCTGAATTTCAGCCAAATCGAAATTTTGACGTGTCAGCCTGTACAGACAGACTACAGAGTGTCCGAGAGGTAAGTGGTCCGCCATACTTCATTTTTGGATATAACCGGGTACCATTAAAAAAAAAAACGTTAGATGAACAAGTTGCATATCTTGAAAATTGAAGGGGGAAATGATGTTTTTCAAAAAATCACGTAAATTTTTTTCAACCATGGGAATGGATAGTACCATTGTATGACCTTTTTGCATAACTTGAAAATTGAAGGGGTTACAAAAAAAGTTCTAAAAAAATCAACAAATCAAGGGAATGGATAGTATGTTGAAAAATGAACAAATTTTGTTCTACAGACTTTTTGCCTAACATGAAAAATGAAGGGGCTACGGGTCATTCAAAATTTCAAAACCCCAAAACAGGACAAACAGGACCTTTAAAAAATCGGTTCTGATCGATTTTGTACCCCCCCCCCCCCCAACAAAATCCTATTCTGGCAAAAAAAATTGAAACGAATTTTTTCAATAATTGTTAGAAATGAGCAAAAAATTTATTTTAAAAATTCAAGGACAAGGAAGATAGTATCTCACACAGTTTTGCCACTAATGACCTCTCAAAAAAAAAAGTTCCAAAAAAATTAGCTATTTTTTAATTTTTTAAAAATTTTTTTCAATTACGATCATTTATTGAAATTTTTTTCTATTTTGGCGGGTGGAATTTCAAAATTGTTACAAAACAGGACTTTTCACTGAAAAAGCCCCAAAACAGTACAAAAACAGGACAAACAGGACCACTCAGCCCAAAACAGTACAAACAGGACGAACAGGAGTTGTTAGACACTCTGAAAATAAGTACGCTGCAAAAAAATTTAATTTTCACAATTTTGGATGACCCGTAGCCGTAGCCCCTTCATTTTTCATGTTAGGCAAGAAGACTGTAGAACAAAATTTGTTCATTTTTCAACATACTATCCATTCCCATGGTTAGTTAATTTTTTTAGAACTTTTTTGAATAAAATTTTTTGTACCCTCTTCAATTTTCAAGTTATGCAAAAAGTCATACAATGAAATTTTATTCAGTTTTCAAAGTACTATCAATTCCCATGGTTGAAAAAAAAATTTATGTGATTTTTTAAAAAACATCATTTGCCCCTTCAATTTTTAAGACATGCAACTTTTTCATCTTAACTTTTTTTTTAATGGTACCGGTTATATCCAAAAATGAAGTATGGCAGACCACTTACCGGACACCCTGTATGTACATATAAATTGAAGGGGCAAAGATAAAAATTTTCATTTTTTATTATTTCGAGCTATAATATCGATCCTAAGGGTTGTTTTCGACTAGTTTGAGTCTCTAGCACTCAAACGCAAAATCAGCCAACGTCGGATTTATCTCAATTTCTCAATAGCTGGAATTTTCAAAAAATCAAATCAACTAGCACCGACCTCAAATACACTCTGGCGGGCAACAGTTTAGAAAAAATTTAATTTATGCAAGTGATTATAATATTATCGATAACAATGATTTACATAAACATTTAACATTAAGAAAATAAAATAATTTTAGTTACGAACGAGTTACTCCTTAATCGTTACAAAACGCGAAAAATTAAATAATTTCCGAATAAAATTTACATTGACTCTCGAAAAAAGAAAGAAACGAATTCTAAAAATAAAATTCTACATAAAAACAAGAGACATTAAAAAGGAAAAAAATCGCTACGTCGCGTTACAGTAATTCAAATCCACGTACTAAATCCCCCCCCCCCCTCAAAAAATAAGAAAACACTCTTTGGAAATATTCACGAAAATCAGATGTAAAAATTGAATCAGTAACTATAATTCGGTTTCAATCATAGAACCAGAAAAAAGGGTCCAACACTTAGAATAATTTCGTAAATCGTGAAATACGTACAATATCGTTCGTGTTTACGTGTACAAAATTTACTCGCGTTAATGAAGAAAAAAATAAAAGCGATTTCAGCCGTTCGAATTCACCACAATGTGCGATTAATTACGTCGTACATACATTGAAAGATGAAAAAAAAAAACATAAATCTACGATCGAATGGAAAAAAACAATTAAACGTATCTTAGAGGACAAAAAAAAAGAGAGAAGCTTTAAAAATACACGAAACGACCGGAAAATTTCCTCTCGACTTAAATACTATAATTGGAACTGTAATTGCGCTGGAAAGGAATTGAGGAGAGAAAAAAATAACGCCGATTTCGGACGTTCGTACATAGAAACGTATTGAGCATTTCACCGTCATGGGATCCGAGTATAAAAACCCTCTGTAAAGATGTTAATTAGTCTTGGGAGCCGATCGGTCGTTGATCATCCCCGTAGGTCTGAGATGAGTGCCTTTTTTAATCTGATCCATTAAGGAGGCTCGACACAGCGTAGGATCCGGTACGGTTCTGAGGGCGATCCACTGTCTGACTCGGTTGGCCCTCGGCACAGTCATCTTGCCCGGTTCTTGGTAATGTTTACGTGAATTTCGGGGACTCAGCGTCGGCGTGATACGCGCACTTAGCGCCGCGATCAAGTTAGACTCCGGCCTTCGATCGGCGCTCGTCGAACGTATGCTGGACGTGCGTCTAACGGAGACCGGACTAGCTGGTTGATGATTCATCTCCGTTAACGTGCGTACCGTTTCGGCGACGCTGATTCCGCTATGTTTCTCAATTTCGATCTGTTTATCCGATTTGTTATCCGGAACGTCGACGACGGCCTTTGGAATGGACGCGTTTACGTTCGGACTGGCCGCGTAAATTGTGGTAATCGAACGTCTATGGTGATCCATCGGCGTCGCGTAGATACGCTGGGCAGTGGCCGACTTCAGCTGGTCGGTGAACGTCGACATGGTTATGTTTCGTTTTTGTAATTCGGCTGCGATGCTGTTAGCGACGTTTTTCTTGTCCGGATCGCAGGTCTGGATGTTGCCGGTGTTTTCCAACAGGAAAGCCGGTGGCGGTGGAAGATTCTCCATGCTTCCGTTGTTGGCGCTGCGCGATATATTCGGACGAGAGGTGTTCAGTATGGATGAGGTGCGTCGAACCGGAGGCGGAGGTTTGGGGGTTTGGACTGAACCACGTCGCGAAAGCGTGCCGCTCTTTATGGTACAGTATCCTGCGAAAATAAGTTCAAAAGTTAGCTACACGGGCGAAAAATATAGGCCAGGGAGGAAGGGGAGGTAAAAATACCAAATTATGAGAATAACTAGAAAGGGTATAGCCGGGTTTTAGGTGAATTCGGCCCCGCTCCGATTTTCGATCTAACCCCCTCAGATGGTGTACCTTGATGTAAAAAAAAATTAGAAAAATTTTTGACCCCCCCCCCCCAACCTCCTTCCATTCGGAGTTATGGCCATTTTATTGCATTATTTTCAAGAATTTTTAATTTCAATACTTTTTTCAACAATTTCGGTGCACTCCTTCACGTCGTTTCGGCTATTCGAAGTTCTCAATCGTAAAAAACACCATATAAGCGATGAGCGACCACTTTTTAAAAATATCCCAAAAACGTGTTTTTTAACGTAGATTTACGTCACGTATTCACTTTTGGCGAATTCGATGCACCAAGGGCCGAAAATCGCGAAAACCTGTACAAAAATGTTGTTTTTTTGGCAGATTTTTCAAATTTTGAGCGTTTTGTATAGAGAGAAATGATTGAACGAAGAAACTAACATCGGATTCGTATTTAGCGGGTCAAAATACCCTGATAAACACCCTTTTCGCGGTCGTTTTATTTGAAGACTCGAAATTCGCTATTTTTGTCATGAAAAATCAGTGAAAAAGGTGAATTTTGAGATTTTAAGCAAAACAATCGCGAAAAGGGTGTTTATCGGGGTATTTTGACCCGCTAAACACGAATCCGACGTTAGTTTCTTCATTTGGCGATTTTTTCCGTATAACGCACTCAAAACTTGAAAAATCTGCCAAAAAAACAACATTTTTGTACGGTTTTTCGCGATTTTCGGCCCTTGGTGCATCGAATTCGCCAAAAGTGAATACGTGACGTAAATCTACGTTAAAAAACACGTTTTTGGGATATTTTTAAAAAGTGGTCGCTCTTCGCTTATATGGTTTTTTTTTACGATTGAGAACTTCAAATAGCCGAAACGACGTGAAGGAGTGCACCGAAATTGTTGAAAAAAGTATCGTAAATACATCTCTACGAGATGTAACTTTATGCCTAAAAACAGAAAATTTCCTTCACTTCCATTGAAATTAAAAATTCTTGAAAATAATGCAATAAAATGGCCATAACTCCGAACGGGGGGGTGTCAAAAATTTTTCTAAATTTTTTTTACATCAAGGTACACCATCTGAGGGGGTTAGATCGAAAATCGGAGCGGGGGCCGAATTCACCTAAAACCCGGCTATACCCTTTAAGGAAAAGCTTCAAAATTATGGATTTGTTTTCAGCAATATTTGCCAGATTGGCAGATTTGGATCTACCAATTCAAGTTCTATTGAGAAAAATTTGAGACAACTATGTTGCATATCTACAAAATTGAAGGGGTAATTGTTTTTTTAAAAAAAATTTGATCAAAATGTATTTTTTTCATACGTGATTTGGTAGCAAAAAATGAGGGGATTCGCTGTGAAGTGTGAAATTTTGAGAACAAAAAGTGTTAAAAAATATCATGATGGTACCATGGAAAGAAATTTTACCAGGAGTTTGAAAATTTCGAATTTAGGGCTGTATCATGTCTTCAAATGCTCCACGAAAGACCCAAAACTTCAAAAAAACTTGAATTTTCCGAATTTTTGAGGTTTGGGTCTTTTTTGGGGCACTTGGTAGCCTTTCAATAATTTTTTCAAATTTTTTGTAAAATTTCAAATTGCAATTGAATGAAAATTTTCTAATTTTTGGAATCAGGATCCTTATTTGAGACACTTGGGACCAGGATAAAGCTTCCAAACAAATTTTTTTGAATTTCTGATGAAAATTCCCATCAGAATCAGCAATAAAAAAAAATTGAAAGGCAGTTTTGAGGTACATAGTACATACTTATCGGCAAAATCTGGTCTACGAACCAGTTTTTTTTTTGGATTGTTCAGTCAATTTTCTATCGAAATAAGAAAAAACACGATTTTTCGAAGCTTATTCCCTTCGTCAAAGAAAAACAATTTTTTCTGACGATTTCTTATTCAATTTCAAAACTGAAGGGTTTTTTTATAAAATACATGTCGAACCGAAAAAATAGGACATTCACGACTGCGATGACGTTTTCATATGAAAATTTTCAAAAAAATTGTTTAAAAAAAAGATAAAATTAGCCTTGAAATAATAGAATCACATTTCAATCCCAGAATCTCGTGTAATTTTTTCATTTGTGAAAATTTTGAAAAATAAATCCAATACTTAGTTCATAAAATCACGTGAAATTAAAAAGTAATAATATCATTTGAAAAATCCTTCCACTATCATTCGAATTCTCAAATTATAATTATAAAATGGGAAGTTTTTGATAACGGGGAATCAAACCGTCAGGTGGGGTAGGTATGTGACCCTTACAACAGTGAAAGTCCTACTTTTTCTAAAATTATAATTATTCAAAGAAATGAATTCAATTTCAAAAGATTTTGAGAAGCAGAATTTTTTGAAAAAAATTTCAAGATGAAAACAAACATAAAAAGTATACTTTGAAAATTGAGAACAAATTTCGTGATGATGAATCTTCGCTTAATAGAAAAATTGCAAAAAAATTGAGAAAAAAAACAATTATAAAAGTGAGTGGTACTCAGCTATTTACATAGGTAAGGCACCCACTTGGAAATTGAATCAATTTTGTTCACAGGCGCGCCCAGAAATTGTTTAAGAGAGGGGCTCAGATTTTGAGAAAAAATGGAGGGGGGTCAAAATTCAATGAAAAATGAAGTATTTGTTATTTCAGTGGGCCTGGAGTAGTAGGGGTATTTTCAGCGGGCAAATACTATATACCTACAGATTTAAGCCAAGAAAAATTGAAAAATGACAAGATTTAATGATTTTTTTAGACAAAATTACTGATTTTTTCTGATAAATAGGACATTTGACTGAGAAATTAGTAATTTTTGACCGAAAAATCACTAATTTTCAATGAAAATTATTTTACTGATTAAAAAAGACAGAATTTTTGCAAATTCAACTAATTCAAATTTAAAGAGTGGAATGTTTGTTTAAAAAATCAAAATTTAAAAAAAACATACTTTTCTTTGACATTTTTATGACAGAAAAATCTCCTTGCCGAGCTTACGGAGGGAGGGGGGAGAGCTCGAGCCCCCTGAGCCTTCTCTTCGATGTGCCCCTGATTTTGTTAAATCCATTTAAGGCAACTTTAAAAATTAAAAAATTTTCATAATTTTTTCAGGTGGTTGAAACGTTTTTTAGTTCTTTTGAATTAAATGCAAAGCAAAAATTAGGTATTCTGACAAATTTTGTTCAGTTTCCAAAATATCATTCATGTATATTTCTTTTGGGGATTTTTTTTTTTTTGCTTCACCATACGCTCGTTCTTTTCTCAATTTCAAAATAATCATCAGATATAAATTCATCTTACTCATTTAAATAATCAAAAAATTTTCATAAATAATTTCCTGAAAGGACATTTCCCAGAGATGAACCAAAATTAGCTTTTGAAGCCCCAGAAACTCAAAAACTTCCAACCGAGTTGAACTTTTCCCCCCTGATTTTTCCCAATTTTTTCAACATACTACAAAAATTTACCAAAAAATTATCATTATTTTAGAAAATGTTTTGACCTACTTACACCATCGATATAAAATAACGTCGCGCTAATGCTAAAACCAGCTAAGTGCCATTTTTTTCAAAATTGAGGTTTTTCCAATTTTGGGTTCTTTGTATCAAGCTGCATCGATTTAAAATATAAAAAACGTAAATTGATTAATTTAAACCTAAAAAAAATGAGATTGAAATTTGCAAAGTCCATAAGCGCAATGCAAATATTGTTACGTTTTTTGGCTTTCCTGTAAAAAAAAACAATTTGGCACTTAGCTGGTTTTAGCATTAGCGCGACGATAAACTATTTAAAAATTTCAACGGTTCATGAAACATGGTCGAAAAAAAAGATATTTCATGAAGTTTTCACTCCGAAATTATAAAATGGATACCCCTGGCCCTTCAAAAACATCCACATCAAAAACAACTAATCCATGCTCTGCTACATATAACAATAACACACAAATAACAACAACAATAAAAGTGATAATACCTGTCGAAGCAGTCGAAAGTCTTGATCTAGGTTCTACGCTAAAAATTGCAGCCTCATTTATGAACGAATTAGAAGAATTTTTTGTGCCATACAAATCTAGTAAATATTAAAAAGCATTCGAATAATGGTACATACGATGGCAAAGGATAAAAATAAAAATCATAAAATAAAATATGTACAGTTATTCTCTACGTCGTTAAATTGAAATCTAAAACCATAATGTAAATGCATCGAAGCTGTAAAAATATTCTACTCGATTTGAAATTATAATTTTTTTTTTACCGACATGGTCTCAAACTTTAAAAGCGTCAATTTTTTTCTCACTGAAAGCCTTCTATATGAATTTTTAAAACTGCCAGTTCCGAATTGCGAGAAATTTTATAGCTTTCAAAGAAATAAATTTTTCGCATAAACGAAGCGAGTATAGGTGAAGTATTTATTTAGATAAAACGAATACTTTTTTCAGATAAGGCCTTCAAATGAAATTTAGTTTTATGAGATGAAATTGGACCGAACATAAACGAACGAAACAAGATTTAGTCTAAGACCTTCAAAATTCAAAGTAGGCAATACGTTTTATCAATTTTCAAAATAACTTCAAACGTGATGTAGGTAGTAGGTCTAGGTACTAGGTAGTAAGTACTAGGTACCGAAATGAGAAAATTCTCAACTAACGAAAATTAATTACAACGTTTGGTAACACTGATTTATTTATGGAAAGGCAAACTAAAAGCAAAGTATTTTCGAAATTTTCGCCATGAATCAGTAATTAGAGAAACTAGTAAATGAAAGTTTGTTTATGAACAAAAATTAGATACTTGATTCGATATTTTACGAATTAATTTTCATTTTAAAAAAAACATATAGGTAATGAAAACGATAAGAGGGTTAACCAAATTTTCAAAATTTAAAAAAATATATTTTTGGAATTTCGGCCACATCAAGAGTTACAAGTTTCGACTTTTTAGAATAACACTTTTCAGATGATGCAGTCAACTTTTTTTTACCTCATATCTGATTTTAATTCAGTTTCAATGCATGAGTGAATTTTCACTTTCAAACAATTCGAGAATTTATAAGAAAAAATATTTCAAACTTCTCAGACATTCGCGAACGATTTTAAAATTTTTGGCAAAAAAAAATGTATGAATGGAAAGCTTGTTTCTAATTATAGAACAAAAATTCCATTTCAAAATTCGAAATATTTCTCTCGAAAATAAATTTTTTCGCTACGAAAAATGACTTTTCTTTCAATGAAAAGATCAACCCTACACGTTTCTTCAATCTAAATTTACATTTAAAAAATATTGTTCACAAACGATTCGAATATTTTTTTTTCAAAGTCTGTGATTTCTTTCAAAATAAAAAATATGTATCATGAAAACAACCTCAACTACCTAAATTCAGTCAAAACGAATCGTTTTCCAACAATGATTCTTTTTTGAGCACAATTCGATACTTTGATAATTGAATCGTTCACAAACTCTTTATTCAATTCATCTGAATCGTTCATGAACGAACAAAAATAAACTTCAAATTTATTCTTTTTCTAGGGAACTAATCAAGTCGTTTGTGAATGAATCTATCAATACTATAAATGTAGTCGTTCGCGAACGATTTGAAAATTCATTTGAACGAATTTTTCATTGAATCAATGAATCATTTAAATGTATCTAAAAAAAGAATCATTCGATTTTTTTCAAATTGTGAAGACTTGACTCGCTCTGCTGCTCCAAAACGATTCTTCAATTCATTTAAATAGTTCGCGAACGAACTTAATGATTCAAGTGTGGAATATCTTGCAAAAAAAGAAAAACGTATCAGAATCAATCAAAGATACGTTTTTTTTAATTGTTCGAATCGTTCGCGAACGATTTGTGGAAATACAATCGAACGAATCGGTCACCAAATCATTTGAATGTATTAAGAAAAGGGTCATTTCATTTTATTCAAATTGAACGATTCTTCAATTCATTCAAATCGTTCATCAACAAAATGAATCATTAAAGTAAATGCAAAATGGGATATGGATCAAATGAATTGTTCGCAAACGGTTCGAAAATCCACATGAACGAATCGTCTGCAAATAAAAATTCGAAACCCCATCTGTTTTCAATTCACAAATTTTTGAATTTTTCATTATTTCCGATTCATTTGTTGGCAAACGATCTATATTTCGAAAAATGAATCATTTCTAAACGATTAGATTTTTCTACGCCAAAAATAGTCGAAATTGAATCCATTCTTACTTTAAAAAGAAAATAAAAAAATTCTCAATTAATTGGCTCAAAAATCTAGAGAGAAATCAATGTTACCAATTAAATTCGCAAAATATTACCTATTCGAAATCGAAAGTTTTTTTCACAATTATACTCAAGATCCTCAAATCAACGCAGATCTAGAGTACCTCACATATTACAGTAAAACTACCAAAAAAACTACTCATGCTTCACAAAGACGATCAAATCAAAGCACATTTTCGACACACGTTCACATTCGTGATTTCAATTTTACGACGATCGAGAAAAATCGTGCACTATATTCTAAAAATAATAGGAAAAAATACGTAATTACGTAACATACGAACAAAAAACAGAGAAAAAAAGCCAGTACGAAATATCTAATAACGTGATCAGTACGTGTACGAGAATTCGTAATCGTGAAAGTTGAAACAAAAGCCATACTGCAGACATCTGATTACCGGTATCGAAATACGATACTTCAAATGAAATCGAACCAACGTTTTATGCAAATCCTCCCTTACTCTCTCACCCAGACATGCAAATAATACGAAAAAAAAAAAGGTAAATACAGAAAACCGCAAAAATATTAACCTTCGTGATGTCCGTTATCAAATTCAGGCGTCGGCGTCGCACCTGACATACCGGACTGACTACCATATCCACTCGACGATTCTAGAGAACTTTCACTAGCGCTGCTCTCTTTTTCCACATTTTCATGCTGCAAAAAAAAAAAAACATTGAAAAATCATCGATAATGCTAAAACACCTCAGAGGTATCAATTTCGCTTACTTTTTCATTATGAAAACTACTCTCGTTGGAAACGCAGTCTTCGGGCGGAGGCGGAGGGAAATGTTCTTGGGCTTTTGAGGCGGCCATCGTGGCTAATTCGTACATATTTACATAGGTCGGTTGAGTGATTCGATCGCCTGGAAGATTACAATGATTAAAACTCGAATATCATTCGGATCCAAAAGGATCTGTCTATTCTCACACGAAATGAACAACAAAATGTAGGTAAATCGTTCGCTCGAATCGCAACTTCGCAACCTGTCTCGTAAGATAGTAGGCATGAAGAGCTTGCTAAAAAGTCGATCAAATTTTTAGCTTTTGATTTGAAAATTTGAAACCGAAGTCAACAATTTTTCAACCTAAATTTTTTTTCGATTCTCAAAATAGTTTCAATTCTCAATTTCCTTTTCCCCAGATATTTTTCAACTCTAAAATTTTTTCACCAGGAATAACATTTTGACCCACACTGAAATTTTTTCCTCCCAATTTTTTTTCAGGTAGGTATAAACATTTTTCAACTCCGGCATTTTTTCCAAAAATACAGAGTTTTCTTTGTTCTCAAATTTTTTTGCTCTCGAAATTTTTTTTCAAAATTCTATTTTTTTAGCTCAAATGTTTTTCTCAAATTATTTTCCAGCTCTGAAATTTTTAGAATAAAAAAAATAAAAAAATTTGGGTTGAAAAACATTTAAAGGAATTTAATGTGAGAAAAAATCGAGAGAATATCGAATTTTAAAAATTTTAAGATCAAAGAATAGGACTTTACAGTTGATAATTTAGATAAATATTAGTAAAATGATAAAATTTTGGCAAAAATGAAAATCGAAGAAAGTGAAAAAAATCTTGAGAGCTAAAAAAATTTCGAGGAAGAAACTTATGTGGGGGAAAAAATTTATTGGAGTTGAGAAAATTGATATTATGGAAAAAAATTCTGAAAGCTGAAAAAAATTAAAATTTTGAGAAAAAAGTACAGTTAACAGCTCCAGCTGAGATGATCAATGTAGCGGTGAAAACGACGAAAAAAAAATTGAACGAGATCGCCAATAGTTCGGTCATTTTCTGGTCATTCCGTATGAGAATAGACAGACCCAGATTGAAATTTCTCCATCCAATTTACCTGAATTTCTAAAATGATAATCGCGATTGCCGTCGCAATTCGCATTCGATAATTTACCCGGCACCGAAGGCCTTTCCAGAGACGATCCACGCTGCGGTAACGGAGGCCTGGCGTATATAGGCGCATTCGATGGTGCAACAACGGCCCCAGCCGCCGTCGACGAACAGTCTGAAACAGCAGTAGCATAAACTGCTTGTGGAGAAACAACCGGAGTTGTATCGCCACAACTAGATACTCCAGAAGGGCTACAAGGCTGTGAATGACAACTATCCGGCATTTGGAATGTGTATACGCTCAACGCCGGCCTTTGATGGCCTTTTTCGTACGCTAAAAAAAATATTCAAAAAAACAAACGAATTACACCTCTTGTTGTTTCCTATCGACGTAGAATAAAACTTTGGAAAA
This sequence comes from Pseudococcus viburni, assembly GCA_033439095.1. Taxonomy (NCBI): domain Eukaryota; kingdom Metazoa; phylum Arthropoda; class Insecta; order Hemiptera; family Pseudococcidae; genus Pseudococcus; species Pseudococcus viburni. The sequence continues at coordinate 266,985 of JAVBJF010000331.1, read as the reverse complement.
AAACCGGTCACAAAAGCCTCGATATTCTACTGCGAGATGAAAAAGATGATGAATTTTATACACGAAATATGATCGATGATAGATACGTATAAATGAGAAAGAAGTTCAAAATGAAAATAGGTAGACAGAGAACTAAATCTAAAGTGTATCCGTGCAAAATACTAAAATCAACAGAGATTAGGTACGTTACTTTTACCACGGACTCCCATAGTCCCAATACAACCCAAAATCTGTGAAATCTCTAAGGAGTACTTTCAACATAACAATATTACAAATTATACCATCGTCTCGTTATAATTCGTTGTACTTGTACAACGAATATAGAATATTCTTGTAAATTTAATCAGAAATCCTGTATAATTAATTTACTGATATTTTTTCGCTAATTCCGAACCCGAACACTGAACGGTATTATAAACTTTTATCTCGTGGATAAAAATTGCACATTTTATCTTTTTACACAGTCCAGTTGTGTCGTATAATATTGAACAGGCTACTTAAGTACACACCTCGAGTACAAATTTTTTTACGAGTTTTCCATAATATTATTATTTTATACCGGATTGGATATTTTTTCCCTGGTTATGTTTGAGTTTTATAACCCCCACAGTCCACGCGCATACGGATGTTATGCAGAAGTACAATGAACGTATACACATTAAATGTTAAAAGTATAGCATAATATTGAGAACTTCTGTTCGATACTTTTTGATCGTAATAAAAGCGACGAATCGTAAGTGCAAATTTATAGCAGAAATTATTCAATATTGGTAATAAAAATGAAAATTTTCTGATAGGGTGAATAACCAGCGTGTTTTTTTGTTTTCTGGGAATCGTTCAAATTGAGCTGATTTTTATAGAAGAATTCAAAACAAAATGGAAATTTTAGTTTCAATTTTTCTTTTTTGAAAAATTAAAAACAATTTTCTTATTCAAGTGTAAAAATAAAAAAGCACGTCGAATTTTTGTATAATTTCGTGGATTCCTAATTTTTCTCCTCGAATAATGAAAATGAATTTGCTAGAGATTTTCAAACACAGGTTCTTACGTAATCAGTAGGTAATAGATTCGTTCGCAAATTTCTACTCTCAATATGCATTTTATTTAATTTTCAAATATCAATGCGTCTCATCCTTTCCCCTCTCATGACTTTTTATTAAAAAATTTCACTTTTTGTTTTCACAATTCATACATTATACTTTTCAGATTTGAATAACTTGAATTTTTTGGTAAATTATCGTAATTACCGGTAATTACTGAGATTTTTTTAGTAAATTACAATAATTGATGGTAATTACTGAATTTTATTGGTAAATCATGGATTACGGTTACGGTAATTTTGGGGAGTAACGGAAATGTTCTGGAGAATTACGGTAATTTTTGGTAACAACAAAATTCTTCTTACGTAATTTTCGGTAATCTCTGAAATTCTTTGGTAAATTACGGTAATCTTTGGTACTTAACGAAATTTGTTTTACTTAATTTTTGGTAATATCTGAAATTTTTTGGTAAATTACGGTAATTTTGGCAATCACAGAATTTTTTCGGGTATTTTATTTTAGGTAAATAACGCAATCTTAATAAATTATTACTTACACAGAAATAATCAATTCTTAGAATTTTTGATACATTCATTTCAACTACGGCAATTTTTGATAATGGCGGAAATTTTTTAATAATGGGGTATTTTTTGGTAATTTGAAAAATTTTTAATGACCGATTTTTTTTGGCGAATAACAGAAATTTTGAATATAAAATCTTCAGGAAAATAGGTAGCGGTAATTTTTGGTTAATAATAACGACATTTTTTTGATAAATTACAGGCAATTTTTGGAAATAACAGAAATTTTCTGTAATTTCGAATTTCGAGTAATTTTTGGTAATTGGGAAAAAGGGTATAGCCGGGTTTTTGGTGAAATCGGCCCCCTCTCCGATTTTCGATCTAACCCCCTCAGGTGGTGTACCTTGATGTAACAAAAATTTAGAAAAATTTTTGACCCCCCCCAACCTCCTCCCATTCGGAGTTATGGCCATTTTATTGCATTATTTTCAAGAATTTTTAATTTCAATGGAAGTGAAGGAAATTTTCTGTTCTTTGGCACAAAGTTGCATCTCGTAGAGGTGTATTTACGATAATTTTTTCAAAAATTTTGGTGCACTCCTTCACGTTGTTTCGCCTATTTGAAGTTTTCAATCGTAAAAAACGCCATATAAACGAAGAGCGACCACTTTTTAAAAATATCCCAAAAACGTGTTTTTTAACGTAGATTCACGTCTCGTATTCACTTTTGGCGACTTCGATGCACCAAGGACCAAAAATCGCGAAAAACCATACAAAAATGTTGTTTTTTTTAGTATATTTTTCAAATTTTGAGCGTTTTGTAAGGAGAGAAATGGCTGAACGAAGAAACTAACGTCGGATTCGTATTTATCGGGTCAATATACCCTGATCAACACCCTTTTCGCGGTTGTTTTATTTGAAGACTGGAAATTCGATATTTTTGTCATAAAAAATCAGTGAAAAAGGTGAATTTTGAGACTTTACGCAAAACGATCGCGAAAGAGGTGTTTATCAGGGTATTTTGACCCGCTAAACACGAATCCGACGTTAGTTTCTTTATTTAAAGGTTTTTTCCGTATAAAGCACTCAAAACGTGAAAATCTGCTAAAACAACAACATTTCTGCATGGGTTTTCGCGATTTTTGGACCTATTAGTTCAAAGAAACGGCCAAAACAAAATACTCAGGAAAAATTTTCATTAAAAAATATGAAAATGTGCAATACATTACTAAAGCAAGAAACACATTACCCTCCAACGTTTACCTAGTGCTCACTTTGTCAACCGAAACGAAAGCTGCGTATTTGAAAGAAATTATACCATTTGGTTTTGGATCGGCGAATCGCGAAAAACTCCGAAGTTCGGTAATTTATGATTTCCGCTCTCTATATGAGCTTAGGGGCGTATAGAGGGCTTAAATAAAATAACTAAGGCCAAATTTAAAATCAGAAACCCAAATTTTGTTTTGGCTGTTTCTTTGAACTTACAGGTCCAAAAATCGCGAAAACCCATGCAGAAATGTTGTTGTTTTAGCAGATTTTCACGTTTTGAGTGCTTTATACGGAAAAAACCTTCAAATAAAGAAACTAACGTCGGATTCGTGTTTAGCGGGTCAAAATACCCCGATAAACACCCTTCTCGCGATCGTTTTGCGTAAAGTCTCAAAATTCACCTTTTTCACTGATTTTTCATGACAAAAATATCGAATTTCCAGTCTTCAAATAAAACAACCGCGAAAAGGGTGTTGAGATCAGGGCATATTGACCCGATAAATACGAATCCGACGTTAGTTTCTTCGTTCAGCCATTTCTCTCCTTACAAAACGCTCAAAATTTGAAAAATATACTAAAAAAAACAACATTTTTGTATGGTTTTTCGCGATTTTTGGTCCTTGGTGCATCGAAGTCGCCAAAAGTGAATACGAGACGTGAATCTACGTTAAAAAACACGTTTTTGGGATATTTTTAAAAAGTGGTCGCTCTTCGTTTATATGGCGTTTTTTACGATTGAAAACTTCAAATAGGCGAAACAACGTGAAGGAGTGCACCAAAATTTTTGAAAAAATTATCGTAAATACACCTCTACGAGATGCAACTTTGTGCCAAAGAACAGAAAATTTCCTTCACTTCCATTGAAATTAAAAATTCTTGAAAATAATGCAATAAAATGGCCATAACTCCGAAAGGGAGGGGGTTGGGGGGTCAAAAATTTTTCTGAATTTTTTTTACATCAAGGTACACCACCTGAGGGGGTTAGATCGAAAATCGGAGAGGGGGCCGATTTCACCAAAAACCCGGCTATACTCTTTCTGTTAAATTGAAGTAATTTTTTGTAATGACCGAATTTATTGGTAAATTGAAGAAACTTTGAATACTTACGAAATTTTGTAGAAAACTACGATAATTTTTGGTTAGTCATTATGGAAATCATTTGGTAAATAACTGTAGGTACTTTCGAAAATATAGAAGATTTCACTCACTCGTTAAAATTTTGTAACAATTTACAAAGTTAAACAATTATTTTAAGCGTCATAAGTGTAAAATTTTAAAATTTTAAAATGAGTGGAACTTCAGTAAGGGATGTTTTTTTAAAAAAAACTATCAAAGCTCAAAAATCCGTCTGATTCAATCCTTAGCTATCTATAGTTATTGATGATTTTTTGAGTAAGTAAATAGAAAACTAAGTCGATAGAAGATAGTTCACAAAATTTGAAAATTATTATTTTAAATTATTGCAAACTCGGCAAGGAACGATAAAGGAGGTTGTGAAAATCTTAATTATTCGGTACTAAAATTCAATATAAATGAATTGACAAATTATATAGGTACTTCCAAATACAGGATGTGCATCCTATTTCAGAAAAGATTTTCCCAGACTTTTCTAGGTTTTCCAGACCATTTTTCGAAGTTTTCCAGACCTTTTAACGAATTCTTTTTTTAAAAGCATTAGGTATTTTTGGGGGGATTTTCAGCTCCTCTTTGGGTCACAAAAGATTCAAATTCAATTCTGAAAATTTTTGAACCCACTCAACTCTCCCTCACCACAAAAATTTGAAAATTTGAATTTCTTACAAAAAAAATCAAATAAAAAGGAAAAACTAGGTGGGCATTTCAAAGCAAAATTATAAAGTTTTGAAAAATGAAACAAATTATGTCCAAGTGAATGAAAACTCGGATTTATTGGAGCTGAAAATTTAAAAATTTCTTCATATTTCATTGCTCCCCCCCCCCTAAAAAATGAAGAGGTAAAATATAAATTATTTTGTTGAAATTTAAACGTGTTGAGCTCGAGCGAAGCGAGGTCGAAAATTTTTACGAAAAAATACCTTAAAAACATGAAAATTTACCACTTTTCCCTCATTTAGGTTTTTCAAAACATGGCCAATAATTTCAACTGCTGTTCTATTCCCTCCTCATTTTTTTCAACGTCGCAGTCAAAGGCATCACAGCTCATTAAAAAGTAAGATTCCAAAAAACTTGTGTTTTAAATGAATTTTGTAGAAAGAAAGAGTGTAAATTACCCCGAGCATAACGAGGGGAATTTTTTTTGAATAATTCATAATTTAATGGAAAAATACACGCATTTAAATATCAATTATATTGTACATCACGGTCAAAAAAAAAAATTTATAATAAAATAAGCAAAGAAACACTTTTCTAAATGATTTATCCTTTTCATTTGGATTCTCAAAAAATTTCAGAAAAAATTTCCAAAATTCCCTGACTTTTCCCGGTTTTCCAGAAAATGGACACCCAGAAATCTTCAAAATTAGCAGCAGAGAATAACACTACCCAAATTTTAGAGGTACTGGCATGAGACTGAATCTCAGATCGAGAAAAGTGTATTTAAAAAACTTACAGACGGAAAATTTTTAAACATTAAAAAAATCAAAATGACAAGAAAAGGTGCAGTAGCGTAACTGGACGTCCCTTCTGGGGGGGGGGGGGGGTCTGAGATATAGTGGCGTCGGGAGCTTTTTTTGGGAGGGTAAAAATTGGGTATGGAGATTTGGAATACCAGAAGGATTGGGGGGGGGGGGGGGGTAAAAAGGGAGCCTTTTTTCGCACGTCGTCTTAAATAGATGATATAATTGTGATTCTGATCATGCCCGAGCGAAGCGAGGGCCAAGCTTTGAAAAAATTTGGTTTTTAATGTCCAAAAAAAGACATTTATTCGCGTTTTAATGCTTTGAAAATCCCTACGTGATGTAATTTGGGAGGAGGAAGTACATTTGATATTTTGTACCCTGGTCGCGATTCGGGAGTACAACATACTCCTCTAACTCCATTTTCCGACGCCACAGGTACATTTTTCAACGTTCAATTATCAGTTTTTATTACATAACAAAGAAAAGCAAAAGGGAGAGGGTTGTGAAAAACTGACATGAAAAGTTTTCTTACGTTGAATTCAAAAAATTGTTGTGAGAAAATGTTTCAAAAGTAGATAAATTGAGGTGATTTTGATTTTTAATGAAGTTAGGAAAGTAGCAAACTCAGCCCGAGCGAAGCGAGGGCAAAATTTTTTTGTAGAATATACGTTACTTATTGCTATCGAAAAAAATATGGTTTTAAGATCACAAACACTTTCGAATAAAAAATTCATTTTTGAAGGGCTTCTGGGGGGGGTTTTGTCCCCAAACCCCCCCCCCCCCCCCCCCCGTATTTACGCCACTGAAAAGGTGAGAGGGTTGACAAGGACTGGAAAAATTCTACCTTCGTAGAAATCTTTCAATTTTCCACCCCCTCCCCGATACCGTGTTCAATTCATCCTCGTCAAGTTTTTGTTCAATCTGATGAATCTAGTCTACGATTAATTTATTTACTTTTTTTTTTCAAGATAATCAGAAATCAACTAATCCCTGCATTGTAATACTCAAGAAATCAATATTATACAGGAAGTTGAAAAAATAGTCCCTAATTAATTAATAATATAGTTATTTTCAACTATTGGCATTGGAAGTCTCCATTCATTCAAAATACCTATTTTTTACACTCAAAAAATTTTCAAATTCACTTCGTATTTTCATACCAATTAATAATCGATTTTCGGAGCAAAATCAATTTTACACCTTTTTTACCTCAGAAAGAACCAACTTCTGAGATCAACTGAACAGTGAACGCCTCAAAATAGAGAATACGTATTCATCATCCGCAATTCAACTCAATTACCATTTTCATTTCCAATTTTTTCATCTTACACACATTTTTTTCTCCTTCAAGTTCAAAATCAACCATACCGAAACATATTCTAATCAATTAGATCAGTATCGTCTCAATTTACCTGATGAAATCGTATGAGGTCTATCGTTGAGTATAGCTGAGGCTGCTTTTTCAAATTGTAACGTATCTTGTAAATTGGGCCACGTTGCCGTAGGTGCTGCTAAACTAGTCGCTGATTCTGTACTAGATCCAATATTTTCTTCCATCATATCGGAAACTTGTTGCTGTAAAAGCGAAGCAGAAAAGAAATACGAGTTAGATAATACAATCAATCATCATGTATCACCGTGTAGAGTACCTACCAACAACGCCGCCGCAAAACCCCAAACCACCTATCTTCATTAAAGTAAACACGATTCGACAATCGTATCCCCTGTTTCTAACCACATCCTTCGTGCTGATTCCTTCAACATCTCGTACATTCGCACAAAAAAACCCACCTCGTATCTCGCTATATTTTTTTCCTTCTTTCGTGTAAAAAATTTCGACTCGTATTATCCTTTTGCGAGAAAAAAAATCCCATCATCGTCTTCTTACAAGAAACTCTGCAGCGACACGTTCCGTATAGTTCGATTTATTTCTTCACTTTTTTTTCAAAAGGTCACTTTCGAGTTTCGACACAAAATAGGCTTGTTTTCTTACACATAGTTTCTCATAGTGTCGTAAACGTGCTAAAACTTTATCTCGTATGTAACTTATAACTTCTCATCGTATCTTCATTAGGGACACACGATGATGAAAACTTTCAACGCTCGTATGAGTTGTTTTTCACTTGGAAAATCGATCCTTCTGTCATATCTGTTTTGTTTCTTCAAAATCTTAGCACGACGAGTATTCCAATTAACCAAAGTTCGACACTCCTATTCCTCGAAACTGTTCCCTAACTGGCATCTTTTTTCGGAATCGTATCGAGTACCTGGTTACCTCAGCTATATTTTTCAACACCCTTATTCGCCATAAAACGTTCTTTATAGAATCGTAATTACGAAATATTGTTTCCTCGAGAGTCAACTTACCAAATAATCCTCTACCGCTGGTTTCTTTGATTCACAACTCTCCAACGTAATTCCTTTTCATCCTTTAAGAACTTTTTCAATTACCTACGTGACCTCGTAACGCTTCTAAAAATTTCATCTCTTTATCCCCTCCCACCATCCATCAGTCGATTTCGTAACACAATTTCTCTCGCTTCAAATCGGCCTAATTTTCAACACTTGAAAAATAAAGAGGGGTGAATTCGAATCTACATCGAGGTGAATAAACTTTCGAGATCCTCTCCACGCAGTCCAAACACAGGAAAACGAGTCGAATATGCATATGGCGAATTATCTAATCTCAGCATTAGATACGGCTGTCTCCCTTCGTCAATTCCGTTCGATACTCGGTGCACTTACCTGAAAATACGACGCCGTTGAATTCCTAATACATAATGTATCTTGTGATGTGAAACCGGAATCTTGCGAAGAAACGCTACATAAGCGGTGTGTTCCATTCAATTGCGGGGGATGATAACGCTAATGATAAAATAATTCCAACATCAGCTACAATGCGACTACGAGTACGTTCTTACGATAAGCCAATTTTTTCGAGTAACAGGTATAAATAATACAGGTATATGGTAATATAGGTAAAGGTATGCGATGTAATATTCTAAAATACGTATAATATGCTGTGTAAGCGTAAAATGAAACATGTGTAAACGTGCGATATTGGTACGAGAATTTCGAGATAATTTATCCATTTTTTTCTCTTTTGATCATACGAGTGGTCATTTTACTTTTTTTTTTCAAACGTGTACTTCTTTGTTTTGTGAACCAAATCAACTCTAATCAAGCGTTCAAGGTTTATCTACCATATGAGAATCGTATTACGCTAAATTTTACATTGCATACACCTTATCTAAGGATATACGAAACCATACTGAACGTATATGAGCTGTTTTTTGCACAAACGTTATACGAATCACGATTCGAAAAACGATTTCGACTTTGAGAAAAATTATTTACATTTTAAAGACAAAAATCTGCGTTGATGTGGATTTTGCGATTTTGTTTAGACGTATTCGGGATCGACACGTGAAACGTGGCATGGCGCGCGGAGTGAAGAGGGGCCAATTTGAAAACGGTGTAGAAAATAATTTTTACATGGCGTCTATATGGGAGGTTTATTATTTTACAAATATCTCGAAAACGATGGCAGATGCGTAATTTTTTATAAGAACTGATGGAAAAATCATGGATTGGTTTATTGGGATGAAAATTCAATCCAATGATCATTCCGGCCTCAAAAACGAGACAAATACGTGCGATTAATTCTGCGATGAAAATTCATCCCAAATTAATCGCAGCCCAAAAATGCTCGGAAAATCGTGGGATGATTTTTTTGGGATGAAAATCCATTCCAATGATCATTCCGGCCTCAAAAACTAGAAAAAAACGTGCGATTAATTCTGCGATGAAAATTTATCCCAAATTACTCGCAGCCCAAAAATGCTCGGAAAAATCGTGGGATGATTTTTTTTGGGATGAAAATTCAATCCAATGATCATTCAGGCCACAAAAACTAGAAAAAATACGTGCGATTAATTCTGCGATGAAACTTCATCCCAAATTAATCGCAGCTCAAAAATGCTCGAAAAAATTGTGAGATTATTTTTTCTTGGATGAAAATCCATTCCAATGATCATCCCGCCCTCAAAAACTAGTACTGCGATGAATTTAATCGCAGATAAATTAATCGCACGTATTTTTTTAGTTTTTGAGGCTGGGAATTCAGTGTTACCATTTCTAGCATATTATGCCAAATTTAGCATAATTTTTTTTGGTGTTTTTGGCTTCCTGGCATAAGTTTATGATGCCAGGAAGCCAAAACCAAAAAAAAATTTGCGTGATTTAGCATAATTTTGGCATAATTATGCTAGAAATAGAAACACTAGCTGGGATGATCATTGGAATCGATTTTCATCCAAAAAAAATCATCTCCTCACAAGCCCCGAAAAGCCCTGGAAAGCACGAACATTTCATTCAATCCGAACAGTGAGCCCTGAAAACCCAAATCCGAAATTCTCAAGCCCAATCCAAGCCCAAGACTCGATGAATTTTCTAATTGAAAGCCTCAAGACCCAAGACCTAAAACCTGAAACCCGAAAACAAAATCGTTCGGGGCCGTACCCTGGTAATTACCTTGAATTACTGGTAATTACCTTGAATTACTGGTAATTACCTTGAATTACTGGTAATTAACTTGAATTACTGGTAATTACCTTGAATTACAAGTAATTACTGAGAATTACTAGAAATTACCTTGAAATACGCGTAATCACCTTGAATTGCTGAGAATTGTTGGTAATTGCCTGGAATTACTGTAAGTAATTACTTTGAAATACTAGTAATCACCTTGAATTACTGAGTAATTACCTTGAATTACTGGTAATTACCTTGAATTACTGGTAAATTACCTTGAATTACTGGTAATTACTGAGAATTACTGGTAATTACTGAGAATTACTGGTAATTACCTTGAATTACTGGCAATTACTGAGAATTACTGGTAATTACCTTGAATTACAAGTAATTACTGAGAATTACTGGTAATTACCTTGAATTACAAGTAATTACTGAGAATTACTAGAAATTACCTTGAAATACGGGTAATCACCTTGAATTACTGAGAAATTGAGAATCACTGATAATTAATTTTGAAATACTAATAATCACCTTCAATTACCTCGAATTATTGAAAATTACCTCGAATTACTGGTAATTACCTCGAGTTAATGGTAATTACAAGTAAATCGTGTTAATTACCTCCAGTTCCCTGTAATTACGGGTAAATACATCACCCTGACTGAAAATTACCCCAAGGCTCAAATTACAGCAATCGTCTTAATTAATCTCATTACTCAAATTACCGGTAATTACTGTGAATTACCAAAAATTGTCAGCATTTATAATAAAATCACAGAAAATCATTAGTAATTTTAGCAAATTATCTATAATTTCTGTAAATTATCGACAATTACAGGGTAATAGGTAATCAATCATTTTTCACTTCATTAATTCATGTTTATTCAACTTTTCAGTTGATCATCACTGAACGATAGTACAGTAAATTTAGATAAACGTACCTATACGATACAACACACTTTTTTAAATTAGTCGTCATTAAAATTCTGACGATTTACAAAAAAAAAAATTATAGAAAATTCACCCGTAATTATGAGCTTGTCTGAAAAAATGAAGAAGAGATACGTAAACTTTTCGCAACACTATCGAAAATTCAAAAAATATTGTTAGAAATTAAAAATATTTTTTATCGAAAAAAGATATAATTCAACTTTTGTTAAAAATATTACTTTATCAATACTCAATACTCATTCGACCATAAAAATAATTGCATTTAGTCAGTCAAGTGAAACATATTTGAAAACAGATAATTTCCACATTTCGGGTGAAAAACAACCTGAAAAACACCGTCGTAAAATTCCTAACCACGATAGAAAAAGAATTCCAAAAATAAGAAAAAAGAAAACGATTTTCTTTTTTCGAAGAAATGAAAAATTCGCCGCCTCTGGCAAATACCTCGTCGTCCAACACAAACCCTTCTATGTGGCGATTTATCGTTTTTTCAACATCAAAGAATTTTCTTATCACATCCTGCAAATAATATGCGAAAATAATTTTTATCACTCTTCTCGTGTAACGACTGTATCACAACAGTATTATTTTCTCTTGTTTAGATTATTCGAACAAACAATACACCCACATTTCAACTCGAATTGGTTCGCATTAGCTCAATTGCATTTCACACGTAATTAATTCGAAAATTCTCTATACTAATGATCGGCGATTTCATTTTCCACTCAACCGGATGGAAAAATCTGCTCGTGTTTGGATTTAAAGAAACGAGAAGAAAAATTCTAAAAATATCTCGAACAGGCTAGTTACACGAGCGTAAATTATCACAGAAGGTATAAAGATTTAGAACAGCTCTTAATAAAATATGCATCTGTAATGCAACGTTTGCATGTCTTTTATCTGATTTGTGGAGTTAACCGGAATGTATACGGTATTAATTAATCCATACTGAGTTTGTATTTCTCTAACCGTTTACACGAATTCATTTTTCATAATTCAACAGGTACTCGATCACCATTACCACAGTATTAGAAATTTTTAACAACTCTATACTACATTCATGACTTATAAATAAGCACAACGAACAGCAGCGAGACTAAAAAAGCACTATTTCTTTGGTCTTTGGTCTACGCTACAAAATTATAAATTATAATTAACGCAAGTATATCTATTTCAACAAGACCGCTGTACTTATTAGCATCCTCCGTACATCATTCTCCTAATGACTTTACTATCCTTTAAACTCTTCTATAATTTTGTGCTGATTTAAGCTCGTTTGAAATCGTTAAAAACGTCTCTACACAACACAAGTTTCTCGTTATAAATATTTAGTAGGGCGAAAATGCCTCGACGATATACTCGAACCGTTTTCCTTCTCATTTCACACAAAAACACCGAATTCAGCTGCTTCGTACGTTACTTTTAAAATCAACCAAACTAATCTCTATCGTAAATTTGCCAACATTGACGTCGTGATTCGTCGTTTTTATCTGCTCCCAGCAACGATACCTACGCTCGGCTAATTCTCCGTACCGACGTTTTTGCTGTCAAACTACACACGTATTTTACTTTCGCAGACATTGCTAACGAGACGAATCACTCGTTTCAACGTAAAACGCGAAAGCGAAATTTCATTTATTAAAATCCGACTGCGACTCCAGCTCGAAAAGCTCGCGTGGAATAAACGTCAAAAATTTATACAGCTTCGTTAACGTTGTGTTACCTACGTACACAAATTAAATTCCACCGCACACGTTCGTGTTCGGTGTATTTTTCGAGCCGAAAAAAAAAAACGTACCCTTAGGAATGTTTTTAAATGTAGACTAACAACAATGTTTACAACGTAAATATCAAGCTACGAGACTCGCCAAAAATCTCGCGTAAGGCTAACTCGAATTGCAAAACCGAATAAAATTCCCCAATACGAGAATTTTTCCTCAGTTTACAATCAATTTAATCGAATTTTCTAATTAGTTAGGTGAATTATGATAGATTCGGGGTACCGGTTCACGTATGCGTACGGGTAGGTATAATTTTAAGCGAGTTGATTAACTTGTTTCTTGCACAATTTGCTATAGTTTACGACAGTCTTTCCCAGAAAGTGTGAGATCATTTTACATAGAAATATTACTCGGTTAATTTTATCGCAAAAATTGTTCGTAAAATTTTTAAATACTCTTCAATAAAAGTTCGGAGGGGCAAGTAAAACGTGCCTTATCAAAAATTATATTTCAATGAATTTTGCCAGCGTGTTAAATAAGTATGAGCGTCATCGTTGAGAAAATCACATCGAATAATTCAAATATACTTATTATTTGAAAATTTCGTGAAATCAATTTGCTTTGAACTTTATACGAGAATTAATTTCAACTTTTTTTTAGAAAATTATCATTTTAAAAACAAGTGAAAAATTATTATGGAGCCGAAAATTTATTTAAAAACCACAGTCAATTTGAATCAATACACAGTTACACACACAAAATATTATGGTCCCTTCATTTGCAAACATTTGGATGATTACTTACTGCTAATTTACTATGATTACCAGTATTCAATTGAACGTAATTACCAATATTTCACCAAAATTACCAGTATTTTACGGTTATTACCAGAATATTACCGTAATTACCAGCGTTTCACCGCCAATACCGCTATTTTACAGTAATTTCTGATATTTTACCATAATTACCATAACTCCACGGTAATTACTAGCGCTTTACGAACGTCATTTTACAATAATCACCGGTATTTTATGGTAATTACCGTCATTTCACAGTATTTTGCCATAAACATCGGTATTTCACGAAAATTAGCTGCATTTTACCGTCTTTATTTTTCACAGTAATTACAACTATTTCAAAGTAGTTATCAGTATTTTACAGTAAATACTAGTATTTTAAAGTAATTACCAGTATTTTGTAGTAATTACCAGTATTTTGTAGTATTTACCAGTATTTTAAAGTAATTACCAGTATTTTACAGTAATTACCAGTATTTTACAGTAATTACCAGTATTTTACAGTAATTACCAGTATTTTACAGTAATTACCAGTATTTTACAGTAATTACCAGTATTTTACAGTAATTACCAGTATTTTACAGTAATTACAAATGATCTACCGTAATTACCGGTATTTTACAGTAATTATGGTCAATTTATAATAATAACCGATATTTATCATAATTATCGGCATTTTTCAGAACGTAATTACTCGTATTTTATCGTCTTCATCGGTAATTTACAGTAATAACCACTTTTTACAATAATTACCAACATTTTATGGGAATTACCAATATATTGTAGCCAACATATTTCATGGTAGTTATCAGTCGTCTATAGTAATTATTGTAATTACTAGGGAAAGGAACTATATGTTCTAGAAAAATTCAAATATGACCATATACAGGGTGACTGAAAATTGCTTCCCCAAAAAAATTTAAAATTTCGGTAAAAAATTATTATTGATAGGGTAAATTTGTTTTGGTCATATTCTACTAATATAGATCGTCTTCTAATCTCTGTATAATTTATAACCCGAAAAAATTCAATATTGCGCAATTTTTCCCTTAAACCAGAGCATTAATTCAATAATGCTGAATTAAATCACCTGACTCCAATTTGTGAAGCGCTGAAATGCAATCCTCCTTATTTCAAAATTGAACGCACTGTTTTCAGATTAACAGGGTTCAATTCAAGATTTTGAGGAACTCGTCACCTATCCACAGAAATTCCTAGATTTTATTCCACGCAATTTTTAAATTTTGTTCGACTAGGTTTAGCTATAGTATTGTAAGCGAAAATCAAATTATTCTTCACAAAAAATTCAAAAATGATTGAGAATTTTTGAAGAGGCCTGTGTTCGAATAGTAATGGACCAAGGATGCTGCCAGAGTTGAAATTTTTTGGATAAGTTAATTAGGGAATTTTTGCTAAGCATTTTTCTTTGGGAACTACTTTTCGGTCACCCTGTACTTAATATGCATTTTTGAAGTTCAAAATAATTGCAAAATATGCAACATCGAAATGGGTATCCCTGGAAAGGATTTTTCGAGCTCAACAACATGGTAACACTTGAAATTGCCAAAAATTGTTTAATTTGATCAAAATCACAAATTATTCGCGATAGAAAAATGCGCCAATTCACGAGGAAAAAATATTTTAAAAATTTTTCGGCTGTTTTTTGCAGGATTGTCATTATTGCTAGTGAAAAATAGCTAAAAAACGAAATTGTGGGGTAAAATTTTCAAAATATTGTGAAATATGCAAGAAATTGGTGAAAAATAGCCGAAATACTTAAACGTTTGAAATGCATACGTCAAAATATGCATTTTAGCTCAAACATGGTGTATACTGGATCTGGAAAATGAAAATTCGTGCTATTTTCGTGTTTTCCGTGCCATTTTAATACAATTTTTCGTGCTTCAAATTTGCCTAAAAAGACCCCCCCCCCGCCCGCCCGCGTATACTCATTTTATAAGAAATTTCAAACACTGTTTTATTTTGATGAAATATTCTAAGGAATAATACAATAACGGCAAAAAACGATTAAAAAATTGCCCCAGTGAAGCGAGGGCGAACATTTTTTATGGAAAAATTAAAGTTGCAAAATCATTCAATTGAAAAATTTCTTGAGAAAAATGTGAAAAATTTGTGCTTTTGAAGTAAAATCATCAAAATTCGTGCTATTTTCGTGTTTTGCGTGTTTTTCGTGATCAGTAGACACCTTGTCGAAACATGCAAAATATGCAATATCAATTTAGGCTCAATTTACAGAAAAATTTTTGATTCGTAAACATTTCGAAGTGTCATTAGCCATCTAATAATTTAAAATAGTAACAAAAATGGTTGACTTGAAGAAAGTCTTGCAGTATGCCCAATTAAATTGACTCCTAAAAAAAAATGACTTTAATGAATTTATTTCCCCAAAAAAAGGTAACCAAAATGTGACAAAAAATCCTCGTAACATTCAAAAAATTCAATAATTAAACAATTTTTTTCAAAATTTCAATACCACTCCTCAAAAATTACGTTTTTCAAAAACGTAGAAATCTAAAAAGGACCAACGAATGTATTTACGATTACGACCGTTTTGATCCCCCAACATAATTCCAATAGTTTGTGGTTAGATTTGCGAAAATGTATCACTTCAAACTTTGAAATACTCTCCGGAATTTCAAAAAGTTCAACATGACCACTTTTCAAAATCCTCGAGCGGATCAAAATCGAAAAACTTTGCTAAGAAAGCCAATTAAAATCTGAAATTTTATGTTTTTTTTCAAATTTTTTCGATTATTTTACTCACTTTTATTTCGTTACTGCAACACCCGGGGAAAAATTTTTATTTTAAATCATATATGCTCATATATGGGAGTATATTAGGTCATATATGCTCATATATGGTCAGACTGGAAAAGCGGCCATACTGGATCATATATGGGACGATATGGGATTTTCAATATATGCTCATATATGCTGATATATGAACATACATGCGTTCATTATATTCACTCATATATGCCCATATATGAACGAATTAGACTAGACGTGGTCATATGAATCCATGTGCACCCAAAATTCAAGTTTGGGTACAAATGGATTCATATGGCCACGTCTAGTCTAATTAGTTCATATATGGGCATATATGGGTGAATATAATGAACGCATGTATGCTCATATATCAGCATATATGAGCATATATTGAAAATCCCATATCGTCCCATATATGATCCAGTATGGCCGCTTTTCCAGTCTGGCCATATATGAGCATATATGACCAAATATACTCCAGAATATACTCCCATATATGAGCATATATGATTTAAAATAAAAATTTTTCCCCGGGCAATTTTAAAATAAGTGACTTTGATGACTTTTTGATGAAAATAGTAATTAAAAGTGACAGAAAGTGGGAAAAGTGACCAATTGGACACACGTGTTCTCACAATTTTGTGAACTACACGTCGAACAAAAAAAATGGAAATCCCTCATTCTGACGATGATTTTCAGGGGAAAATAGATAATCTATCTATTTATAGGAAATGAAATCCTCGATATCACTGGTACGAATTTTATCTCCGGAAGTCCGGAATACTATCAAGAATGTTATTGCTACAAAAATTATTTTCAAAATGTCATTAATATTTGAGAAATAAATTTAAAAAATGAATATAAACGCGATTATTTTTATAGATACGAGGTACAAACTACTCACAATACAATGAAATTTCCTAGGAAAATTTCATTTTTTGAAAAGTCAATTACCCATAAGATACCCTCTCTTTGTCACTTATCACCAGCATATTTCACCTACACACGTCAATGTTGGTAAAAAATAAACTTATTTTTCAAGTACCACCTAGATGACTCAATGTGACTATAAATCAAACATAAGCCAGATAAAAAATTTCGAAATCGATTCGTGATTCGTATAAAAGCTCGTATGACTTCTAGAAACGTACATGAAAAACCAATAATACTTCAGGCTTCGATATACGAATAAAAAATAAGATAAATTGCGTATAAAAGCCAAACGAACTATCACAGTCGTGCAAATACTCACCTTATCCGACCGACCGATCCCGAAATTACGGATAAAAAATCAACACTTACTTGAGACGATGATCGATTCCAGTACATATGATTTGGCGAATGATGAGATTTACTGCTACCGCTGGACGAGCTATTTAACGAGCTTATACTGCACATGCTAGATTTACGAGAACCAATGGAACTAGGACTACTTGGAGGCGGACTTTGGAACGTCCACGATGCATCGGTGCATTTTAAATCGATTAAAACCTGCGAAGAAATATATCATTAGGAGAAATTTTCCGTACTTCAGATGCATTTTTCTCAATAAAAAATCTCGCATTATTTCCGCCTTTAAAAAATTCTTCTTCATATCTCGCTCCTATCAAACCAGTCGCATGTGAGAACCAACTCACGAAAACAAACATGGCAAAAAAACACCTCATCGTGAGAACCGTTTAGCTATCACTTCCATATCATCGATGTTGATTTAATGACTAAACCCATCCGTATTTTGGCCATGTACCCGGCTATGGGTACAGGTACACTCCTCAAGTAAATAGGTACCGATCGTGTTATACCTGTTCTGAAGCAGGTGGTAATGAATATGGGTCACTCGTATGTTTTTCCAGCTGATCCATTGCTTCCTGAAGGTGCGATAATTCTGATAACATTGAGATCTCTTCATCCTACAAAGAGGAAAAATGCAAATGTTTACTTCCACTTTTTCCCGGCGTGCTTTTCTAATTTACCTCGGTGGGTTCAATACTTACGACGACTGGTTTCAGAAAGGTAACAAATAAACAATATCGACTTCTTTCTTCTATTAAAGCTTCGCGTACTGCTTTTTTCTCCGTTTCTTCGAGAACTGATTTTTTCTCCGAAACTTCTAACAATGCTTTTTGTAAATCGTCCGCTCTTCCGCTTTTACGAGCTTTCTTTTGTAATCGTAACGTATCCGTTGAGCGTTTTTTCAATTCGGATCTGGCTTTTTTGTAGTCTATAACAGAAATAAGAACGAAAAAAATTATTATAAAAAAAGTACTATGTACGAAAATAAAACGCATACCGTTGTAAAACGTCTAACATATTGAACGCGGAAAACCGTCGAAATGTTTTCGTTTCGTTTGCTTATTCTTTTCATCGCAATTTAGGTTTTTTTGCAAGCTTTACAGGTGCCTTCTTCCCTTTTTTCCGAACGATATTTTTTGATAAAAAGATATAAATCAACAGATGGGGCATGTGCGTAGATATTCTAGATTAATTTCTGATTTATCATCATTCTCATTCGCAATAAACGTAATAACATCGGGTTATCGGGAAAGAAGATTTTGTAGAGATGTTTTTCAACCTCAATTTTATCTATTTCGTCTCGGAAATAGAACTTAAAAATAATCTAGGTATCGTAAAGATTGATAAAATTATGACATCAAAATTAGTCGTAAGACTATGATCATTTCTAAAACGAGAAAAATTAATCTGATACTTCATAGTCACAATATCCCATCTTCGTTCTCTTACCCAAAGATAGAAATATTGAGGTGGGATTTATCTGATAAACATAAATCTTCAAAAATATGGTTAATAATTTATAAAAAATTTCGTAACATCATTGAAAAGTTCAATTAAAATAAGCTCCACACAAAAAATTGGACAAATTGTAGAAAATGTTGAATTTGTAAAACCAGTTCAAGTTTTTATAAAAAATGTAAAAATTTTTGCAGAAATTTTTTTTTTAATTTCTCAAACAATTTTCAAACTTTTCTTCGCAGTAAGTACTTTGAATGATATTTACATCGTTTAATTAATTTTCATGGAAAAAAATCTAGATTTTCTCAAGATATATATTTTAATTTTTATTTCACAGTTTCTGCCTGATTTTATTTGAAGCATTCATAGAGCTGGTCTTTACACAATTTTTCACATTTTCTTCTTTTCTTAAATATTTATCATCGAAAACAAACGTACCTATTAAAAATTTTGATAATAATTTCAAGTATTAAGATCGAAGCCGAATTGAAGGGGAAGGTGAGGGTAACGTCGCATAAATTTCCAAATAGATTGTATTTTTAGTCGGAAAAATTTCGTTTGAGAAAAAATATATATAAATACAAAAGATATGGCTTTGAAAAAATTAGGAAATGTTGTTGTTGAGTAAAGAGGATTGAAGAAATTTGAACTCGAATAGAAAAAGTTGAAAAAGTTTCATACGAGTTTAAAATGTTAAAATTTTTCCCCTACCATAATAATACCAACTTCAGTTCGTTCCTGATCGAGACACTTCAAACAGAAAAACTTGAAAAAACTTTTCATGTGTTTTTTTTTCAATTTTTTGAAATTACTTGGAAATTTTGAAATTGATAAAAAAAATTAAAAAAGGTTAAAAATTTTGCTATTTCAACAAAAATTCAAATTTGATGCGAAAATGGTTCTTGAAGGAAATTTTGTGTAGTTTTCCATTTCCAATTCAAAAAAAAAAACTGTTTAATAATTTGAAAATAAAGAATTTTTTTTTAAATTTGAAAATGATATTTCAACAATACAATTCTTACGCATAAATGTCAAAATGGCAACGAACAGTAAAAAAAGCTGCACTATCCGACTTTTTTCCTAAAAATTGAAAGAAAACACCGAAAAGAAGATTCAAAAGCTTTTGCTTCAAATGAAAATTTCCTTAAATTTTTTCGACAATTTCAAGGTTTGAAAGTCAGAAAAAATATTTACTTACACATATTTTCAACAAACCATTCAGAATTGTACTCAAATTCTCTTCCTTCGAATTAGGCTCTTAGATTTTCCGAATAAAAATTCAGCCTTGACAGAAAAATTTCTCAGTACGAGTAGACCGAAGTAGGGGGGAGGAGTGGGGATTTTCATGGCGAATGAAAATACAAACTATTAAAAATAGTTTTCAGTAATAGCGAGTACGAGTATATTGTTTCCTCTAAATAAATAAAATTACACTTTTTGTTAGACAAATTAGGTTCGAGTCAAAAAAATCTTCTATGTGTCTAATCAAGGTGTTTACTGGATCTAAAAAATGAAAAATGTTGCCATTTTCCCAATTTTTGGCTATGTTCACACTTCACACCATTGCTGAAAGTTGGCTGATACCCAATTTTCGACCTCCCGAATCGATTGGAAGGGAGCGATCACAGGTGCTAAAGTTCATACCAACACAAACCATTTTTATGGACTTTTCTCCAGTTTTGAAAAATTCCAAAATTTTCTGGAGGTTCCGAAATGTCTTGAAATCATTTCCATTTGATTTGGGACTGGGGAGGTTAAAACTAGGATATATACCAAGAAATTTCAGATTTTTTCGTTGATCAGATCAAATTTTCATACTTTTCAGAGCCATGAGGTAATTTTGAAATTTCAAAAATTCGCCAAAACTCGAGAAATGAACTTTAGCACCTTAAATTTAGGATTTTTTTTAATAACATATTTTCGATTTATTTTTGTTCCGGCTCAAAATTTTACTTCTGGTTGGGACACCTTCCTGGAAAAGGAAAATTTCTGCTAATGATTTTCGAAAAAAATCAAATTAACGCAATTATACTTCATGTCGAGAAATTAGAAAAAATGTATCCATTAGAATTTTTCAACTTAAACACCCCTCCTATCAACTCAAGTCCATTCCTGTTCAATCAACCACTCCGATGCTTCATTTCAGTCAGAAAACTCCGAAAAATTCCACTCGTTTCAAAATATTCAAACTAAAGATAAACAAGCTCCCTAAAAACGGAAAAAATATCTCAAATTACCACTCATCTCGTTACAATCCATTCTCACCCACTCACCCAACTTTAATCGCATCAACGATACATCAGCCCGCAATAAAATATAATACCCAGCTTTCCATTTCGTTTCCACCGCCGGGAGGCTGTTGAATGATACAATGAATTAGTCAAAGTGATTCGCAACCAGAAGCAGACAAACACGAGACGGAAAATCTCGTCCAAATTAAATGGAAATTTCGCAAAGAAAGTAACAAAGCTGACGCCGGCGTATAAACCGGCACAGCCTATAAATCTGCGTACCGAAAAACACATCTTCAGTCTTCGCCATTAAAGTAGATTTTAATCGTTGTAATGGATCAACGACATTAACATACATATACCATACCACGAGACACTGGTGACAATTACATTCGTCGACGAATATAGGCATGATTTACTACCTCGACAACAACAACATTCTTTCAGACGTAAATATTCACTTTGAGTGCACAATTCATCTCTGAAACCAAAATTTCGTACACTTGACCTTATTTTCATTTCAATATTACTCAACTGGTACGTAAAACCATAGCCAGGTCTCAATCGTACATCCGCGCGCTATTCCTGTTAAAATTGATTTTATGATCGATTTTTGTTCTGGACACTAAAACAAAGAAATTAAGCCCCTTTTTTTTCCCCTCCCTCTTTCCCCGAGATCCACCCCCAACATTTCAAACGTGTGTACCGCCTTATCTATGGGTCGTAATGAAAAAATTTTCAAACAAAAATTGTTTCTCAGCACCTAAGGTACATTTTCATTTCTTATTAAAATCCATTTTGGAGCAACTCCTTCCCCCCAAATTTAGAAACAAAATACAGGGTGGCTCGGTTAAGGTGTGAAATATTGAAACCTCATATTCTACTTATCAATACGAACAAAAAATGTCATATTCAACATGGGCCCAAAACGCTTTCTTTCTGAGATATCGCCGAGTAAAGAACTGGAAATTCGGCAACGTTGCGCATCGCGACGCCCGTAAAATGTTGCGTTCAACGAGACGAGCGTCGGGGTTACTTACGCGGAAGTTAATTACAGCGTTGCCACAAAATAAATTATGCTAAGATACCCTCCATTTTTTTGATTTTTTAGAAAAAAATTTTAGGCGAAATTTTTTTTATAATAATGAGGAATCATGAGAAATCATTAAATACGATTTTTATTGTAATTTTGTGGGATGGTCGAAATTTGATAAATTGATTACTCAGCATCCAATAAATAAAAAAAACAGAACCTTGGGTTAATAGGTGTTAAATAAGTAGTACTACCCCTAAAAGTGAATAAAATTTCAAAAAAATGATTTTTTGTTCTTGTTCGACCATTTTTCTGGTACAGAAACACATTTTTTACTTTAAAACACTTACTTATGAACCAAAAATAAAATAAAATTGGTATACGTTTCTATGGACCTCCTTTCACTTTTTCCACCACCTACCCCCCGAAAATGTTCACTGCTAGAGCAACAATTGCCAATTTTTGGTGAAATCTGGGCCCCCTTTAAAGGCGAATAACTCAGTAATGAAGCGTTTATGACCCATCATGTATATAACATTTTTTACTCCAAATGATAAGTAGAATACGTGGTTTTAGTATTTCACACCTTAACTGAGCCACCCTGTATGTTTTTGAGAAAACATCAAAATCACGTTTTATTCATTTTAAACGAAAAGTTTCGGAGATACGACAAAATTTGAAATCACAAAAAGTATTCAGAATTGAATTTCCTTTCCAATGAGCTCTATCACGACCATTTTCACCAACTTTTCCTGACAGAGTGAACCCCCTCCCCTCCTCGTTTTCACAAAAGTTGGACCCACGAACAAAATTTTCTCCAAAATGAATTCCGATAATAAATGAAATTATGCATTAGATATCGAAAAACAAAAATCGTTCAATTTTTTTTTCGTGGGTTCAACTTTTGAGATAAGGGGGAGGAAGAGAGATCCACCCTGCCAGGAAAAGTTGGTGAAAATGGTCGTGATAAAGCTCATTGTTAAGGAAATTCAATTCTAAATACTTTTTGTGGTCACAAATTTTGCCGTATCTCTGAAACTTTTCGCTTAAAATGAAGAAAACGTGATTTTGATGTTTTCTGAAAACTGTTTTATTTTCAAATTTGGAGGGGCAGGAGTTGCTCCAAAATGGATTTTGATAATAGATGAAAATGTATATTAGGTGCTGAGGAACAACTTTTGTTTGAAAGTTTTTTTCATTACGACCCATGGATAAGGCAATACATACGTTTGAAATGCTGGGGTGGACCCTGGGGGAAGGGAGGGGGAAAAGGGCATACGGGCTTAATTTCTTTATTTTAGTATCCACAACAAGAATCAATCATAAAATCAATTTCAACAGGAATTTCGCGCGGAAGCCTTTTTTTGTACGATTGAGACCTGACTACCAATCGAATCTGCTCGACGACCCATATCGTCAATTTCCTCTTTTCAATAAACCATCAGTGGACTTCGATCAAACAACCCTTCCGAGCCATATGACCAGCTCGCAGAATCCTTTAAATATATTGAAATCCCACGCACACGAAGGTCGACCGCGACTCTGCCATAAATAAACCGCTCAGACCGCACGACTCTTTGTAATAAATCCACCGATACTTTCTTTTCAGTTTTCTTTTCAGGCCGTCATAAAAATTACCCTCATCTCCATACATCAAGTCGAAAAGATGCGCTACATATTCGAAGGTGAAACCATTAATTAATGGGGAAAATGGTAAAAGCGACTCATTCCAAACACGCCGGAACTGCACCAGACTTTGATTGCGGAAAAAGTCATATTACTCGATGTCGCTATATCGTTGCGCTCTTCATCGCGCACCAAAAATCTCTTCTCGATTGATAAATGACGTAAATTGACGCATACCGGAAACACGCCCGATTCGGCTTGAAACGGACGCCGGTGAAAATCTTTTCATTATTTCTGTATCGAAATTAAAATCGAAAAAGCCATCGCGGTCACATTGTATCCAAGGGTTAACGAACCCTTTTCTTCGTCTAGATTCACAGGGAAAAAGCTCGACCTAGTGTAGGGTTATTTACATCAACTTTTCTCGAGCTTCTTTTCCTAATGGTACTTAAACCTGCTATAAGCCAAACACATGCCTATACAATAAGCAACATTGTAGCTCAGGTAATTCGATACTTTACCCGAGTACCGTCGAGGTTATATTACCACGTGAAGACATTTCATAATAAAATTCAAATTCGCCTCATTTTTTTCTCTCGTTGAACGCGTGTCGTACGTACACGCTGTAAAACCGCCGCTTATGGCTTATGAGCCGACAAACGAAAGAAATAAAAACTTGTCACTCGAATACGTACACAGCTCGTATCATACTTCGAATCATAAAGAGAGGCTCTCCTTTGTAGCAGCAATCTTTTCCTTACATTTAATTAATATCGCCAACGTGACCCGTACCATCAACAATAGGATTTTAATTCATAGTCAAAAAGGATGTCGAGTGTATTATTTAGAGAGGAATGAAAAAACCTTCCAAGTCGCTCATTCGCGTAATACGGTGTTTCCTTATTAAATAGTACTTACTTATAGTGCTATTTACTAAATCACACGCGACTAACATTCGCACTCGACTGCCATTCATACCAGCACGTATTGTTTTACGTCGTCGAGTCGACGTACGTATTAATGAATTGAAAAATTACGCCGAGAAATGGGTTCCTTCCGTCGTGGTTGTGATTTTTTTTCGAATATCGAATTATAGAATTACATACCTACGTGAATTAAAATGCTTAGGCCCTGCTTTCAAGAGCATAGTGATTAGTGGATAGGTAACATTTTTGGCAGATGTACATAATTTGGTGAAAGGGTGAAGGGAAGATTGAGAAAATGCCACCGCACTTGAAAAAAGATATACACTATTGCTCGAAAGTGGGGAGACAAAATTTTCAATTCAATGGAAAGCTGACGCTTGAACCTTTTTTCTCCCTCTTCACTCGAGATTGCCCGGTAACTGATTTTGGTGATTTTTCAAGGATCTTAGCACCTTTAATTAACGAAATATTTTGTAAATTCGACATTTATTTAAATCGTTTTTTCAAATCATGCTCTGCCACAAAAAGCAAATTATAAGAAAATCGTGAAAAATTGGATGGTATCAATTGTAAAGGCTATAATAAATTTTTGGTATTTTTTTGGAAATTGTACTACCTACCAAAAATTTTCGGAACGCAAAAATTGCTTCGTAAACAAAAATAATAAGAAATAATACGGCCCAACGAATAATGAAAACCCATTCACGACATAGCTAAAGCTCCATTCCCTTTAAAAAATATAAACTAATCCCTCATTGATTACGAATCTTTGAAATATTTAGGACTTTTTTTCGATTTTTGTACTTTTCAAAAAAAATCTCAAACCCCTAAAATTTCGAAAATTTTAAAAATTCAGATATTTAAAAACAACAGTTACATATGATAGAGTTTTGGATAAGGATCAAAAATCATTGCATGCAAATTTTGCCTAATCAAAAATTTGAAGGGCAAAAATTTACAAAAAAAACAAGTTTTCGTAAAATTGGCAACACTGTCTCCTCCACTCAACCTTTTTCAGATGTAGTAGGTTTGTTCTTTTCGCTTACTCCGAGTAACTCCGAGTACGCCAGGTTCACACAGTGCAACGAATGTATTAGTCAGCAAACAACCGGATTGGTCCAATATACCGAATGATGTGGACCCGTGTAGATTTTTTTACTCGGAGTTACTCGGAGTAAGCGAAAAGAACAGACCTATTGCATACAGCTTTGACGTTGTCCCTTGCCGACTTACACGTAGGCAACCCTTCGTTCAGGTCAAAGAAAGGCAATGTGGAGCGATTTCTCTCGAAATTATGAAAAAAACGTTGCATTCCGAAACTTTTGGGTCACCCTGTATGAACACTATCCGTTTCACATTTTGTTTATTATTTCAATCGCAAAATTCGCCACAGCACGTTTCGTTACAAAATTTTTGTACAGTACATTTTGGAACTAACTTTTATCATCAAATCC
Source organism: Pseudococcus viburni (assembly GCA_033439095.1). Classification (NCBI taxonomy): domain Eukaryota; kingdom Metazoa; phylum Arthropoda; class Insecta; order Hemiptera; family Pseudococcidae; genus Pseudococcus; species Pseudococcus viburni. The sequence continues at coordinate 240,742 of JAVBJF010000331.1, read as the reverse complement.
TCCAATTTTAAGTATGATACCTAAAAACCACATTTTTGGACTGTCTAAATCCATTTTCGGTGTCATTTTGCTCAAAAAAAAAAAAGAAGACTTTTCTGAGAGTGCGAGAGGGGAAAAATTGAAAATGTTACAGAATTTTCTGATCCCTAGAATCCATTTCTGAGGTATTTTGACTCCTAACTCTGACCACGAGCTCCTAGGGAAAAAGGAAACTCAAATTCAAATTTGGTATGAAATGAATACTACTATCAAATTCTTCAGGTAAAATCAATGGCATAGCAAGAAAATGTTCGCCCGGTGAGTCAAAAATCTGTGCCCCCCCCCAAAAAAAAATTGATTTTTATTGACCAAGATATGTACTTCTTGCGAATAAAACATTGAAAACGAGGAAATGGACGGGTAAGATTTTTTTCCCGAAAATTTGGCACCGATTTTCATTCAAAGGAATTTGGTAGGTATTCGTATTGGTTTTTTCGAAGTCATTTTTTGGTGAGAAAGGGGGAGGGGCATGTAATTTCTTTAGGAATTTCGTGCTTTAAATTTTTTCAATTTTCAAAAAAAATTTTAACAAAGAATAGATATATTATGGTGTTACCATACATTTACATTTTGAACGAAACCAAAAATTTTGGAATTGAAGATGTCCAAAATCTAAAAATTCGCCAAAACCTTGCAAAAACAAAGTAGAATTTTTTGTAATTTTCTCCAAAGTTTGGAAGGTTTGATTATTTTAAGAAATTTTTTGAAAACGTATATCCCCCCAAAAAAACGAAAAATATAGCAGCTTTTTGGCGTATTTTTAGATCGCATAAAAAATTTAATCTAAGCAATACAAGGGTGAAAAATTTTTCCGAAATATAGATTCAAAAAATTTAAAAAAATGCATAAAAACCGTATCAAACGGGTGCTCATCCATGGATAATGCAGACGATTTCAATATTGTGGGCTCGGTGAGTAACTCATCTTTCACTCCCCCCCCCCCCCTGCTAGACCACTAGATAAACTTCTTATTTGAAATGATAATGACCTTAATTTCGGCAAAAATGTTGCAGGGCATGCTTTGGAAACAAACAATTCATTACAGTTTCCGAATATTCAGTCACAAGGTGGACCATTTACAGTGGCACCGCGACCGTCACTTCAAAAGTCGCGTCAAAGCTAAAGATTTAAAGAGTAGAGAGCGTTCAGATTTGCGTAATTTGATTTCTCGGAGATTTTGAGTCGGAAAGAGTATTTTTCAATTTTTTCCGCGCGGGGGGGGGGTGGTGGTGGTAAACCAAATCAAATTGCAAATCAAATTCAAAAAAAAACAAGAACAATTTATAAAAATATTCCAAATAGATGCATTCGGGAGAAAAAATTGAAAATTGGATTCCATGAGATATTCGAATCTCCTGAATCCGATTCTGGGGTTAAATCCAGACCCGAGCCTACAAAAGCAAGGGGAAATGGGCCGAGATAAAAAAAGTTCTGGAAATATCGAGTGTGGTATCGAAATATATATTTTTTGACATCCTGAGTTCATTTTCGGTGGCATTTTCCCAAAAAAACTCAAAAGGGATCGCATGGGGTGGGGGTGAGAAGCCAAAATTAAAAATTTTTCAAGTGAGGTATCAAAATTTATGTTTTAGGGTCTCTTAATCCACTTCTTGAATTTTTTGGCCCAACCCAAAACTGCGACCTTTAGAACCTCTAGGATATGGGAAAGGGTCAAAATCAAAATATTTTGATGCTGTCGAGTAAAATATCAAAATGTATATTTTCAGACCCCCTGAATCCATTTCTGAGGTTGTTTTGGCCTCAATCCAAAATTTCGACCCCTAGGACCTCAGGGATGAGGAGGGGTGGGGTTAAGTCAAACTTAAAACTTTCGGCTATCGAGTAAAATATCGAGATCCAAATCCATATCTTAGGTTCTTTTGGCCCCTAACCAAAAACTGTGACCTCTGAGACCCCTAGGATGGGGAGGGGAGTCAAAATCAAAATTTTCCAACATCATCGAGCAGAATATCAAAAATCAAAATTTACATTTTTGGACCCCCTCCCCCTCATCCATTTCTGAAGCAGTTTCGACTCCTAACCAAAAACTGCGACCTCTGAGGCTCCCTGGATGGGAGGGAAGAAACCAGAAAACAAAATCTTTCGACGTCATCGAGAAAAATATCAAAATTGTACCTTTGAAATACAAGTTTCCGATCCAGAGTACACTCATATCTCTGCCTAAGGATGCAAGGAAGCTGCTTATACGATCTGCCGGTAGACGTAGAAGTGCGATTCTGCAACTCGCTCATCCCACATTACAACATTTTTTCTCGCTTTGCCCAGACAGACTCTTTACTGTACCCACTCAGGTGCTCAGGTCACCAATATTAAATAATTGCTCGACCAGCTCGACAGCCTTTTAAGGAAACTGTACATTGAGACCGATGCCAACAACTGTAAGTATTGGAAAGAGAGGACAACCAGGCTGGCTCGACTTTTGCATTAAATACACACCTGCCAACATGTATCTCACATACGACTATCTCTACATGGACGGAGACTGCTTTTAAACCTGTTAAAGGACTATCAAACCTCCAAACAGCCATTCTATCCATTCTATCTCCCCTCTTCATCCCAAAATAAGTCCATTTTACGTGACAATTTCAATATTTCCGATATTAAAAAGCCCTCTCGGCCAGGTATCTCAATTATTTATGGAAAAAGCCTCTATTATTTATCACTCGATACCTATAGACGAGGCATCAATATCGGATGTACCCAGACCCAGACTGGATGCATTTCGCCCTCGCCTTTTCCATATGGTTCGCAGAGCTTGGTTTGTTTTTAGTAAACGAAAACAAAAAATAAAGTCAAGCCCGGCTAACGCAGATGCACACACGAACCATTTCCTATTTCGTCGTCGTATATCCGGTTCTTTGTGTTCGATCCGAACGTGTTTTTTGTACGTATTATGTAGGTACAAGTATAGTTGTGAATGGTACACAGATACGCCACCATGTACTGAAAAATGTTTGATTGTGTACAAATAAATCCGACCATAACGAGCATGATAAAAACCTGTCGGAAGATTGGTGTAATTTTTCTCCTCCTCGTGTACCTGTGCATGTAAATCTATAGAACGTTTATGTACGAATGACATTTAAATACCGCTAACAATGTAAACGATTGTTTACCTATGGCTATGGATCGCGGTATGCGCGTCCGCACCGGAGGGCGATCCTAAAAAGTCGTATCAATGGTTTCGACCGTCGCTGCCATGGGATTTCTCGTGATATTTGACCATTACCACGTTTACAAGAGGTTTTAATTACGATAAAAGCACCGCCTGTGTTTTTTGCCCAGCTTTAACCGAACCCCAGCTCCGGCGTACCTGTATAATTGGATAAAATATGGCGAAATTTTTCAACTCTCTTAGGTATCGTTATACACAGCGTCGTACAACGACAAACACTCTACGCAAATGGTTACCTTACGTACAGTAACGCGCCAAAAAAATCGAAATTTAACCTAACACGATTACTCGATACGAGCCAACTGATAATAACGAAAATAAATTATACGGATTGTACTTTTTTTTTAGTTTTTTGTTCAGCTATGCTATTTTTTGCTCGTGTAATGTAGTATATGCGAGCGGTTTTTTTTAATAGTAATTTTCGTGTTTTTTTTCCTTCTTTTTATTTTTACTTTCGCGATAAGCTTTCCCGATGGTGTATTTGATGACTATTATTACAAGGTTGGCCGGTGTTGCGTTCAGCTCGAATTTCCAAATGCGTATAGCGTTGCGTTGTCCAATCGATGACTCGTTGACAATGAGCTGAATTCGTGTGCGTTTGTTTTCCAAGTGTGCGTAATTTTCACGTCGAATGGCCAAGTCGTGTAATGACTTCGAATTTATTTTTGATGGACACTCGAATTTTAACGAGGGGTCGTTAAATATTTTCCAAATAATGAAACATCGAATTGATGGCTCGAAAAATGGTTCGCCAATCAGCAGAAACTTTTCCACAAAAGGTCAAAATTTTACCGAATTTTTCAAAGAATTTGGTTCGGTTGTTTGAAATTTGAATCATTGAATCGTTTTAGAAATTTTTTTTTCAAAATTACTTAATTGGTGCTAAAAATTTTGCGAAAATCGTTTAAAATTTGCATAAGAAGTATTGAAATGATTTGAAAAATTGACTAAAACTAGAAAAAACTATTTTAAAATGGCCTAAAAATGTCATAAAATGATGTTCAAAATCGGAAATACATATTTAAATTAAATTCCTGGAGTGAATAAAATTGTTGATGCACAATTTTTAGATTGACCCACTTCCTCCTCCTGCTATAATGTTCAAGTCGTTTTAAAAGGCTCGAATTGTGGGCAATATTCTATCCAATTATTCTATGAAATAAAATTTAAAAAAAATTCTCATAGTAATTTCTCATGAAAAATTATCAATTTTTAAAACAATGTTTACAAAATTCCAAACACCAACTAAGGTGTTTGTACCAATTAAGGCCCGACCCCCAAATAAGGCCCAATGTGCCTATCTTCGAGACTAGCGATCCTATCGATCAAAAAAGTAACTAATATTGTAGTGTTTGGCTATGGCAATAGTGTTCGGTGTTTTTTTTTACAATCTGGCTGTTTTCGTGACCATAGGAAGCCAATAAAGTTTTGATATGCTGAAAATTGACTCATAATTGAGGTTTCACGAAAATTAATCGCTTCAAAAAGGGAAATAATCATTACTTTTTATTAATTAAATCAATTTCTCATGTACATATGAGTCTCGGCATCACGATGGTACAAACCGCATCTCACAATAATTTACTATCGCGGAGATATTCAATTTCAAAGAAAAAAAGTCAAAAGCACTTAATAAGGCCCAACTGCTTGTTTACTTAAGCCGGGTACACACGATCAATAAATATTGACAAACCACGGATTGTCAAACCCAACAACACGCATTCATTGGTTAAAATGAGTCCACATGATCAATTAATATTGACAAACCAGTGAGTTTGTCATTATTAATTGATCATATGGACCCAGCTTTACATAATTCTAAATTATCATTACTTTTAGGTTGGGCCTTATTAGGTTTTAGGTTGGGCCTTATTACATTTTAGGTTGGGCCTTATTACATTTTATAGGTTGGGCCTTATTACATTTTAGGTCGGGCCTTAAAACGACCATCTGTTTTTAATAAGGCCCGGAGAGAGCTTTTTTTGCGAAAGCTCTCAGCGAGTGATAAAGCATTGAAACGAGCTTTCAAGGTCACTGGGCTATAGCTGGAACCTTTAGCTTTCGATTAAAAAAAAAATAATAAAAATCCGATGATTTGGGAAGCGTCCAGAGGCAAAATAAATTTTGTGGGCCTTATTTGGTACAGGTACCTTATTAAAAAATATTCATTGTATTTTTCAGACAGTAATTTCAATGATTTTTTAAAGCTCTTTTTTGAGAATTTTGAACAATTTTTGAAATCTTTTCACTGACTTCGAACCTTTTTTAATAATTTTTTACTGGCTTTTACTAATAATGTTAATGATTTATTACTCAGAATGTTTTGAAAAGGGTATGGCCGGAAGGGGCGAATTTGGCCCCAGGCGCGTTTGGGCTCCTTCTCAAGTGGTGCATATTGACTAGAAAAAAATTTTCAAAAAATTTTGGACCCCTCATCCCTCCCTATCGTAGTTATGGCCATTTTATTGCATTATTTTCAAGAATTTTTCATTTTAATGGAGGTAAAAGAAATTTTTTGTTCTTTGGCGCAAAGTTACATCTCATAGAGGTGTATTTATAATAATTTTTTCAACAATTTTGGTGCACTCCTTTACGTTTTTTAGGCTATTTGAAGTTTTCAATCGTAAAAAGCACCACATAAGCGAAGAGTGACCACTCTGGAAAAATTACCAAAATATACGTTTTTTTATGTAGAATTTTGTTGTGTATTTGGTTTTAGCCATTTCTTTGAACCAAGGGACCAAAATTGCGAAAAACCGTACAGAAATGTTATCATTTTAACAGATTTTTCAAATTTTGAGCGTTTTATGCAGAAAGAAATGACTAAATGAAGAAATCAATACCATATTCGTGTTCAGCAGGTCAAAATACCCCAATAAACACGCGTTTCGCGATAGTTTTGGTTAAAGTTTCAAAATTCACTTTTTCACTGATTTTCGAGTAAAACGATCGCGAAAAGGGTGTTTATCGGGGTATTTTAACTTGCTGTACACGAATATGAGATTGGTTTTTTCATTTGGTGATTTTTTCCCGAGAAATTCGCCATTTCAAACGTTTAGATGAATTTAGATGAATTTTGAATAATTTCCAAACCTTTTGATAATTTTTACGAGATGTTAACCCAAATGTCTGTCCGACAAAATTTCAAATCAAAGTAGGATTTTAAAATAATTTCTGTCAAAATTTTGGTCGAATGTATTTCAAGCTACCTCCCCTCTCCCCCTCTCAGAAATTCAAATTTTTACGCAAGTGCTCAAATTCTACAAAAAAAAATACTATCGAAGAAAAAAATTTTAATTGACCTAATCGTCACATTATCGCAAGAAAGGGAATCCAGGAGAGAAGAAAATGGGAATTCTCCGCACTAAACGGTCAAAAATGGCTTGTATAGGTAATCTTAAAAACAGATAATGCTTTTTAAACGTAATTTTTATTTTTTAAATTAAAATATTTTTATACCGGAATTTTTTTTGAAAACTAAGCCGTTTTTCGATATTTTATTGCACAAATCTCGTTTTTTTCAATCATCAAAATATCCTTCGACCCCTCCTGGAGCAAATTCGAAAAGATATGACATTAATAATTTCATGCTCCTTTTTACATTTTTTTTGAAATCCTGAAGGGAGGAGGAGGAGGAGGATAATATTTTTGTTAACACTTCTGAAATATGCAATTTTTCCAATTGAAACCGCATTTATTCTGATGCTGCAAACCTCATAATTCAAACTAAATCGACTTCAACAAAGCTTTTTTGTATTCTCCACCAACCAAATTCAACTCTTTCGAAAAGTTCAAAACAACAATGAAACCACTACATCAATATCACACCGTTTAAAAAAATGTAAAAATGAACGTATTAATCTTTCTACTATTTCCGACCATTCGGTGATAAATCCTGATAACGTAATAATTTGTACAACCTTGAAATAACATATAATCTAAAAGATAATTCTCCTTTAATATCAAAAGTTCGTGTACAACTCAATCAAAAGTTTTTTTGAAATAACTTTCAATTTGGATTATAAATATATTGATTTTTCTACTTCGAACGAAAGTTCAGCCGTCAAATCAGTCAGGTAATCCAAAAAATATTAAATTTACGAATACGAAAAAAATTCAGGTTGTTGGTTTTTTATATTTTCATTTACGAATTTCAACAACATGGTTCATTTATCACCGTTTAAAATTCCAAAACTTTCAAAGGATTAAAAAAGGATCAAAAAGGTAGCCACAAAAACTTGGGACGTGAGACTATTTGGAAAATTACCAGCTTAAAAAATTCAAGCTCAAATAAAAAGCCCATTCGTAATTTTGTAGTCGACTCGTCAGTCGTTGAAATAAAATTTATTCGTATTCAACAAATGGTAAGATCAAATACCACCATTTAGAGCCACTTTTGACAATTCTACTCAGAATTTTATTCAAATTTCCATACAAAATTACAATTCATCGAACCTGTCGACGTTTTCCCTTCGCTATGAAATAAAATCGTCGGCGAATTCGCATCTCAGAATACTTCACGTCGATTAAAATTCTCCTCTCGAATGTCATTTCGATTCGTGACAATTATCCCAATCAACAATATGAAAATAATCTCAAAATAAATCATCGAATTCCACGCTCCATTAGATATAAGGTCAAACACGAGCATTTTTCACAAAAACTGAGGAAATCCGAGACCTTCGCCTAATTTTGTTTCAAATCGTACAGCCTATCTTGAATTTATTTACGCATTTTTTTCTCACAAACATAAACCAATAACGAAAATTGTTTATCAACTTGGCTGGAACATAAACCATCGAGTAATAAACCCGACAACACGTACCTACGAGTAATTCCCAGCACATCGAAAACTTTCAACGTTCGAGTTTTTAGGGAAAAAAATAAACCAAAACTTTGAGCTACATCAAAAAATACGCGCACCCAAATACCAGAGTTATTAAATTTTCACATCGCTAACCAACTGCAAAGCTTTTTTCCCTAAATCAAAGCGTATTTACTAAATTGTTTTCGCTTTGATGAAAATATGCGAAAGATTCAACTGGATTAATTAAAATTCGCAACGTTGAACTTGCCCGGAACGAAATGTAAGCGAAAAACATCTCGACGTAAAAAAAAAAGTGAAAACAGGGATGAAGGAAATTCCGCTAAACTGACTCGTTCTCGTTTTTATTTTCAATACGAAGCATAGGTAGACTTCGATAAATAATGGAAAACACATTAAAAAACCTAAGAAGAATACAACTTCGAGTTCGATATGCCATTTAGTGCTTTCAAACTCGAGTATGTAGTTTTTAAAAGGTTTCGCCGTATTCGTATATTTTTATAAGAGTGAAAGAAAGAGGAAGGAGAATATTGAATGAGGTTGAGCTGCGTTTTCCCCTAAGAATTTTCATCCAAGTATCCTGCTTACCTATTCTTAGATCAACCATGAAATGGGGAAAAGTTTTTCATTGGAGGGAGTAACATTGCTGAAGAAATCGAGCATGAATTAATGGCTTTTCATTAAATATCAAATTGGAAGAAAAATAGGAATAAAAGTTTTATTTATAATGTTGAAATGTTACATTTTGACTAAAATAATTTACGAGAGTCTGTTTACTCGCGGGAAGGAAGATTCTGCTTTGTGTGGAAAATGTATGTACTAGCATTTTTTAAAGTCCAAATTCAATTTTTTCTCAACGTTTTTTCCAGAATAAAATTTCGCAAAATTGTTTCCAAGCTATGAATTTTTCTTAAATTTTGCCAACTTTGAATTTCTTCAAACATTTTTCAACTTGGAATTTTTCAAAAAAATTTCCAACTTTGAATTTTCTTAAATTTTATTCAATTTAAAATTTTTGAATTTTCTCAAATTTTTCTACGATTTTGAATTTCTTCAAAAGTATTTCCAACTTAGAATTTTCTCAAATTTTTTTCACTTTCAAATTTCTCGATGTCTTTGAATTTTCTCTAATTTTTCTCCAATTTAGAATTTTCTCAAAATTTTTTTCCATTTTGAACTTCTTTAAAATATTTATCAATTTCGAAACTTTAAAGATTTTTTCATTGAATTTTAATTTTTTCCGATTTTAGTAAGGTATCCATAATTAAAAAATTTTTCAACTCCAACATTTTTTTCAAGTTTTCAAATTTTCACCATTCTTTTAAAATTTTATCGAAGTTTACAATTTTGATATTCTCAAAACAATTGCAAGTTCTCAAATTTCCATAGACTTTTACAAAACATTTTCCAATCTCAGTTTTCTCAAAATTTTCAATTTTTTCGAAGTTTAAAATTTCCACAATAGTTTAAATAATTTTTCCGAGTTCAAATTTTCTTCAATTTTTTTTTCTTTAAATTTGAACGTCTTTTTATTTTAAGCTAAAAAAAAATGGAAAAAATGTATGTGATTTTTAAAAAAAATCCAAACTAATAAAAAATTCATAGAAAATTTGAGCTTGGAAATTTTTTAAAAGACTTGAAAAAAAAATCGAGAAAATTAATGGAAAAGTGCACCACACGATACAAAATCGTTGCTCTCGTGAGTAGATGTAAAAAAATTCAATTCTAAAGTAGGTAAACGAACATTATCTGAAATTTCAAATTGAGGAAATCAATTGGAAAATTTCCAAATGTAAAAAATATATTATCGACTGACCTTTCAAATATAAGATTTGTTGACATTTCATCGTTCCTCCTCTTTTTTCTCTTTCTCTCATCCCCTTCAAAAAAAAATTGTTCAAAATCATGACTAAATAATAGGTATCCATCGAGCTCAAAACATATCCATGCCGAAACAACTGTGTTTAGAAAAGAAAAGCACGAAAATTACCACTTTCCTCTTCCAAAAAAGCCCATTTTCAAACACCTTCGCCCAAATGACCCATCTTACCAAGGCTACCCAACAATAGCACTTTTCGAAAAAAAAAGAAAGGAAATGCTCTAATCGACTAGGTCATCAGAACTGCACGCCCCTAGCAAAATACGAAAGGTAATCCGTTATTTTACATCGATAAACCATTACAATCATCATTAAACTTTGCAAATCGTTTGTGACCAATTAATAACACCATGTTACGACCGTGTTGCGACATCGTTGCCTCGCGAAGACCTTGATTTAAGAGTATTTCTAATTTGTTACAGTTTCCAGACGCGACGTATAGAAAATCATCGCGTCGTAGGCGTGATTAAAATGTCTCACAAGATATTCACCGCTTTCCCTAGATAATTTCGTTATTTTCAATGCTATATATACCATAATACAATAGCCCAGGTACATCGGAGTAATTACATACGTACAGTAAACTTTTGTACAATATACGAGCACGTTCGCAATGCGAGTTTACAGCTCACGCTTCGCCTTATGTTTCAAAGCGTTCTAAATGAACGAACCTTTTAATTGGCTAGGATATAATTTCTCTTATTTTATTAGAATCTCTCGTAGTGTATCGATATCGTCTCATAGGTCGAAGTTTTTCCCAAAACAAATCTTAAACACTGATTTCCGAACACCACATCAATAAAAACATATTTTTTCTTGCACTTGGGACTCGAATATAAATCAAACTTCTCCGCCAGTAAAAAAAGTTAACGTGTGCCACATGTTTTACAGCCGGCCATTCCTTATCTATGCTCGTCCAGCTGCTAAAGGTCGGCCCTCAAAATAATGTTTTCAAACATTATGCATTTCAATTCCACGTGTTCCATTTCAACATGTTTGGCTGCGGTGTTATGCATCGCAACCGTCGTGTCGTCAGCTTCTGTGTACCTTTGCCTTCGCTCGTCATATTATGTATGTGCATCGCGAGTAGACATAGGTACGTATTATTGTACCTATATCTATCATACACATAAATCATACGGATACGAACACGAATACAACGCCGAAAATGTATTTCATTGTTTCAGTTCAAAATCGCTACGCGTTGGGATAAAATGAATTAATAAATGGCCAGAAATACCGACACATAGATGATAATTGGCTAGAAAACCAGCATCCCACCGCATCAAATGTTCATCTTTTCGCCCGAAACCATGACTCTATTGTTTAATGGAAAAACAATCGAATCTGACAATTTTATTGAAAAGCAACGTCATTACGTTTGAAGCCTGCAGATGGGAACAACTGATGTAACTTGAACAATAGTGCAGATAAAAATTTACAAATGAGGTGGGAGTCTTTTAAAATTAAAAAGAAATTCTTTCGTTTTTTTTGCAATGAAGAATGCGAAATTTGAACATTGTGAAAATGAAATGATAAATTATGAAATTTTTTTTTCAAAATCTACCTAACATACTAAATTGCAATAAAGTTGAAGGTATATGTGATTCGAAATTTGGTAGTCCTATTTTTGCCTAAAAAATCCCCGAGAAAAAATACTGCAGGTAACGGTAAGTACATATTTTTTCATCATTTCAAGTCTGAAAGAACGTGTAGCTATCTATTTTGCTTCGAAATTTTAAGACTGAGATTTTGATGAAAAAAAACATTAAAAAAATTAAAAATTTCCCACAAATGATCTTTGGAACGGTCCATCATCCTTAAGAGCTTGAAAAAAAATGTTTGAGAATGCAGATATAGAATATAAAAATTTATCACCAGAAGCCACATCTTGAACACATTTAGCGGCAGGAATAGGCAGGGGGCTAAAATTTTTACTAAAAAGTTTTCAGACCTGAGGAACCAACTTCCACCAGACAATTTAAAAATCCTAGCCAAGGTCTGATTCAATTTTTTTATTCGGCTAGATCTTTTGTAATTTTTCAAAAGAAAAATCGTGAAAATTGTACATTTAGAAAAAAGTAAGTAACCATTTGAGAGGTCTGAATTCGTTATAGTTATTTTCGTTCTTCCATTATGCAATTACTGCGGAGGAGAACGACTAAAAATGAAAGGTTTCCAACTCAGATGTAGGTGAATATTTTTTGTATTTATTCTTCCATTTAAATTGTAATTTTCCTCAATTTTTCGCAGTGGTGTCGCTAAAATCTGAGAATTGAGCAGACACGAAGAAAGTAAATTTTCAGAAGAAAATTTTTTGGGGGGGAGGCCAGGACTCTCTTTGAAGACGTCCGTCGGTTGTAAGTACAAGAAAAAGTTTTGAGTTTCAAATAACGTTCAAGTTTCTAGCACAATGTACTCTCTCATTTCTGAATCAGTGAAATTTATTAAAAATCACTGAAAACCCGTCAGAATTGCAGCACAGTAATAAATCAGTAAAAAAAATTTCACTGAAAGCAAGTCTGTGAAAGAAAATCACTGGAAATCAGTGAAAATTTACTGAAAACTCAGTGATATTTATGAAATTTACTGAAAAATCTGAGAAATTCTTTGAATAATTAGTGAAAAATCGCTGAAAATCAGTGAATTTCACTGAATTTTCCTGTGCTGCAATTCTGACTGTTTATCAGTGATTTTTCACTGATTCGAAATGAGAGGGTTCGCACACGATATGAATTATTTTATTATATTCAGGTTGAAAATTTCATTAGGTGTAGGTCGCTGGGAGAGACTAAATTTTAGTTGCCTAATAGCACCTCCTCCTTGGTTACTTTTCTAATTTTTCTGACTCAAAATACAAAAATTTTCCAAATCTTATTTTAAAAAATCGATTTAGTAAATTTTTCATCTCAAATCTAATTTTTTCCAATAAAAAAATGCAATTTTTTCATTATTGCTATACAAAGGAAGCAAGATACCCCTGTCTCCTCCATTTTTCTATTTCATGAATGATTCTTAAAAAATTTAAATTGATAATTCGAAACTAAAAATTAAAAACTGAGATAAATTCAGTTTTCAGTGCAGAATAAAAATATTTCATGAGAATCATGAGGCACAAGACGAATGTAGAATGCTGAGATATTAGAACTGGAACCTCTATTCGCGAATCAAAGAAAAACGGAGAACTTTCTAGAAATTAAAAACTTGCTTGATTTTGAGAAAATGGGAAAATAACAGATCTAATGGCATGTAAAGAACTTACGTATTTCTTAAATATACATCAGAAAATGTTATACAAAAATTCTCATCAGGAAACCATTTATTTTCTTCCACACTTGTCACGATACCTTCGAATCCTACTATCAATTTTTAGAAAACACCTATAAATAATATCATGAAAAAAAAGAACGTAAATATCCAAAAAAGTTATCTACATGTACATATCTCAATATTGCTGTCATCGCCCAATAATATCTGTTTGTTTATTTTTACGTCAATCATCTCATTCCAAGAAAAAAGAAATTAATTGGAAGACCAACCGATAACGATCGTGATAACGCGATAAGAGCTTAAAATAGCGAAGCAAAATAGATACTGAATGATGAAAGAAAATTTAAACGTATTTCATCGTAATTCTCACCTTTTTGGATTACCTACCTACATGGAAAGTCGACTTCATAGAATCAATCCTAATTTAGGTATAGGTAGGTTTTTTTCACATAATTTAATTCAAAATAGAAACTCGCGAAATTCTTACTCTTGAATCAAGCACATTTCAAATAAAACGAGAAATAGCCAAATTTTATTTCATGTTCGAAGCTTCGAGGAGGGGGGGGGGGGCACATCATGCAATAATTGAAAGGAACTTTTTGAAAAATGTGGGTTTGAGAAAGAATAGACTAAAATATTTCATCGCTCCTGTCTTTTCTTTTCTTCCTTAATGCTTTAATTAGCATGTTTCTCGACAAATCAATCAAAAAGATTAGCACAAATGAACCAAAAATAGTTTTCGTTGTCTCAGCAGTTTTCTTCGTGAATTTTCCAACATTTTCACCAAGTTCTTAATTACTCTCTGGCAATTTATTCAGTAAATGGAAAGAGACTAATTACAAATTCAAAATAAATGACAAGGTTTCGAAAATTTTAACACTTCAGAATGATAACGATAAACCTTTATTATTCTTCGTAAGAAAAACTTAAGACAGGTATGAAAAAATTATACGGTTTTCACCAGAGAATTTTTATCAAATTAGAAGCGAAATCAATCTGAACTTTTTTACAGGGGACATCCAATGGAGACAGAAGCTTACCAGAGAACTCTCTCAATCACAAAAAGTTGAAAAAATTTCAGATTTTGAAGGCCTTATTTTTTCAAAATTAAAAGTTCACTAAATTTTGTTTAGAAAAAATTTCCATTTTCACTGCCTATCCTTCAAGCTACACCACTGGATGAAAATAAAAAAGTGAAATTCTCAAGGATAAAAATTCTGAATTTTTAAAAATTGATATCTATTCGATGACAATTTTTCGATTAGATCAATTTTTAGGTATATTTTTTCAATTTTTATACTTCAAAAGGTTCCCCAATTTAGCATAAGTCCTTTTCTGCTCTTCTAAACAAACGTACCTACTTTGAAATATTCAATAGAAATTCTTTTCCTCCCTTCCCTCTCTTCCTCCGGAGTTCAGTCTCGCAACCACACGTTTCATTTTCAAACACCATTGAATTCTAAACTGCCCGAAAACCAAATACACTTTCACAATAAAACCCCTCGCAGCCCAAACCACCTTTCTGGCTTTCAACCCTTCACTGCCTCGGCTCAAATCACGCACCCACATTCTAATCGTTCCACATTGTTTATCGCTCGTTCATCTGCTGCCTGCGAAACAACACGAAAAACTAACCATTTTGGAACGTGACAGAAATAAAAAAAAACCGCAGAATTAAACAGATACAATACGAACCAATAAAATAGGGAAAAAGAACCAACACCGTAGCTAGAGAGGTAGAGGCAGAAAGACTACGCACACGCGATTGTTCTTCATTTCGAAAAAATAGGTCATCAATGTAAAATTTCCAACTGTTCCCTAATTGTTTATCTATTCTGGCGAAAAATCGACTATATTTGCCACACAATCGCATAAATCGTCTTAGCAAACTTATACCAAGAAAGCTGCTCAAAATCAGCCTCGATCTGACTCAATATCGAAACCGAACCCGCCTACGTGGTCAAATACTTCATCTTACAGTTAGATCGTATTATCGAAATGAATATCCCAGCAACCGAGCTTTTCCTTTTTTTGACATTTTATACGAAACTTGAACGTAGATCTAACCACGTAGGTACAATAACGATTAGCTATAACATTTCAATAGCCTCGTATTAACCCTTGGGTAACCTTGACCTTTAACAAAGTCTATTTCAAAACGACTGGTGCTGACAACGGATGTACCGCATTTTCTGCTCTTATAAATCTTCTCTCTAGGGGCAGCCGTGAAATTTAGCTCGACTTTCCATCACACTTAATAAAAACTTCTATTCGCCTAGAGCAAAAAACATCGATCTCGTTAAGGTCAATTCTCCTGGTTCGAAAAAAATAAGACCTTTTGTCGCAATTTTATATCGTCGTATGTACACACGATAAAGACTGACACTACATACGTGAGGACCGGAACAACCACAAAAAACGACTCGCCGCAACGGTAAAATAATTCGAATTACCAATGATGACGCGTTATTTACAAAACAGATACTGAAAAAAAAAATACTGATAATTCTTCCACACTTTTCATTTTACTGTATTTTATTATTTCGGACGCGGAACAGCGCGAAGAAACTTTCTAGCGTAACGGCGAATCATATAAACGAATGAAACGCGTGACAGATTTGTCCTAAGATTTTCCATTCAGTTTCGTATCTAACTAGACTTCCTTTATTATGGATTTTTTTCGCACCGTTATTTCTACACGTTTGGTTTAATTCGGCCAGAAAAAACCGCCTGGTTTCATCCAATGTCGCAGAATTTTCACCCGATGAAATCGAAAATGTCGATGAATTAAACGGATGAGCCGACCGAGCAACCCTGGCCTCAACCTTTTAATATTTCCTGTCCTTTAAAACCTTTCAAAGGCGTGCTATTATTCAAATGCCATATAAATGCCGCCTCCGTACACCTACGAAGCGTTGGATTAATCAAATTTCGTATAGACTAATTTTATCCGCGTAGAGGACCAGGTGATTCTCAATCCTGAAAATTTATTCATTTCTGTTCGATTTAGTTCGACGATTATTCAAAATTTCGATAAATCATCGATAAAAAATGACTCCTCGGGTTGGAAAAAAGGTACAAGAAGACCATCTACGAGAAAAAAAAATTACCTCGTTAAAAATACCATTTACGGTCATATAACGAAACTATAACGCCACATGTTCAACCGGCCCATTTCTACACATCGACATATGTTTCACAGAATATTACGTATTTTCCACCTTTCGGTTCAGAAGGGGAGGGGAAGGGATGGAAAAATCCATACACGCGTAAAAGGTTCGCCGCGATTTGAAAATTCCACATAATTACAGGTTAGAGAAAATTCGGTCTCGGTTCATCCAAATAATTGATTGGTCTTTGGTAAAACGCCAAATACATCGGAGCATTGGGAGAAGAAAACGTCGTAACGTAATCTTTAATACTACACCGCGTACTATAAGGTCCAACACTATGTAATCATTTAACTGACTGTAAGATATTTTAAGCTCTTGGTAAAACAAAACGCATAAAATTAAACGTCAACTTTGGCTTCCGTATTAAATGCTCCGGTTATTTGAAACTTTTCCGAAAGTTATCAGTTTAAATTGAATTATCGCTCGAGCAATCCTCTTCGTCTATTTTGGCATTAGAGCAGCCTAATAGCGTCGAATTAATAAACGCCGAGTCTCGTTTGTCGTTTTGCTTCGAGTAATCTCCTTATAGGCAGTGGCGTTTGTACACTTTACCACGAGTAGTGTATTTTATGGCGAAATTAATTCGCAAAATTTAACCGCAAAGAAATTCGTGGTGGTATAGGGTGATTCGGAGAGTATTTGCCAATTCGTTACGAAAGGATTTCATTTGTTTGTGGGGAAGTCTTGAATTGCGCTGAAGGAGGAATTCAACAAGAAGGTAAAAGTAAAATGTCTTTCGAAAGGTTTCAAAGCAAATGAGTTTTTTGGGGGAAAGTAATGCTTCAATTAAAAGGGACCATAAAAATGAACCTACACCTAAACTGAAAAAAACATCAAAAAAATGGAATCAAGTAATGTTACCGAAGCCGAGACGACTGCCCCCCCCCCCCATCATACAAAAATCTTGAGGAAAATCTGGAAAAAAATTAATAAACTGAGTCACTTCAGATTTTATCAGTCGACATTTCTATCAGCAGAATGATCATCCTTTCTATTTCTCTCAAAAGGTCCTTCTTAATTGTGACTTTTTTAAAATAAATTTTTAAGGCCTTCATCTTATTTTGTCTTTTGTCTGCCCTGAAAGAAAAAAGTTTGATTTGACTTCCAAGAAAAATAATAGGTAAAATATAAATTTTCAACTTCTCAATTTCAAAAGTTCAAAAAACAAACCATTTACCAATTTTTATTCAATTTTCAAAAACAATGGCTCGAATACCTGCATATATGAATTCTGAACCAGCGATCACACGGATGAGGTGGGAGGGAGGGGGAAACGAAATCAAAATCCTACAACGTTGAATGAGAAAAATATTAATTTGGGAGACTGGTTCATTGGTATTTTCCATTTTGGTAATAAAAATAAAAATAATCACTCGTTTGTTCAAAAAACACTTTTTATGACTTTTCCACAAGTATTTTTTCGATGGCTATCCATTTATTACTCTTGGAGTAAACGTACGATATTTTCATTTCATGCATATTCAGTACGAATAAAAAATTTCGGTTTTCCAACAAATTAATAAAAACACCTCATTTTATGGAATTTTTTCGACCAAATTCAGGACTTCTGAGTGACATTCACAGGGATCATAATAAAATTTTTGAAGAAAAAAGTAACGTTCAGTAACTTTTTTTGAGCAAACAATAACCAAAAAGTGAACAAAAAATGACCAAAAAGTGACCAAAAATAACCAAAAAATCAATTTTTTCCGAGGGCAAATTTTTTACAGTTTTTTTTGGGAGGGGCAATTTTTTTGTAGTTTTCTGCAAACATTAATCAACTGAAAAGACGTGAATAATTTCATTTTTTAAATTCCTTCGTCAAAACAACAAACACACTAGCAAAAATCGATTTTTTAAATTTTGTTCTCAAAGAATTTTAAAAAATAGCAATTTCTACGTGAAAATTTGAATTTTTGTCTAGAAGTGTGAAGAAAAAGTAACTTTTGAGGGGAAAATAGTAATCAAAGTGACCTTTTAGACGTGAAAAGTAACCAAAAGTGACTGAAGTGGAAAAAAGTGACAAACACCCTAAAAAAAGTAACCCGCTATGATGCCTGCATTCATACAAGGCTGGTGAGAAAAAGAAAAGATTCCAGGGCAAAAATTAACGAAACACTTTCATTTCTTGAAAAATAAATTTTCAATATTCCCTCTTCATCCCTTCTTATTATCTATTCAATTTCTATTAAAATAAAAAAAATGGTCAAATGTGGTAAAAAAAAATTGCAGTTTTGGTTTAGAAAAATGAGCTTTCTACGTTTTCAACATAATTCCAAAATGAAATGTGAAATTGACTGAAATTAAATTTTACTGTCATAAAATTTAACAATTTTTCTGCATTTTTGGAATTTTGACAAATCACAATAAGTCTGAAGTGAGGAAAATTTTCAATATTTCAATGATCGATTATTTGAATGAATCTTTCAATTTTTTGAAAAAATTTAACTTTTTATTTTGGAAATTATTAATTTTTTTAAAAATTTTCCTATTTGTGGCAGGTAATTAATTTTACCAAAAACATGTATTTTGATACCTCATTACTTAAAAATTATTCAATTTTGGCCCCAACTCTGAAAATGGCTTTGGGAGGTCAAAAGACATGATGAATTTCGAAAAATAGACTTCTGGAAATTTTCATATTTCAACCTCCTCCCTTAGCTCCTGTACACCCCAGTTCAAGATTGGGGTCAAACTCTTTCAAAAAATGGAATTTGAGACTTTTAATATCCCCAGGAGCCAAATCCTAATTTTTCCCCCAAAAAAATCCGTTTGAAATTTGATTAATTCCTCTCTTTTCTTTTTGTTCTCGATTTGCAATCACCTTTTTTACCACTTCTTACAATTTTTCCAGAAATTTCCTCTCCGACCCACAAAAATGACTAAAATTCAGTTCTAAAAATTTTCGAACTTCCTTGCCTCTCTCTTGGCACAAAAACTTACGATTTCGAATTCATAACAGAAAAAATTTCAAATAAAAGGAAAAAAGCTTCATTTTAAAGTAAAACTATTGAAAAATGAAGCAAATCATGTCAGTAAATCTGCGAAATCACGAGAATAGAGAATGAAAATAAGGGCTCTTTTGAACTGAAAATTATAATTTTTTTTCACAGTCCTTCCTTCCTCCAAAAACACGTGCTTCAAATTGATAAACTCCACGCAAGCTCCTGAAATTCTTTCAATTTGTCAAACTAAATACAAGTAAGATTTGTGAAAAAAAATCTTTAAAATCTGAAATTTGCTAATTTTTTCCACAATTTCGCTTATCAAAGAGAGTTTCACTTCTCACCCTAATTCACGGGCGATGTTATCAAGGAAAAATGAGGTTGAAATTACGAAGAAAAGAAGGGCAACATTTAAAAAATTCCACTCTGTTGGCATTTTAAAAAAAATCCAAAAAAATTGCAAATGTTCCAAATTTTTTGACTCAAATTTGATATTTCTGATCAAAAGCTTTATTTAATCTTCAGAGAAAGCTTTCGACTCCAGTTCGGTCTAGCTCCACACTTTACGAGCAAAAATTTCGCTTAAAATTCGAGTAAAATAATAGTCAAGTGAAAAATTGAAGAAAGAGAAAATTAAAATGAAAAATAAGGTGAGATGCAAAATTAAGGGAAGAAATACTGATATTCTGGGAACACTGAAAATGACCGAACTGGACACAGAACTTATTATTTTCATGGAAATTTTCGACTCCGAAAAAAATCACATTTCTTCAAAACAATAAGAAAAGTATGCAACGTGCTTATTTTCGCTCAAATGGGTAACACATTCTAATCTTGATACCACCAGCACATTCAAATCTTTAAAACCCAAACTTCTATGACGCCATAATAGAAATGTTCATGACAACCGCAAAAATACTGACGACATCACACCGCATTTGGCGCATTTACTGTTTATGAGTGTTTATGACATGACACCGTCAACCAGCCGTTTCCCACAAAAGCTCAAGCTCGCACGATGACACGTCCATAAACGAATTTCGCAGCAGAATAATTCAAACGTTAACGTCGTTATCTATAAATCAATCTGCCACTTTCCCATCCTCAACCTCATACTGCTACTGGTACTGCACCTTACATAACTCCATTCACGAAACCCATACAATCCACCCTAAAAACCGAACCACATTCGTCAAATCTCCAACCTTGGAAAGGAAACCTACGCCTTGTACCTTATAATGCGAACCTTTGCACCAACCATATGTTCAATTACGAGAAAAATCTGCCGCTGTCCGTAACATCCTACTCGCCGTCGCCACACGAACTAATTTACAGCATACAGCTTCGGTTTCGTATCTAAATGCCGGCCGCGCCGAGTCGCGGATGTTTTGACCTATCTCGCAATATCTGGGTACTTCTGTCCGAATATACGAACACGAATCCGCGTAAAAATACCACTCGAGTTCTTGTCGAGTCAATAAAAAACGGATTACTCTAAACTGGTTTCATTTTCAAACACCTCGTCATCTTATACAAACGTATTAACGGTAATCTACGATACGGTATCAATATAAAAACTCCGGAGAAGGGAGTTGGGAATTCGCGTACGCTGCAGTGGACCGCCAGCATCCAAATAGTGGGTGTAGAGTGATGTATCTCTATCGTCAGTACGGCGCGAGGCGCGAGTCCATTAACATTATCTCAGGCTAGGACGACCGTCCGACCGTCGAGTTGCGAGGTAAACGTACCCACGTTTTTGCATACACCGTTAATTCTCCTCGCGAGGCTGGAAAACCAGTTTCTCCTCGACTCGCGATCGCGGATTGCATCGCGACGATGAGCTTTTTGTAAAATTCTGCTAATACGAGCGTGATTTCAGTTCTACGATTGGCCAGAGACGAAAGTTGGGCAAAAATCTCGAAGAGTGAAAATGAAAAATTTGCTGACCAAAGTTTGTACTGAAATCAAAAAACAAAAGTTCGTGCTTTTTTCTTTTTTCTCGCTATTTTTTTATATTCCTCCATAACCTCTTCTAACAAAATTAGAAATTTTTTGAAAATTTTATTCGTGATCGCCACCAAGTCCCCTGATAAATGAGAAGGACAAATTTTTTCCTCTTCACAATAGTCAATGTCTGAAATGAAAGGGAAGAGGGTTCTGATGAAGAAAAATACATCCTAAAGCTAAAATCTTTTCATTTTTTTAATCAATATTTCAGTCTTGGGCTATTCCATATCTATACTAAAACCAGGCATCATAGCGAAATTCCGAAGAAAAAAAGTGACTTTTAGTGACCTTTTTCGAGAAAAAAGTGACCAAAAAGGTGACCAAAAATTGAATTTTTCGGGGGGGGCAATTTTACAGTTTTTGGGGGATTTTTTTTATTACAGGCATCATAGCGAAATTTCGAAGAAAAAAGTGACTTTTTTTTTTTGATCAAAAAGTGACCAAAAAAATGACCAAAAATAACCAAAAATTCGACTTTTTCGGGGGGAGGGAATTTTTTTGCAGTTAAAAGAGGGCTGAGAATTCAAGAAAAAATGTGGGGAGGGAGTCAGAATTCAATGAAGAAATTAGGTAATTTAAAAATCTAATTTTTTTTAGTGGCACTTTAGGAGGCAGATATACATAATTAATTTAATTATACAGATTTGAACAAAGAAAAATTGAAAAATCACAAGATTTTTGGAACAAACAATAATTAATATAATATGACCTAGGTATATCTACTCTCTAAATCTAAATCAGCCAATTTTTGTAAAACTGTGCCTTTTTGAATCAGTGAAATGAATTTATTTGAAAATCTGTGATATTTCTATTGTTTAATTGATTTATTTTAGTCAAAATTATTGATTTATTCTGTAAAATGGGGAATTGATTAAAAAATCAATTACTTTACTGATTTAAAAAAAAAAACAGAATTTTTTCAAATTTAGAAATAGAATTATTGAAATACTGCCCGAGCGAAGCGAGGGCAAATTTTTTTTGAAAAATCATTATCAACTTTTAATTTTTTTTTCTTGAAGAATTATGAAAAATAGCAATTCTTACGTGAAAATTTGAATTTTTGCTTGAAAATGCGAAAAAAGTGTCTTTGGGAGGAAAAAAGTGAATTTTAGTGACCTTTGGATAAAAAAAGTGACTTTTAGTGACCAAAGTCGAAAAGAGTGACAAACACCCTAAAAAAAAGTGATCTGCTATGACGCCTTAAAACAGACCAAAAATGAAGTCGGATCTTCCAATTTCATGTCATTTTTGGGTTTTTTCAAAAATCACCGCAGGAAACCGAAAAAGTGTCGTTTCTTCAACAACGATTTTTGGATAACTTGGGAAAATGTCATTTTTGAACTTTTTCAAAAATCATTTCAGGAAACCGAAAAAGTGTCGTTTCTTGAAGAAACGACAAGAAACGACGATTTTTGGAAAACTTGTAAAATTGCAATTTTTGAGGTTTTTCAAAAATCACCTCAGGAAACCGAAAAAGTGTCGGATGATTTTCAGAAAAAAAAATTATTCGTTTTTTAATAATGTATAATATAGTTTGTTAGAAAAAATGTTATTACCTTGAAGTAAAATTTCGTGCTTTTCAGTCACTTTTTTTTACAAAATTTCATTTTGTTGTGATTTTGTGTGTGTCAGTTTTCCACAAATTTTGCTAAAGTCAGCAAATTTTTTTATAAATTGGCACATTTTTAAAACTTTTTCAATTTATAACAATAATGACCGAATTTTTGAAAAAATTTGCCCATTCACTACCAAATTTGCCCACTTTTAGAAAAAAATTGTCATCTTTTTGAAAAAAATGAGTGGACTCCCTTCCTCCTTACCTCCGATTGTTTCATCTTTGCAATTGACCTTGACATGAAACCTTTTAAGCTGAACTAGTTTCCATATTCTTTCTGTTGCTAGATGCACATGCCAAAGTGATAGGACGAAATTCGTCAACAGATAATTCGGTCATTGTTGCAATAACAATACGGGTAACAGGCGAAAATATTTTATCACATTCGAAGCCATAATTACGCACGTCTCTGCGGTCTCCGCATGAGCATGACGACGGGCGATGTACCCACTACCCAGACACATACAGGCGTGTATTTAAATGATAAAATCGATATATCCAGCACTCCGAGTACCATATTAAACCTACTGTAATGCACACTCCAAACACATGCATTTTCCACCATACTCACATACGTAGACGTACTCATGTTCACCATGTAAACTCTCATATACATAGATGATGCTCCTGGTGCAGAGTGGAGGGTCACACCCACCTCCCCGACCCCAGCCTGATCAAATGCGTTGACATTAATTACAGTTTTTCGCCGGGTACTGCTTCGTGAACTCCCTCTCGCTGAATTTTGTTTTTTATTCGATCGTTTCGTTTCGTCGCATAATGAACATCGTTCTCGCAAAATTATACAATAAAATTTATTATAAATTAAATACGTGACGCGATTACGTAACTTTCATAATCGACGAACGTGTATCATTTTCAACGCTGCATTATTTTAATTCATCGACCCTCCTCGCTCGTGCCATTGAAAAAAGCTTCATCTTGATAGTGTAGATTGTTTTTCGCATTTTCAACGATATGATTCCGTAAAGGACCGTGGTCTATTATTTCAACTACGAGGGTGTATTTATATCATGATTCGATAGATTTCAAGATTTCAAGATGATATTATCTTTCTTTTAGTTGATTTTTAAATTAATCGAAGTGTTTTTTTTAGGTCATCAAGGTTGGTGGAGGACGGAGGAGTCCAAAAAGTGAATTTGCAAAGAGTTTAAATTTTTTCGAAGAAAATGTCCTCTGGACTAGAGAATTTAGAATAATTTTAAATCTCCCTTCCTCCCAACAACAGATTGGAGAATATTTGGTTAAATTGGTAAATTTTCAAAAAAATCAATTAATTCCTGAAAATACAACTAATTTTTGAAAAAAAAATGTTTTTTTTTAAATTGAAAATTTTTCTTGAAAAACAATGGAAAATTATTTGAAACAATTTTAAATTTTCAACACATATTTTTAAAATTTTAGCTGAAATTCGACAAAATTCTGACGTTAGTTTTCTAGATAAGTTCAGAACATGGTCTGTACTGGAGCTGAAAAATGAAAATTCTAGCTATTTTCAGAATTTTCTTGCCTTTTTCGTGTCATTTTTTCTGCGATGAATTTGCTCAAAATAAACCTTCTTTTTTGAAACTTTGATTAAAAAATTCAAGGAAAGGATGAAAATGTTAAAAATTCTGCTTTTGACAGTAAAATCATCAAAATTCTTTCCCATTTTCTGAGTTACTTGCTACTGGTTTCGTCCATTTTGTGATGACCTCTGAGAACCTCCTCTTTTCGAAAATATAGAAATTTTGCATTGCTAAATGAATTGAAAAATTGCCCTTGCTCCCGAACCAATAGATAAGCACGGTTTTGATGAAAAACATCGCGATTTTTGTACGACAATTAAATATTGGTAGGTATATTTTGCTGTTTTTTGGAGTTTCTCGTTTTTCTTTGATTTTAAAATTGGGGAGGGGGGAGCAGAATCACTGAAAATGCCAACTGTACGATATTTATGGCTCAAAATTCGGTTTCATTCGACTCATAAATTCATCAGATGATGGAGAGGATTTCGCATATCCATCAGATGATGAAGAGGTTAGTCTAAAAAAAAAAACGAAAAAAGAAGACTAGAAAAATTAAGAAATCCGTTAAAACTGTTAATTTAGTTCGAGAAAAAGTTGATAATTTATAAGAACGAACAAGGAACGACTAAATCCATTTCGTTTAACCTTAAGAAACAAAAAAATCGAAAACAGAACAGTATTTTGTCGATATTGCAACATCGAATGAAACTTACAAAAATGATTTAAAAATTGTAATTAAAAACTGTAGATAATTTCAAAACAGGGATACTCCTAAACAAGTCTAAAATCAAAGAAATTCAGCCAAAATTATTTTTTTTTAAATTATGAAAACTTTGCAGAGGACTTTCAATACGAAAATTTTTTTGATGGTAATTTTCTTCAAAAAGTACACACATTATTTCAAAAGATGAAAGTGAAAATTCTGAAAAATACTAACCACGTGATAAATAATTGCTCTAGGATGATATTTTCTTATCAAAACCGCAATGACCTTTTCGTAAGAAAATTTTACTAGCAATATTTTCTTTTAAAATGAATATTTTTCTAAGAAAAACTAATATTCAACGAGATAAATCTGCTAGAAAAACATTTAGCGATAATTTATTTCGTTGAGATGGAATTTTTGAGAATATTTCTGAACTGGTAAACTTTCTTCTCATAAAATCAAACACAGGTTCCAAAATATGTCTTAATGAGATAATTTTTGAATATTTACATATCAAGTACTCAATTAGACAATAAAGTAGATTATTTTTAATTCAAGTAAGACCATTCCAAGAGAGAGCACTAATTCACTGAATCATTTCATTTTCAAAAAATTTTACTTTGATTAGAAAAAATTCCATCTCAGCTAAAAAAAAATGAGTACTACCCCCTTTCCAATAAATAAAATTAACGTCGGTTTATTCCAAGTTCAATATGAAATCAATTTATCTCTTCTGGCTTCAACTCTTTAAGATATTTTATCATCCAACAGTTTGTGCCTCTTAATTACGAATTTCAACCCAAATTGAAAATTTTTCTCTTAATAATACGATTTTTTTTTCATTTTATTCCATTAAAATTCCATTCTAGGCACATACTACTACATATAATTTAAGAAATTGAAAAACGAACTGTACCTTTGGCATGTTCTTTATCCAAGTTAACGACAGTCTTTCTCCAATCTTCTAATTTTTCTTGTAAAGGAGCAACTAAACAATCCATAATTGCACTGCAACAAGAAAAATAATCAAAATTAATCCTAAACCAGTAATTTTTTGCTGAACGAGTAAAAAACTTATTATG
Organism: Pseudococcus viburni; assembly: GCA_033439095.1. Classification (NCBI taxonomy): domain Eukaryota; kingdom Metazoa; phylum Arthropoda; class Insecta; order Hemiptera; family Pseudococcidae; genus Pseudococcus; species Pseudococcus viburni. The sequence continues at coordinate 214,479 of JAVBJF010000331.1, read as the reverse complement.
TTTCCGAAAGATCATTCTTTGCGTGTTCACATGCGACTCGACAGTTATTTGTCTCATCGTAAGCAAAATTATTACTAAGAAAACAGTAAAAATGAGTAAGCAAATAACCGCAAAATCGTCATCAATGTTCGGCGCCGTTTCTTCATCAGAATAAACGTTTGTTTTGAAGCAGTTAAGAAAAAAAAAGTGATACGTATTAATTACACATGCAAATTGAAATTTCAATATTAGAATGAATCAGAAACCAGTTCCAGCCACGAGTTTGGAAAAAACTAGGTAAACGCGGAATTCGATAAATCTTCTGTCTACGAACTCTTGAAAATATGTCCTTATTTTGTATTACAACTTTATATGGATCATCATCGACATTCCACTTCCTTATAAAAATTACGTCAAAGAAATATAAACCCGGAGAGTGGCCTGTTCGCTATCTCCCCTTTAATTAATCACCAAATTACGACGAATGCGGAGAAACACCTCGAGACATGAATTGATGACGATGATTTTTTTCCCTCAAGTTCACGTACTACTTAATGGAGAAAAAAAAAGTAAACAAGGAACTCATTGTGTCTATAGTTTCATACGATACCTCGTTTGAAATAACCATTTAAACGAAATGGGATTGGATGTAGTGGTTCGATGATGATTTGGCAGAATATCCGCGATACTTGGCCAAATCGTAATCGTCTTAATAACATCGATAAAATTTACCATTTTCGATATTCAAATTACTATAAAAAGTGTTACATGAGCTTTTTCAATATGTAATTATTTCCTCATGATTTTATTCCTCATCAAAGCCCAATGACATAAAATAACCATTCTCTAGAGAGATTTTCTGGCTAATTTCATTCGTACTGCAGAAAAAAACACTCTCGGGACTACCTCGGGCCACTCTATTTAACAAGCTCGCTAGACAAATATGCCCTAAAATGAAAACCTAATTACTACAAAAATCATTTATCAAATTCTCATATCGCGTAAAAATATTAATAGAGGTTATTACGGAACAAAAAACGCATAATCGTATTCGTAAGGCGTAAAAACTGCATTAAATTTACTCATTACCGAACATCATACAATTCTACGAAACTTACGTAGGTAGTAGGTACGAGAAGATACATCTTCGCTAATTAAAATCACTAATACAAGTACATCGACATCTGAGTAAATTTAAAACAGACTGGGGCGATAATCTAATCGAATTAACGCCATGTTTCATGGAACCATTAAAAGAACACTGTCTTTTTTTTTCGTCGAGTTTTTATTACGGTAATCAAAGTCGTAGTACAATTACTTTGTAGTACGTATACATTAGACTGAGACGTCATCTTGCTCGTCGATAACGAAAATAAGAAACTATTCAATATAAACATGGGAGATTTTCGAAAAACTGTTTTCATCTTCCAAGTATACGTACAGTATGTTCGAAAAATTCAAGATTCATCCTTCAATACTTGAAATTAAGGGCCGATAAAAATAGCATTTCTCGGATGTTTTTTGAAAAGTTCAAATAAAAGAAGCATGCTTTTCTTCACTCCGGAAAATAAAGATGAGTTTTTTAAAAAATGACTTCAATTATAGCCAACAATGTAATTTTGAAACGATCGATTACCAATAATTGAGCTTTCTTCTACCAAAAAAATTTTTAACATACAAAATACACAATTTGAAAATCTGAACCCCCTTTCAATTTCAAAGAACCACTACCAAATTTTGCGAAGCTGTTATAAGCTTTAAAACTCCAAAAAAATATCATTTGACATTATAAATCGATGAAAAAATGTAAACGTTTACAAAATATCATTGAAATTCAAAAAAGATTTATAAAAGTTCCTTGAGGTACGAAAAATAACAATTTTTTCGGAAAATCTTTCAAAAATCAAAAAAAAATACTTAACGGGAGTACCTAATAAAATTTACTGATTTTTTTTTAAAAATCGTACGAAAACGTGTAAAAGTAACATGAGTTTATCAAATGACAAAAAAAATATGAAAAAAAAACATATATTAGGCAGTACAACTTTCATGAAAATTTTTTAAAATGAGAGAAAAATTAATCAAATGGTGAAGAAAATTTTTTAAAACAAATAAAAATTTTCAACAATCTAAAAATTTATATTTGAAAATTCAAATTTTATGCTGCAGTAATCAATTTTACACATCTCAACTATGAAACATTCAAAGAAAATACTTTTTTGAAGATAATTTTATTTTTTCAATTTTCTTCTAATCAGGTCTGGTTTTATTGAACAATGTTGGTTTATTTCAGACGAGGCGAAACTAACACTGATTCGGATAATATTTTCAGTTTCTGTTCCAGTTCCAATATCAGTATTTTTAGTTTTTAATTTGTTCAGTTTTCAGTCCGAGCTACTTAAAAATTAGCCCAAACGACCTAGGCAGTCCTGGTTATTTTGAAAAAAAGTCCAAATTGCATGAACAGTTTTCACCATTTTTGATTACAAAATTTCAATGATTTTGATGCTACATCCACCATTTTATTTTACAACACTTCAGACAAGTTTGATGTATTTCTTAAAATTTTCTAATTGTATAGATTTTCAAACATTTTTCAAAAGGAGGAATTAAAAGTTCAAAAAATAGAAAAAAATGCAATAAATTATTACATTGTTTACTTAGGTCAAAAAATGCTTACCAAAGACAACCTATCGATTTTGTTAATTTTGCATATTAGGTTTTGTACTTGAGCTTTAAAAAATAATATTTTTGCATACATTTGAATGACAAATTATGCGTTCTTTTGGCTCAAAATTACCAATAGATTTTCAACTCAAAGGCATATTATCAACATTGAAAAATTGTTATGCAAAACGTGATAAATTTCTTGTTTACAATCTTTCAGTACAAAACATTTTTGCATTGTACCAGTTAGTCACCAAAACTGCTTTAAAACTTCTTTATTTTTAAAGCAAATGAAAATATTAAGTTCACTTTAACGCATAACCGGCGTTACCGGATGTGCTGGCGGTCTTGAGCACCTACGAGGGGTTTTTAAATAAGTGTTAAAAAAATCCTAAAATCCACAAAAATTTTGAAGCTCAATCACAACGGTACCAAATGTTTTTTAAAAAAATGAAAAATTTTACACCAAACTGAAATCCAGAAATAAAACCCCGCAAAATAAAACTTCTGCTTTCGGCTTTCGGGTGAAAATTTCAAAAATACCTTAAAATTTTGGATTTAGCTTTTTGATTCATACAGCTAGCTTTTGGCTAGCTTTCAGTTTTTCTCTCATCTCAGCTTACTATATGTGAACAAACTTTCGGCTTAAGACTTTTGAATTTCACCTTAGAACTTCTGATTTACAGCACCTTGACAGCACAATGATGAAAATCATCGTTCATGTCTGTACTATTTTCTCAAAATTTTAATTTTTTCAGGTTTCAAATTTTTTTTTCAAAATTTCAATGTATCTTACTCCAAAACAATTTTTCCACTCTTGACATTTCTTACACAAAATTTTTTAGCTCCAAGATTTTTTTCAATTTTTATTCACCAACATTTTTTCATTTACTGATACATATTTATATCAACTATCAACTGTATAAAATTCCATTCTTTGATTTGAAAATTTTTAAAAACGACATTCTCCCGAATTTTTTCACCTTGATCTTCTTAAAAAAAATTCCAACTCGAATTTTTTCAAAAAAATTTTATTCTGAATATTTTAGAGCAGGAAAAAAATTGATAAAAAATTAAAATTTAAAAAAAAATTCAAGAGCTGAAAAAATTTTTGAAGTTGAAAATGTGAGCCTGGATATAGAAACCACCCTTATAGGTGTAAAAAATTGATTTCTGAGTTGACACTGATTTTGGACGTTTCAGAAGGTATAGAATCAAAGGAGAACCTCCACTCAAAAACCAATTTTTTACACCTAAGGGTTTTCTATATCCAGGCTCACTAGGGTGGCCCTTAAAAAAAAAGTTGGGATTTTTTTCGGGACCCCCCCTAGTTTGATGCCACTACATGAGAAAATGACGTACAAAAAATTTCAGCCCAATCGATGCATGTTAACCCGTCCCTCAAAGCCCATTTTGAAAAATTGATGGAGCGCGCCCGAGCTGATAATATTCCACTACGGCCACGCGGAAACGAAACGCTAAAAATACCCCTAGTGACCCGGCGACTTAAAATTCACGCCAAAGGCATGGAAATGAAGATAGAATGTTCTGGTTTGCGGCATTCGATTCCTTATAAAATTTGGAATCGGAAAAGCTAATTTTCAATTTTTTTGCGCCCCCCGGGAGGAAAAGCGCTAGGGGTTTACAAAGTGAAACTGAACAGAAAAAATCAAATTATTTGATAAAAATTTTTCAAACACATTTTTCGAGGGAAAAGAATGAAAATTTAATTCTAGGGGTTATTCAGAGCATCCGAACCCAGTTTTGGGGTCATTTTGACTTCGAACTACCACTAGTACCCAAAGTGCGGGAAGGGGGGGGGGAGATGAAAAAATATTTCGAAAAATTGAGTGTGGTATCAAAATCCATGTTTTTTACTCGCGAAATCCGCTTCCGATTTTACTTTATCAAAACCCCCAAAATGGGCTCATGGGGGGGGGGGGGACACCAAAATAATTTTTTTTCGAGTGTGGTATCAAAATTCACGTTTTTTTTTACCCAGTGAGTTAGTTTCCGATATTTCTTCATCACAACCCCCAAAATGGGCATTGGGCCCATTGGGGAGGTGTCAGGGAAAAGCCAAATCGAAAACTTTTCATATGAATCGATTGTGGTATCAAAATTCACGTTTTTTTTATCCAGAGAGTCCGTTTCTGATGTTACTTTATCAAATGCCCCAAATTGGGGCCATTGGGGAGGTGTCAGGGAAAGCCCAAATCGAAAACTTTTCATAAGAATCGAGTGTGGTATCAAAATTCACCTTTTATTTCGACACCCCACTTCATATTTATGTAAAATTTTCAATTTGGGTCCTCCTCAATACCTCCCCAATGGGCCTATTTTGGGGATTTTAATGAAAGTAAAATCGGAAACGGATTCTCTGAGTAAAAACGTGAATTTTGATACCACACTCGATTCTTATGAAAAGTTTTTGATTTGGCCTTTCTCTGACAACTCCCCAATGGGCCCATATTGGGGCATTTGATAAAGTAACATCAGAAACTAACTCTCTGGGTAAAAAAAAAATTGTGAATTTTGATACCACACTCGATTCTTTTGAAAAGTTTTTATTTTGGTGTTTCCCTGCGCCCCCCCCCCCCCAATGAGCCCATTTTGGGGGTTTTGATAAAGTAAAATCGGAAGCGGATTTCGCGAGTAAAAAATATGGATTTTGATACCACACTCAATTTTTCGAAATATTTTTTCATCTCCCCCCCCCCCCTTTCCCGCACTTTGGGTACTAGTGGTAGTTCGAAGTCAAAATGACCTCAAAACTGGGTTCGGATGCTCTGAATAACCCCTAGAATTAAATTTTCATTCTTTCCCCTCGAAAAATGTGTTTGAAAAATTTTTATCAAATAATTTGATTTTTTCTGTTCAGTTGCACTTTGTAAACCCCTAGCGCTTTTTCTCCCGGGGGCGCAAGAAAATTGAAAATTAGCTTTTCCGATTCCAAATTTTATAAGGAATCGAATGCTGCAAACCAGAACATTCTATCTTCATTTCCATGCCTTTGGCGTGAATTTCAAGTCGCCGGGTCACTAGGGGTATTTTTAGCGTTTCGTTTCCGCGTGGCCGTAGTGGAATATTATCAGCTCGGGCGCGCTCCATCAATTTTTCAAAATGGGCTTTGAGGGACGGGTTAACATGCATCGATTGGGCTGAAATTTTTTGTACGTCATTTTCTCATGTAGTGGCACCAAACTAGGGGGGTCCCGAAAACAATTCCAACATTTTTTTTCCACCAAGTATAAATAAGGGCCACCCTAAGGCTCACATATGTATTTTTGAAAAAAATACCAGAATTGAAAAATTTTTAGACCTGAGAAAAAAATTGGAGTGAGAAAAAATTCAGAGTTTAGGGTTGAAAAATATCCTCACCCCAACCCCGGGCTCCACCCCCCGAGTGTGAGCACCCACGGAGAAAAAAATGATCCGCCGGCTCTGCTTTAACGTAATTTCTTGAGAACCCAATTACATGAACTTTCAAAGAATCCGCAGGATTAGAAAACTAAAAAATCTTCCTTTTTTTCTCGCTAATTCATTTCATTTTTTAGGGTTTAAATTTCCCCCAAAAACGACCCGTTTTCCCTCTTGACAAAGATAATCCTTTAGTAGGAAATTTCGTACAACTTTTCGACAATTTTATTAAACAAGGCGACAAGAAATTTGAAAACAAAAATTATTAAAATTCTTGGTATTTTCTTCCTCTTTTTCTACTTTGGGCAAAATCTTGCCATTTCTTCATTGTCTTGCTTGTGATTTCTTGAACAAATTTATCTAATAGATCTGATATTTCATTTATCAATATCTCTTCGTTAGAACTATTCGTCATGAAAAACCCACCCAGTGACGCTATCTTGACCCACTCAAAAACCAAATTGATCCGCTACTTATCAGACATCCTATTCAACTACCAAAGCATTCTACAGATGGCACAGCTTCGCTAAATCTACCAAATTTATCACATCGATGCAACTCCATTGTTGCACACCTCCTATAAACCGGTATATAGGTACACCCTTAAGGGCAGAGTATCAAAGAATAAGAAACCCGAAAAGGGGGATCGCTGCTTTGAATACTACGCCGGACTGATGGAATTCTGTAACGTATTCTCGCATGGCTCACGAGCAACTTCCCTAATAGCTCGTTTTTGGCTCGGTATGAAATTTATAATCATTTCATGAAAACCTTAACGTGACACGAATTTCTAAAATATCAATTTCCCCGGCGAACCAACAGAATTTCTCCTTCGATATGTCAAATACATAAAGCTCTTTCATAGCATACTCGATATAAACTTACAGTTTTGAAATTCAACCGAGCGAGGCTGCTTTTAATAAGGCCAATTAAAAAGTACACCTCTTGGAGAAGAGGCAGGATGCTATCGTGACTTCTCGACAAAATCCTTACAAACCACCACTTTACATCGCAATACCTAATCCCAGAACACTTGTGAGATGAGGAAAATCCACTAATACGAGTTATTTTCCCTCGATACACAACGTTTAATTTATATTCTTGCTTCGTGACATGGATGGGACGCTGACGCTGACGAGACGCGTGTGTTTGCGGTGCATATTGCAGTACCATACAAATCCACTCGTACTAAACGGTACTCATTTATCACGTGCGCGAATACTTAAGAAGTTATATAAGTGCAATTCGTCGAAAACGGTGGAGAAAAACACACGTTTGTTTTCAAACCCATTTACCGTTTTTTTCTCGTACGAGCTGCTTTGCTTATCGCCAGATTTTACCTACAATGAGAAGTACGTGCTCGCGAAAACATAACGAATATTTACAGCAGCGTCGACATTTGTACTGCGGTGCACTGCCTCAGCCAGCACATAAGATATAAGCACGACGTAGGTAGGGTAATGGCACACGCCAGCGCCACGCCGCTCTATCCAAGCTCATCGTAAGCCATACACCACACATCCCTTAATAACACCGCCAATCGATTGCCCTATACACAGCGAAGGAATCTCCCAGCTCAAACCCTTCTTTCCTTTCGTACTGGCTCATTCTGCAACAGCCTATGCCTCCGCCAACTCCGGCTCTCCTTGGAAGCGGACATCACCTCACGCAAACCCCAGCTCATCGTACGCGTTTACATAGAAACGTGTCAGCATTTGTGCCAGCAACCGCCTCGCTTCCTCAATGTAATTTCCTTCTGTGGATGTGCGTAGCAGCCAAATTCCCACGATTCGCGTACCATTCCCATCGGCGTGAAAAATCCGCACCCTTGGTGTAATTTTATTCATCTCGAACGCTCTCTATATATGTTAATTAAATAAAAAATCATCCCCAGCCACCTACCCCTTTCACTTCAACACATCTCACATCATCGTCAAAATTGCACCGTAATAAATCATCATCACAGCCACTAATTTCCCTATAGTTTCAACTAGCTCGTTCGACTCGATTCACCTTATTTTTTCGCAGCTTCGTTATCCGATCAACGCAGACGAAATCCCCATAACGATGTTCATCGGCTTAATGAAAATGTTGATAAAGGCGCGACAAAATTCGCTAAAATGTAATCAATTTCTTTTTTCGTCGGCCGAATTTCATAAAGGTGAATGAAGTTATCGGTATAATAAACCGAAACGTATGCAAATCATGCCTTTCTTTTTTCTACTCCAAGAATAAATCGTTTTTGTTTAGGTACTAATTTGCATATTTTTTTACTATTTTTCGTCCGACGCGTACCCGAGGGTATTTTTATACGTTGATAACTCGGTATTTTTATATTTACGAGGCTCCCGTTTGCCCCCTTTTTTTTTATTTATATTTTTTTTCGCAGGCTGAATTTTCTATATCAAGTTGTTCTCGTAAAATTAATAGTTTCGAAAAAAACACCGACAGATAATCGCTACATATGCTCTGTCTCTCGAATGATGCCAGTTTTTCTTTTTCACAGAATGAGATAACGACGAAGGAGTAAATAATTTCGTAATGTCTCGGATGAGCGACGAAAAAGATTGTTTTTCGCTTTAATTTTAAAAAGATTACTTTTTCATTTTGTAGAATTTGAATTTCGCCTTCGTCCTTGCGATTTAACCTGAGTTTTCGCCGGATAGGGTATTTTTCGATTCCTGAATTTACGATCGGTGAGCTTGAATTAATCAAAAACGAATCATATTTTGATTATTTTTTGTCGGAGTTGATGAAAGGGGAAGGATGGGAAAAGAGGAAATACGAATTTAATTGAATGGGCTACCTTCGTGCTGCGCTGATTTTAAATTGAAAAATTTTGATAAGAAAAATCGACAAGAAAATACTTACGATAAAATTATTATTTGTGTTATACGAGTATAATATAAAATATTATTTGTGATGAGAGGGTGAGGGAGGGGAAATTTCTTTGAACGGCGGGTGACATCAACTGAAGATGGTAGAATTACACTGAAAAAACAAATAGATAAATTTTATCCAAAAAAATAATAACGGGGCACCATTCACAAAATTGGCGAAATTTATTTTAAAAACGATAAATATTATTATTTTTGAAGAATAAATTTTGATATTTTTGTGAATGGTGCTCCGTTATTATTTTTTTGTATAAAGATTATTTTTTTGGATCAAATTTATCTCTTTTTGGATAAAATTTATCATTTTTTTCAACACTTTTTATTTATTTTTCATTTATCATTTTTTTCAGTGTAAGCTAAATAATGAGCTCAATTCGCAAAACTTCACTCATTCAATGTTAATTCATTCGTCTTGAAATTTTCGGCCAATTGTCATAGTAAACTCGAAATTAGAATACGGAGGGCTGAAATGGAAATTTTTTATTTCTGCAACATCTTTGGGTTCGCAATAATTATAATAATTTACAAGAGAACCATTTGAGATGTCCACCTCCCATCTCGATGAGAGAGAGGTATTTTGGACCCCATTGGCCAAAATATCAATTACTCAAGTTAATTTTTTTATTTTGGTATAAATTTTAAAAATTCAAAAATCGCGTTCTCAGGGACGGTTTTAACATACTTTTTTGATCGGGGGAGGGGGGACGCAGGAGAGAAAAATTGCTGATATAAAAATTCACATTACGCAAAGAGAGTGATGCAGAGAAAATCGGGGCCCTGGGAAAATATACAAGTAAAAAAAAGTTCTCTGGGCTTTTGAACGTCGAAAGAATTTGCCAATTAGAAATAATTTTTATGGAGTTTTCCGACTAAAAAGCGTCTGATGTATCACACCCTCACCCCGCCCCCTTTCAACCATGTCTGCCCGTTTTTCAGCCAAAAAGTAATATTTAAAAAAATTCCCAGCGAAACTGATGAGAATAAGATCACTATGTACCACGTTGGATCGTTTTACCTTCTCTGCTTGAAAATTGAATGGAGGGGGAAGAGTGTCTAACGTAAGCCTCAAAAAGATCTGGTAAAAATTTCACATTCCTAACTGAACCTTTACGCACATTCAATTGCCCATAAGAATTCACTACATACACTCAAAAAAAATTTCAAAATGAAAAAATAAAAGATTTTATCAAAAATGGCACATACTACAACGCTATAGTGCCCACTTTTCACCTTTAGGTACTCCATTTTTCAAGAGTAGGTAAGTAAGTCTGCTACAAAAAAATCAATTATCTATGTTTTTAAAATGAGTATGGATATATTTCCACTCAAAAAATTATCGCCGGAAATTTTTCATCACAATTCCCTTCATTTTGACAATTTTTCAAAAATTAAGAAAAATACATTACAAATACGTTTTTTTTCAAAATTGAAAAAATAGTGGAAAATTTTCAGCGATAATTTTTTTTGTAGAATTTTCCACACTAGGACCATTTCAAAAAACATTTCTCATGATTTCCGAAGAGACAGTCAAATGTATTTCTACCATGTTTTTTGATGCTCATCGAAATGAAAGTTCTGGTCAAAAAATACACCCGAGGGTTCGTCTGGAAATCGCGTCAAAGTTAAATTTTCTCATTAACTGGGTTAAAAGAATGCTTAAATCAATTTTTAACGATCCAAGTTAACTTGTGGCCTTCTGAAGAAGTTAAAAAATTCTGAAAAATATCGAAATGGCGATGGAGGCTTCAGAATAACGGAAAATTGAGAACTTTTGACCTAAAAGGTTAATATTACGTAAGGGCCTAATTTTTATAAATTTTCTCGGAGAATTCTCCTAATAACTTTTTTTTCCAAAAAATACGATTTCTAAATTGAAAATTTGTCAAAAATTAAAAAATCGACCTGGTGGGCAGTGGAAATTTTGGCTACAAAAATTTTTAAACATACGTTTTCCAAAAATTCCATTATTATTCAAATCGAAGGCAAATATCTCGGGTGATTCCTTCGTAAAGAATTTTTCAATAAGAAATCTCCATTAAAAAAACTTAGAATTAGTGATATTTTTGAAGCACTGAATGACTTTCTCGACACCCTGTCCTTTTAGGAAATGTAATTTTGGCATTTTTTCCGAACTGTAAGTATCATTCAAATAGGCACACAAATAATTTGGACGGCTATAAAATGAGCAATTTTCAAAGAACTTATCGTTTTCTATTTTCGCGAAATTTATGAGAAAGTTGAGTTGATAGATTTTGTTGTTGGTGGAAAAACTAAAAAATTTATAAATTTTGTTTGTAATGAATTTACAATCACCACGATAAATTGTTGAACTACTCAGTGGAGCAGCTAAACCTATCACCATTTGCCCTTCTTCCTTCTGTAAGCAATGAGCTAGCAGATTTCGAATTTTTCCAAAATATTCGTAAATTATTTAGCTCCATTCTCGAAATTTTAAACTTCGTAAGTCTCCAGTTCAATCCCAATTTTCAAAATTAATCTTTTCTCGCATTCCTTCCAGGTCGAATGATTCGTGACGATTTCTAGAAACTGAATCTCATCCATATGGATTGAAAATAATTTCAATTTACACACAATCAGTTCACCAATCAGCTGAATCGTTCACAAACGACTCGCTTCAAAAAGCTTCATCTTCCTTGATTATAAAAAAGCTCGTAAACTGATCAATGAACATTAAAAAACGCTACAATCGCATAAAACAGATATTAGAAATACGCTCGAGCATCGAGCGTGATGAATTTTAATTTCACACTCGCGATTCGACTGATGAATTCGAGTAAAAAGCACGATATAATGCAGCATTTAATTTCGCCAACATTATTTAACCTTTCTGACATCATTCACGAAGCCACGATTTCATAAAACTTGCAACCATTTACATTCGCGATGACCGAACAACAAATCAAAACAATTTTAAAACTAATTGAAGACCGTTTATATTCTAGAAAAACACACTTTATAATATCGCTCGCCATCTTGGCGAACGTCGTTAAAAATTGAAGAAAAACCAAATTGCAACCTTAAATCACTTATTTTCCCATTACCGCCGGAGGGATTTATTAACCTCGCTTAAACTAACGTCATTGACACGTAAAACAACGCTTTTTCAACTATCAATTAATCCGAATACCGAAAAAAAAAGCGAATCTACGACGACAACTAATTACCAAAGTAGGAAAAAAAAGGGACACTGTATTCGAGTCACGAACCTCTCAATACGTCACACCAATCACCAACATTAATCTACGTGCTTACACGGATCGATTAATTAATAATTTTTTCCCAAAAAGAAGGAAAAAACACATCATCGTGAACCAGCTTCCTTTCGTATACATTGGACCATAAACCGTGAACTAGCGCGAATTACTCGAAATTAATTACACTTTGGGATTCGATAAAAAGCCATAAATAACGCTGGGACGTCTCGCCAATCTATCGGAGGCTCTGCACCATCGCGTTGCTCAGATGTTACAAATACAAAAAGGATCGTTTTGCCTCGGCAAATACACCCGCTGCTCCTTCTTGTCTGCATCGTTTCGATAAAAAGTCGTAAAATGTGTTAATATTATACGACGCGGATAGGGCTGCGAACCTCACCCAATTTCTACCCTTCTATATCTGCAATAGTTACTATTACACTAGATTTATCCGTTTTTCCAACTCCGCTACCGTCTGCTGGGTCTTACGGCACGATTCGACGCTGCACCGTACGCCGAACCGATTTAAAATATCCATTGCCCAAATGCATCGCAGTCTGCCTACAGCTAAAGGCCCGAGAGTACCGGAGTCGTAAACTCTCCGATTATGACTCATCGCAAACGCTCTCCAAATTTTACGACTAAACAGCCCATTTGCTTTTTCGGATCGCTCGCACAATACAACTCCTCCGATGCCGACTGAGGAGTAAATTTCCCAATTTCCACAAGTATCCTCTAAGTAAACTGTATAAAGTAACCGCCTTCTTGAAACCCACCGTCGTCGTTTAAGCGTCGTTTTTCTTCTCCAAGATTTTTATCGGTTGACTTTTCCAGCTTGACGAACGCGGTTCCCTCATCAAGCTGGATCTGTGCTCTGTGCTCTGTGCTTTGTGCTCCGGGTGATATTTTCCATTACACTTAAACCATAACGCCAAGTTTTATAGCAGTTCGCTGCTTTTCTTCTTCATCTATATGGCTAAAATGATGAAATTATACAGGATACGAGAAGCGAAGAAAACCCTTTTTCTTCTTCCACGTCATTAGTGCGATGAAATGGGTTCCAAGTGAAGACATATCGCTGTGTTCAGTGTAGTGTACGATATGTCTTGGCATGAGCCCACACTCGGTCAACGTACAGCGTGAATTTATTCCAACTTTTTGATATTTCGTATTGCGATTCGAGTCGGAAATATACCTCGATTCGGGCCTCAATTTCGTTTTCACCAGAGAATTGTTTACGATACACTTCGAAGTTCGGCCACGTGCATTGGTATTTTTGGTGATAAGATTTTCTTCAAATATTCGATGTTTATGGGTGAATTCAACGTTGGGAAGAAGATTTACGAGTTTTGAAAATTCAACGTGTTTGGGAAATTTTTCGAAGAAAACGAATCTACGAATTTTTATTGCAATTTTATACATGTTGAAATATTCTTCCAATTTTTCATTTAGCAAAAAGTCTAGGTGAATTATCATTTTTTTTATTACTTTTCTCTCAAATTTTAGTGATATTTTGTAAGTTTTTACCTAATCAACAATTTGAATAACAGGGTTTTATTGTCCCTTGAAATCTGGCATCTTTGCTCTATTTTTATGACACCCCCTTCTCCACGGATTAAAAAATTTATTGATATTAAAAGCAATAAACTCATAAATTCGCAATAAAGAAAAACTGAAAAATATTCATGGGTTGAAAATGTTTTCCTTTGCAGGGGGTATCAGATTAAAAATCTTGTAAAAACGATTTCCTCTCCTCCTGGATAAGTCATCCCCTAATATTAAGAGTTGATTTAGGTATTTTAAATTTTATAATTATTTTATACGTAGTTTACCCTTTTAACCACTTCTTCTGTCGTAAATTTACTTAAACCCTCTTTCTCCACAAAATAATAATGGCCTTTCATTAGCAGACAAAATTAAAACAACGAATCAAAGGTCTAATCAAAGTTTCAATTAAATCGTAAAAATTAAAATCAGTACTTTTTCAGACTAATTTTTTTTTAAATGTCACAATTTATTGCCCCCTCCCCTCCTAAAAAATACAATACTGAAAAATGATCGTCTTTCGTAGTTCTTGAAGAGACGACTAAAAACGACCATCACATTGTTTTGAAAAATGATTGTTTTTCTTCTTTTTTTATGGACGTCCAAAAACAACCAAAAATCGTCGTTCTTCGTCGTTCTTCATCGTTCTTGAAGAAAGAACCAAGATCCACCGTTTTTCAATTCTGAAAAATGATATTTTTTCGCCCTTTTATAAAAAAATAAAAATGCCAAAAACGACAATATATTACACCATTGAAAAATATTATTTTTTCGTCGTTTTTAAAAAGAAGTCCAAAAACACAACCATTTCACGAAATTAAAAAATCGTTGTTTTTTGTAGTTTTTGAAGAAACGACCATAAACGATAATTTTACAGCACTGAAAAATTGCAGTTTTTCGTCGTTTTTTAAGAAACGACTAAAAATGACTCATATATTTGTTTGAAGAACGATCGTTTTTATCGTTTTTTTTTTTTTTTTTTTTTGAAACAATCAAAACAGACGACATTTCTAAGAAATGGTCATTTTTTGACATTTGAAATTTGTACTTTTCCCGGGCTTTTGGGCTCAATTAATGAAATTAGTACTTTTTTGGATTTTTGCATTTTTAAATCCCTGTAGACACTTTGTATTACAGTTTGGTAATTTTTTGATTTTTAGTAAAAGAAAAACTCACTACAGGCCCCTTTCATTCCCTTTGATTAATTTTTTCAAAATAATGAAGAAGCAGAATTGAAAAATAACCCTTATGCAAGAGCAAATTAAGGGCCTTTGTAGATTTTTCGAAATAAAAAACAAAAATTCTGTACTCCTTTTTCACTTTTTTTTTTTGAAGCAAGTGTAAAATCATATTCAACTAAACATTTCATAGAAAGGACAAACCGGTGGTTGCTTATGGGGGAAAAGAGGCGAAAATCAAACATTTCCTCCACAAATAGAATTTTTACTTTTTTTTTTTTTGCTAAATTTAAAAATTTCTTTCAAAAAAGGTCTCATCACGTCATCAGTTTATCACTATCGAAAATGCTTCGACTCAAATTTATTTCTTCTCATTAAAAATGCAATTTTCCCATTATGGGGGGGGGAGACTGTCCTCGCTATTACACGTTTGGTCTAGCTCTGTCTATCATTCCCTAAATTCCAAACATTTTTTTTTTTAAATAGAGCTAAATTTTGACCATTTCTTTCGAATTTCAAGAATTTTGTCAAATTACGTAGGTTAGTAGAAAGGTACAAAATTTATCCAGTTCAAAAATCGTAATTTCCAGAAATTCTGCTAAAATTTCAAGATAAGGGAGTTCAGTATTTTTTGTCGAATTTATAGGTATTCTTATCTCAATCGTTTGATAATTTATGTCCAACACATGGAAAATTTTGCAAAACATTCATCACCTACCTATCTTTCTGTTAAGTTTAAAAAATTCATTAATTCACCTCGTTTATTCTAATTTTAAAAAATCACTTTTTTCAAAAATTTTACAAATTTTAGAAAAATTTCTCAATTTTTTCCAAAATTTGCCCCTATTTTAAATAAACTGTCGATTTTTAAAGGGAAAATTGGATGAATTTAGGACATGTACAATCTTTAGTTATATTTATTGATTCAGTGGTGGCAAAATGGAATTTCTAGTCGGAAAAATAAAGTTGAAAGATTTGAAAAAATCTTCCATTTTTGTGGAGAATGTTTGGTACCTCCTCCCCCACCATAAATTCCGTTGATCCCTCCACAATTCAAAGAATAAAATAGCGAATTACGTCAATTTCTGAAAAAAAGAGCTCTTATCATATTGGTAATCCTCGTATTTTGGAGAGTTTCCCAATCCCAATTATATTTCGTGTAAATGCAACTATAAAAAATTTCCAAAAATACGTATAAAATCCACGTAAATATACTCAACTTTTGTTCCTATGGTTACAAGAATAATTCAACGGAATTCGAAATTGTTATTTCGTTGAGTTTCTTATAGTTAGTTTGCTTTTCAACATCCCCTTTTCTTCTTCACACACAAAAAGATTCAAGTGAACAATAGGAAAATTTCTGTGTTTTTTTGGTCACTAGTTATTATTCATTATCTTTTTAACCTTTCTTCCCTCAACTTCTTATTCAATCGTTCATTCATCATTTCGCTGTGCTTTGATTAAATACAAACATTATTTCCCTTCTTATTTTTTTTTCGACATCCTTCTTTTTACTTACATTATTTTCACATCCTCTGCAATTCACTTGTTCATACGTCTCTCTTCTCTCCTCCCATGCTCCAACTTCCCTCTTCACGTTGTATAACTTTTCCACACTTGATAAAGGAGAATGATTTCTTATACGTACATTTTTTTCAATACGATACGGGCTCGCAATAATGACAGCTTTATCACCCCTTCCACATCACCACCATCATACTTTCATTACATATTCGTTCAACAAACACACTGCACAGCCTATCTACACTATTTAAAAACTACCTTAATGAACTTCAATTCGATATTTATTTCGAAATGATTACGAAACCACCACACATATGAGACGAACTTGTATCTCGAACATATATTTCACTCAGATACACAAACACTTCAAACCCCACTGACTCTAAAAATCATTTATAACGTTTTATTAAATCATTTCGCAAAATTCATCAATCTTCCTCGATCCATCTTCGCGAACTCATCCGACAAGCGCGCAATCATCGCTCGAATAAAAAGACCTGCAAACCGAATCGTATAGTCGATAACGCGTAATAAATGTGAAATTAAACAGGCTCGTTATTATATTATTGTAAATTACACAACAGGCTCGTTTTCCATATCGTGTATTTCAGCAACAATAAACGCCAAATACAACGTTTTTCATCTTCTCTTATCGCGTTCGCTATACGAGTACCTGCAATTTTACGTAACGTAATAAACGAAGAAAAACCAACGTTTATAAATCTTTTTGTATTCTGGCTGAATTACGTAGCACAAGCGGCGTACTTGAAAAAAAGATATACCCGAACAATACGACGTGAAAATTCCATTTTTCTATTCATTTAAATTACGTACGATAACGCTGAGTGGCGTACTCACCTAGTGAAAGTCTTCATTTTCGCCTCGACCGCTCGATGACGTAAACAAATCCTCGTCAAAGCGGTACCTATTTCTTTCGTAGCTCCTGCGAACAGAAAAACATTGAAATTTTAGACTTTACGCAAATGTTGGTATAAAAATCATCACGCAGCAGCATACACGACATTTTTCAACCACTTTGAAAACCACCGAAGATAAAAATACTGCAGCATCGTTTAACCGCATAATCAGCTGCTGTGTAATGTAAGACTTGAGGTGGGACATCGCGTACAAATTCACCTCTTCACGAATGAATAAGTAAAGCGAAGCCTTTTATCATTTAACCGCGTGCTCGTTTTATGCACATTGCCACCCAGAAAAATAGAGTAATATAATATTTCGCCGGTAAAAATAAATTTAATATGATTTATAAGCGATATTAATAAAGCTTGAGATCTCCGGTAAATATATCACTATTACGTGTATATCTACGAACTACAAACCACTTACGTACTTTACCTATATTTTATGCCATGCCACAGCTGACGTACTAAAACTGCTGAGAAATTATCGATTCTTTTCGAGGTAAATTATCTAAACGAATATCCCTCAAAATGCGGTAATTTTCAGTTATTTAGGGTAATACGCGAAGGTTAAATCGTTGTAATTGTAAAAAAAAAGTTACGATGGGAATAAATTATAAGACTCGTACAAGCATGATGAGCATTAAATTTCATGAACGTAGTAAATTAGACGAAGATTTAATACTTCATGAATAGGTAATAGAATTTAGCAGAATTTTTACATTTATATTTTTGTTCGTTTCATGACCTTTTTT
The DNA here is from genome assembly GCA_033439095.1 of Pseudococcus viburni. Taxonomy (NCBI): domain Eukaryota; kingdom Metazoa; phylum Arthropoda; class Insecta; order Hemiptera; family Pseudococcidae; genus Pseudococcus; species Pseudococcus viburni. The sequence continues at coordinate 196,379 of JAVBJF010000331.1, read as the reverse complement.
CCGCTAATAATTCGTGAAGGTCCTTGCTCTTAATCACGAATCATACGAAAATTAGCGATATTTAGTCAAAATTGTATCGCGGAAAGTCGGTGAAAAAATTTCACTGAACGGAAACTAGTGCAAAAATTACTGAAAGGATCAGCGAAATTTGTTGAAAATCAAAGAAAATTGAATTGTGCTGCAGCTTTGATTAAATTAACGGTAAAATTGACTCAAAAATCATTATATTTTGCCATTCTTTATGACGTTTAAGCATTTATCAATAAATTTCACGATTGTTTCAGTGATGATTTCTCTGATTAATTCTGAATCAGTAAAAAATCACGAAAACACAATTAGAAGTGTAGAACAAGAAAAGGGAGGCAGTTCACAGAAAAATCAGTCATATTTCATTTTTAATGAATTGTAACTGATTTTTTAATAACCATCGCCAATTTTTGGTAAATTTCACTGATTTTTAGAGGATTTTAAAAATTTTCAGTAAATTATACCTATTTTGAGTGAATTTCCCGGATTTTTTGGCAATTTTTCTCAAACACATTTTCTCCATGGTAATTTTTTCACTTACTGGTGTGTGCATCAAGTCTGAAACTATTTATCAGTAATTTTCATTGATTTATGAATAAAAGGGTAAAAATGATTATCACAAAAAGGAAATGAAAAAAAAAAGAGCGAAATCTACCATTTTGTACTCTCTCATTTCTGAGTCAGCGAAATTTATCAAAAATCAATGAAAATCAGTCAAAATTGCAGCACAGTAATAAATCAGTGAAATTTTTTTCACTGAAAGCAAGTCAGCGAAAGAAAATACCTAAAAGTCAGTGAAAATTCGCTAAAAAATCTGCAAAATTCTTCGAATAATCAGTGAATTTCACTGATTATTCCTGTGCTGCAATTTTGACTGTTTATCAGTGATTTTTCACTGAGAAATGAGAGAGTAGTTTCCTGAAAAATCAGTTATTCTGCGAATATAACTGATTTGTGATTAAATCTAACTGACTTTCTTTGTGCTGCAATTTTATGTAGGTATAGGTAGTTTCACTGATTCAGAATAAAAAATTGTATTTTTGAATCAGTGAAAAATCTCTGATAGAGTCCCAATTGCACTCTCTCATTCCGAATCAGTGAAAAGTCACGGTTGAACAATCAGAATTGCAGCAAAGGAAAAATCAGTAAAATTCACCAATTTTCAGTGATTTTTCACTGTTTATTTAAAAATTTCACAGATTTTCAGTAAATTTCATAAATATTACTGAATTTTTAGTAAATTTTCACTGATTTATTACTGTGCTGCAATTCTGACTGTTTTTCAGTGTTTTTTGATAAATTTCACAGATTCGAAAATGAGAGAGCAACCAGAAAAATCAACAAAATTGACTGATTTTAAGTGAATTTTTGTTCATTTTTTGGTCAGTTTTAGTGATTTTCATTGATTTTTACTGATTTTCAGAACTTTTTTCAATGAGTTTTTTCAGTAAAAATTTCGCGTCGATTTCCTTTCGGTGAGGATTTTTTTATTTATTCCTCCCTGTGCTGTAATTCCTACGGTTCAACAGAAATTTTTCATCAATTTAGGGTGTGAGAGTAGGAATGCAATTACTTTTTCATTAACGAATCAGTGAAAATCAAGATACACAATCAGTTTTTCTGCATTTAAGAAATCAGTGAAAATTTTTACAAAAATAGAATCAGTAAATTTTTTTACAAAAATAGAATCAGTAAAATTTTTTTACGAAAATAGGATCAGTGAAATTTTTTACAAAAATAGAATCACTGAAAATACCAAAAATCAACGATACTAGAACACCAAGACTTACTAAAAATGTGACGATGTCCTCTAAAAATAAACGACAATTGAAAATCAGCAAAATTTACTCGTTTTTAGTGATCTTCCACTGATTTAGAATAAAAGAGTGTAGGTACCATTACTGTTGCGAACAATTTTATGCCGGCTTTCTGAATCGACTTTCTCATTTCAAATTCAGTAAAAATTAATGAAAATACCTGAAACGCAATCAGAATTGCAGCATAGGGAGAAATCAATAAACAATTTTCATAATAAAGAAATTAGGGCGAAAATCATACCAGAATCAGTAAAAATTACTAAAAAATTGGTAAAATTGCCAAAAATGTACTGAAAATGGGTGAAAATTAGTAGGAAATCATTTAACTTTTCTGAGTTTTCCCATGCTGCAATTCGGATTCTTCATCGACGATTTTTCACTGATTCAGAATGAAGAGAAAGTATAGCAGTCGAATATATAGACCTTTACTTTGTTTTTAACGTTTTGATTACTAAATGACCACAATTGCATTATATTGACGACTACTAACTCGGGAGAAGATCATCAATTAAAAATATGAAAATGACTAATTAAATCAACAGAATTTACTCATTTGGTTGCAAGATTTCATCAATTTGTCAGCTCATTAATCCGTGAAAATCAGTGATGTGCAGTTCAGATTGACAGAATTTCCATTGAAAGAAAATTAATGAGAAAAATCATTGAATTATGAATCAGTGAGAAACAGTCAGAATTGCAGCATGAGAATAAATTATAAAAAATGTTTACCTCAAGAAAATCAGTGAAATTCACTCCAAATCAATTTATTTTGCCAGTAAAAAATTTTCACTGAAAAGAAATTGATGAAAAAAATATTGAAAATCGCTTAAATTTAAAAAAAAAATCAATACAGTTTACTCGAGTCTAATTTTGCTAAATACCTGCGCTGCTATTTTGACTGTTCATCAGTGATTTCCACTAGTTCAGAAAAAGAAAACACATTCTGTCGACGTTTCAGAAGATTTGAATTCCAAGTCGATGAAAAATCACTTCCAAACAGTTAGAATTTGTAGTACAAGAAAATCAACACAATAATTCATTGACGGAGAATTTTGTTGATTTTCAGATCATTTTTCAGAGAACATTGGCAACTTTTCAGCAAATTTCACAGATTTGCAACGAATTTCTCTAATCTATTCTATTAATTATTCACAGACTTTTTTTCACTCAAAATTTTCACTGATTTCCACTGCTTCAGAGTTTTTTCAGCATATTACAGATTTTCACATTTTTCCGGATTTTTTTCATACATTTTTCACTCTATACAGGCATCGGACCGTGGTTACTTTAAAGTAACTTGGTTACTTTTTTCAAGCTCGGTTACTTTTAGTTACTTTTTTGACCAAAAGTTACTTTTTTCGCTCAACTCGCCAAAAAAAAAAAGCAAAACGAAATTACCGTAACCGAAACGTCAAAATTCGAAATTAATGTATTAGGTAAGGTCAATTGGGGTAATTGTAAATTTTTCGGAAAATTGAACCGATTTTGTGATACTCTTTTTCGTTTTGCTCTGTAAGTAAGAAAGCAAAGTGATTGAAATTTTTACCATGTATCAATGAATGTATGAGGAGTAATATGGCGGTTTGTTTTCATCGATTCGATAATTCATTCCGAAATTATGGACTTCGTTTACAATTGGACAAGAATATTTACATTTACCCCACTATGATGGGGTAAATGTAAATGCATACATTGCACCCCATAAAAACGTATCCCTCATTTTTTTTTTGCATAATTTGGAAAAAAAAATTATACAGATTAAATATTTAAACGCCTGGAAAAACTTTTTTGTAAAAAAAAAATCAAAAAAAATCAAAACAAAAAAAAATGATATTTTGTGTTTAAATTTGTGAATCCCATTTAAATAACACGTGTTTACAATTACCCCACACCTCAAAAATTTGATGGGTATTTGTGAATGCTGCAGAAAATTAATTTCTCAGCTTCGAAAATCATAACATCATAAGTATTGAATTTCATCATTTTTGAATGTCCGTAGAACTAAATTAATGCATCAAACACCAACTTTTTTACTTTTTTCTATTTTTTCTCGAATTTTGAAGATTACGTAGATTGTGTGAAAATCAAAATTTGATATCATGTTTTTTTCATCGCGAAATTTTTCATCTCAGCTGTCACCAAGAACCCGAAGTTCTTTATTATAGTAAGACCAATTATTCAAAGTTTTTATTTTTGGCAACTCCAGCTCGCTAGATGCATTTACGTATTTACAGCATGACTTGTTTACAATTACCCCATGTTTACAATTACCCCAAATGACCTTACTTTGGTTTTGCCATTTTTTTGAATCTTGGCCAGATTTGAAAACCCCTATCCCCCTTGGGGTGTTGAGATCCCATCTTGAAAAGTAATTACCTATTTGAAAACATGAAAATTTCTCCTTGTTGTAATTTTTTCAGATTTTTAAATGGTGGCCTACATCTTTTTCTTTTATATTCATCATGAAAGTTGTACTTTAATTATAGAGGTTAAACTTTGAACTTTACAAAATGTGATCATCAATTTTCAATCTCCTTTCAATTCTTTACGAAACTGCAAACAGATTCTTCTTGGACTTAACCAATATTGAGATTGAGATATGAACATTCAAAGTTGAGTCACTTCACAAAAAATCTTAATTGTATGAAAATTACGTGGGCTCTCGGCTCCCCCCCCCCCCCCTGAAGGATTTTGATCGAGATGACAATGATTCAATTGCACCATCAAGGGGAACCTGTAAATAAATTTTGAGAAAAATAGGAAGACCTAAGATCGAAACCTGCTCGATTTGACATTGAACACTCCGAAAGAAACAAAAGAAAGCAAAAAAGTAATTAAAGTACTGACTAGATCGCGATCGGTTAAATTGAATTCAAAATACCAAATTACGAGAATAAAATGAATATTACATTCCGTCATCCCCCACCAAATTGAAATACACTACTTCATATAAATATTAAAGAAAGGTGCCTACTTAATTGCTTAAAATTTTTTTATAACCAATTGGAACCGATTCACAGATTGGTGGTGGTTGTTCTTGTACTGATTAGAAATTTAATCAAATGGTTCCTGTTGGTGGTGGTTTTTATCTAAAAATATTTATGCCTGTGCTGGTGGTTCTGTTAATTTATAAGCTTCAAAATTTCTTTTGGTTCTCCCAATTGGGAATTTCTCTTTTTCCCTGCTGAATTGATTCATTTTGGTCTTTTTTGGGAATATTTCAACGCATCTTGGAACCGGTTCCAATTGGTTCTGGTTCCCATTTGAAGAATCGAAAATTAAGTGGTTCTGGTGGGTTTTGGTTCTGGTGGTTTTGAACACTGTGTTTTACAAAGAAATTAATTGATTTTTGTTCATTTAATAAAGCTCATTCTTAGATTAAATTTTTTTCTCTTCGGTAGTGAAATTATAGAGAAAAATGCAAGTTTGAAAAAAAATGGGCAGGAGGGGGTATTAATAATTTTTTAAAGGCGAAAAATTAAAAAATCGTCTAATTTTTTACGAAAAATTGGTTACTTTTTTACAAAAAATTGGTTACTTTTTTCAGAAAAAAAAGTTACTAAAGTTACTATTTTTTTTCGAAATTTCGGTCCGATGCCTGCTCTAATTTCCTTTTAGTAGAATTGCTCAATAACTTCAATTCTGTAAGTATGTCAAGGATTTTCGCCAATTCGTGAATAAAAAATCACAATACCAACCAGCAAAACTTTGAATTTCGGCGAATTTACCTCGCTTTTTTCAATTATTTCAAATCCAGCGATAAAAATAAACGACTTTTACACGTAATCACCCACGTTCTAACGTCACTAGACGCGGATTAAACGTCACCTCGCACCTCTCTCGCATCGATGACGATATAATTAGATATTCACTTTGATTTTCGTACACCAAAGGAAAATGAAACCTAACGGTATTTTTTTTTCGTCGTAACGTTCTTTGATTCGCAAAAATATACGGGACGCAAGCGTGTATACTTAATCCGAGCTCGGAATATGTACCTAGTATAAAGAAAAATCCGAAGGCGGGGAGATTACTTAACCTACAATCGTTAATTAAACGAAGAATAATTTAGAATTTAATGAATATACATTAGAGCATTTGAAATATACGACGTACGCGTACGTCGACGTTGTAATTATGTATTTTCATCGAATTCTCATTCTCGCAACGACGTTGTCGTATAAGGCGCATAAAAACTCCACACCGTGTATTCTTTTTTTTCGTAGGTACTCTTTTTTACATACACACAGGTAGAAATAGCTGGGTACGTGCATAAGCGAGATATTAAAAAAAAATACGAGCCAGTTATAATATTTTTCTCGTATGGCGAAATAAAAAATTACTCTATTGAAAGAAGCGGCATCGCCCGCGTGCTCGGTATCAAGTACTTATAAATATTATAAGTGGAAAGCTTATATTTTTCGTTCATTTCGAAGGATTTCTATGTAGCGAGCTTTCACGAGCTTGTATTCGCATCAAGGCTGCGATTTCAGAGAGCTGTATTCATTATGTACGGAGGAGAAAAAGCTCGGTCCCTTTTCACGGTTTGGTTACTTTGAATAGTATACAAGTTCGACGTACCCAAGAAAACAAAAACTTTTGTTGGCGTCGAGCCATAAAACATTAAGTGTGCAAATTGACTGGTAATTTTCGTCGCTGCGTTCGTTTTTCCGCATATCTCCGGCCAAGATTTATTATCGCGATGCCCAACAAACCCAACCTATGCTAACGATTATGAAAATACTTTGCATCTGGGAAACGATGCGCTTAATTAGGCGATTTGAATTTTTTTTCGTCAATTTATCGCACTTCGCCGGCGTTGTTTTTGTTCTCCGAGTAACGGGCCAGATTGAGTGATGTGGTTTCAAGGACGCGTTACGTAACGTGCGAATCGCTGCTGACTCGATCGAGTAGATAGCGGTGTGTCTTTGTATATTTGTGATTTTTTCGGTTATGGATTGAAAAGTATGAGGAAGAAATCAACGAGATGAAATTTTTAATATTTTGCAATTTTTTTTCCTTAATTGGATATTTCTTAAGATACGAAAATCTAAAGACGAAATTTCGACAATCGTAGATAATTTTTCGAATCATTTTTTTCCTTTTACTACCGACCGATTACATCGGCGTCTTGTTTTTTTTTTATTACTTATTCGTGAACTCGGTTGTTATTTTAATATTATAAAACCTACGCGATGATTACACAATAAATCGTGCTATCTCGTTCATTTGTTTTATTAAATCGTTAGCATACACGTGCTAAGACGAAAAAAAAATGAAGAAAGAGGATTGTGATGCTACGTGGATAGAGGTTTAATTACTTTTGCGCGTAGGTATTCGCAGAATACTACGGTTAGCATTGTTGTCGTATCGAGCATAATGTTAGATAATTTCGCGATAAATTTAACGTGTGTTGGTACTTCTTTTTTTCTATAAAGGAAGTTAGCGTTTTGTCACGAGATGTATTGTAGGTACGTTGAGACACAATCGCATCGCATGTTTCAGGGTATTAAATTCTATACTTCGTACAACGATGCGAACTATAACGTGTGCTGAATCGAAGATAATGAGTTTGATTTTACAAGTCCTATAGTCGGAATAAGTTTACTGCTGTGTAGGCACTTGGTGGAGGAAAGTTTTGAGAATATAGTGCACTGATTTTGAAATATTTTGTTGTTCATGTAGCCCAAAGTTCATGTAAAGAGGGTTTAATGCAAACGAAGTGGGAACGTTATTTTAATGGATAATAATTGGTCATTGAGCAAGATACCCTTCCTCTTCCTCCTTCGCATTTTATGACAATTTCCCAAAAATGAGCCGATTAAATCCGTTTTCTCACAGAGGAAAAATCAACAAAAAAGGATACATGCCCTAAAAGCGGAATTCCCTCAAAAGATTATTTCGGTCAAGTCAAGATATTTCAGGGGCTATTAAGCTATAAAAAATTACGATTGTACTATTTTCAAAACATTAGAACATTTCCCCTTCATCACAAGGAGGCCAATAAATATCCAGTAATTAAAAAATCAAGTTGGATGCTTAAAATTATTTCTAAAAATGCTATTTCGTATAAAATCTTACAAAATTCTGCAAAATCAGTTCATCATAAAACCTCTATCTATTTGATTTTCCAAAGTGATTGTACATGGTTACGTATTCATTCAACTAAAAATGTATTATAGGAGGGGGGGGAGAGAAGGTACAAAAATAATTCTCATCTTGAAAGGTCTTTCACTCTAATACTTGGATATAAACAATAGGATAAATTCTTTAAAATTATCCGAAAATTAAAGAATTTATAAAAAAAATTAACAATCCGTTCGTTCAGTCATGAATCTGTCCGATATACAGCTAAAATTACAGCAAAGCATTAAGCAACAAATAGACAGACAAAAATTTATAGAACGGAAATTTCAGATAAAAATTGCTGCAAAGTTGACGAAAAATTTTCATTGAAATTAATTTGTGAAAAAATTCTTTGAAAAGTATTTGACGAAACACTTCGTGAAAAGAAGAATAATGAAAATATTTCATTTATCTACCATAAACTAGTGAAAAATTCAATGAAAACTGAAAAATTTACAAAGAAAAAAATCGGAAAAATTTTTACTGAAAAAATCAATCAGAGAATTTTCAGCGAAAAAAATCAGAAAAATTACCAGAGAAATTCTAACTGAAAAAAATCATTAAAAATTCCATTGATTAAATATAGAAAAATTTTCGCTGAAAAAAAAACAGAGAAATTTTCACTGAAGAGTCCAGAAAATTTTTTACTGCTGAACATTTGAAAAATTTGAAGAACTTTTCACTGAAAAAGTTGATAAATTTTCACTGAAAATATCAATAAACTTTCACTGAAAATGACAAGAGATTTTCACTGGAAAGGGCAAGAAATTTTCACTAAAAAAGTCAATCGCTGGAAAAGTAAGGAATTTTCACTGAAAAGGGTCACGAAATTTTCACTGAAAAAGATCAAGAAATTTTCACTGAAAAAGTCGAGAAACTTTCACTGAAAAAGTCGAGAAATTTCACTGAAAATGGCAAGAAAATTGCAATGAAAGTCCGACAAAATTTTTTACAGGGATGAAATTGGTGTAAAATTTTACTGAAAGCTGATCAGTGAAACATTCAATGAAAAGAAACTGTTGAAAACATCACTGAAAAATTTGCGAGAACTGCGACTTGATAAAAATAAACGAGAAAATTTGACAAAAAGTAATTTGTGGAGAATTTTGCTGAAAAACGAATAAAAATTTTCACTGAAATGCGAAAATGGAAAAAGTTACTAAAATGAGATCAATGAAACATTTCACGGAAAGAAAATTGAAGAAAACATTTCATAACAAAATTTTCACCGAAGTGAAATAAAATTGGGAGAAATTCTCACTGAATGATGATTAACAGAAATACTTTACCGAAAAATATGCCAAAATTTTCATAAAAAACTAACAAAAATTGAAACTAAATGGAAATTTGGTGAAAATTTTTAATAAAAATTGTCAAAAAGTTTTCACTAAAAGGGAATTCGTTAAAAAATTGACTGAAAATTGATACAACTCATGTACTCATTATACTCATTGAAAAAATTCACTTAAAGGCGATCGAAGAAACATTTAACGAAAACGTAATAAAAAATCTCAGTGAATGTAAATCAGTGAAAACATTTCACTGAAAATTTGTAAAATATTTTTTTTGAAAAAAGGATCAAACTTTTTTACTAAATTAGAATGTAGTTAAATTAAATTTCTCTGAATAGAAATTGGTAAGTAAGTGAAAAATTTTATTATAGAAGGAAATTTCATGAGAAAAGTTCTCTTAAACGTTAGGTAAAATTCATAAAAAATTTCACTGAAAAAATTTATAAGAATTTTCGTTGAAATGTAATTTTCTTGAAATTTTCTGAATGAAAATACGCAAAAATTTCTGTTGAAAGGAAATTCTAGAAAAACCCGTTTGAAACTGACTAAAAATTAATAAAATGAACAACAATTTCACTGCCCTTTTCTCTATGCAGCAACTGTAATAGCTACTCTTATTCTACCCAAGTTTGGACCTTCGCCCAAGTTCGGACACCTCACATTTTTCAACATGATCGTATTTTACAAAATAATGTAAAATGACAGTCCCACTTAGAATTATCAATTTTAAATTTATTTCAGAAAAACGTTAAAAAGGGTCCGAACTTAGGTCGAATGAAAGTAATCAGTGATTCCAGAATCAGACTTTGAGCACACAGCCATTTTTGACAAGATTTGGTCGAAAAACATGAGAAAATTTTTTACATTTCATCAATAAAGAATTTAAACGAAAAATTACACCTCAAATTCAAGTTAAGCCGGTTTAAATGAATTAAGAACTCATCACGATTATCTTCATATGCATGATTTTTCTAATTTTGGAATTAACTTTTGCTAAAAATTCAAATTCGTAAATTAATTAATTTCTTTAATAAAAATTTACCTACGACTATTTCTCTCGCATTAACTACATCGTATTTAAAACCAAATCAATTCTTCAAACCTTCGTCCATGCTCCAAACAATCTACCAGTACAATACAAGAAAAAAAACACAAACCACAACCAATGGGCATAAACATGACCATCGAATCAATTCGACTCGAACACGATGTATTTGCAATCAATCAAATTCTCATAGTGTGAAAAAAATATACCCTTCTCATCCTCAACACTCTGTACGCCTTCGAGCCTGCAGATACGAAAATTCCATTAATTTTCCATTGTTTTCGCTTTCACTATACAATCTCGCCGAGTCTTATATTCTAATTCATTAACCGGTCGTGTCGCCGACTCCGGAGCATTTTAATAAACACCCGCGCCTATTCGCAAACCCTCCTCTATGGCATATCCAAAGATCCACACCTTTTTCATTCTTCTCATTGCAGTGGCGAACAAAAAGCACTCCTTTCGTATATCTCAACAATACGGAAACGTTATCACGTCGCGAGCAAAATATATCAAAAAGCAGTCGAGACTTAATCCGAAGCAACGGTTCACTAGATTTCGACTCTCATCTATACTCAACACAGCCATAATATAATACAGAAAACCAAGACGTCGGGGGATTCATGCAGTAGCGTATTATTCCCCTCGATGTTCGCCAATCAACCGTGAACCAGGTATTTTTTTTGCTCGCCTTTACAAAGAAATTCTCATTTTATATCGTCTTTTATCGAGCCGCCGGTACCGATACTCATTACGAAGTGAAATTACCACGATACGTAGAGGTAATTACACCAAGGACGGGTATCTCTTGTAATATCCAAGTGACAATAACTTTGGTGTTTGGTTCGACGGTACCTTCGACCTATCTATTACCGGTGTCCGGTATACATAAATACATAATTTATTCGCACGTAAACCGTAAACCGAATATTTTCTTCTGTTATCTCAGACAAATGGTGAAACAATTAGCAAAATGTGCAGTTTTAAATCTCAATCCTTTGAACGACAAGACAAATTTTGAATTATGTATTGTATTTGTATTTTATGGTTCGAGATAAATGGAGTTCGGAATGAACTTAATGAATCTGAAGTTTTTAGTATAATCTACAGAGGAAAAAAAGATTAAAATTGGACATTTTTCCAAATTTTAGAAAGGAAAAAGAAAAGATGTCTTCAGGAATTTTGAAAGAAAAAAATCACAATTTTTTCTCTCATGTTTTTGGTTCAAACTATACCCCAAAATATTTTATTTTTTGGTTCAGAGTCCGTCATTTTTGGGAGTTGAGGAAAAAAAATTTTGACTTCGACTTCTAGAAAAATCGCGTATTCATGCCTACCCTGCCCCTTGAGCATTTTACTTCTAGACACTTACACAAAAAAATGAACTTGCTAGGACATTTATCTTCTAATAAATTGAAATTACGAAAATTCTATTCATATAGTTGACTTCATTTTTCAAAAATTACTTCCCTGACTTTTCTATGCTTTTCAAAATAATTTTTTACCAGTTCTTCAGACCTCTTTACGCAAAATAACTCTCGCAAAGACGAAAGTGCACTTTTATTTCAACTTTTAACCGAAATTCAGTCTTTCAGAAATAGAGGGGCAATTTTTTTTTTGCTTCAAAAGAGTTAAATTTTATGGTTTGGAGAAGAGGAAGAGTTGATATTGTTATGAGATGGAATTTTCTGTTTCACATTTCTTAAATAAATGTACACATTGGCGAGAGCGAATGTGGACCCGGTGCTATAAAAATTTTCGGTCTCTTTTTCTCCCAAAAAAATGTTGAAAATTGATTTTTCAACCTTTTTTGGTAATTTCATTGGTTCTACTCTTTTTGTTTAATGTATTTCAAGAAGAAATTCTGTTCTTTTTTTAGCATATTTTCTCCAAATAAAATGTAAAATAAAAATTTCGCACCTTTTACCAGATCTTCAAAAAATGCAGGCCCTTGCACCTCCCTCTTGCCGACCCTGGAAAAAATGAATGATTTTTGGAAACAAAATAATTCATTTTTCAATAGTTTATTGTTCGAAAAAAATCCCACAACTTTGGAATGAAAATTTACCCATTTTTGTGGGGTGAAAATCACATTTTGCTTTTTTTTCATATTTTGGTAACTCTAGGTCAAAATTTCCTAAAAATCACTACTTTTTCACTAATATCACTATTTTCATTACTGGTAGACATTTTGAGAAGACAAGAATAACTTCACAAAATTTTGATAGAAAATCTAAAAGTGGGACATCAGTTTACAGGTATTTTGAATAAATAAAACATGAAAGAACTCAACTCAAAGCAGGGAAGAACCGAAGTTGATCATTGAAGGATTTAAAAAATGAAAAATTTAGACTTTGATAGAATTTCCTCAAATTTTTCGACTCGAAATGCCATTTTCTCAGCTCAAAGTTCAAATTTTTCCAGGTTTTCTTTTAAATGGAAGATCATCAATTTTTCAAATTCTCCGCTATCTACTGATTTTTTCGACCAAAAAAACGTATTTTTTCATCTCTATGAGGACCCCCTCTTTCTCTTCCCCTCCCCGTTTAAGGATTTTACTCAGAGTAACGAAAATTGAGATTTGACGAAATTCATCAACAATATCAAGTACTTTACAGTTTTCTGTAAACATTTCAAAGATAAATCAACTGAAAAGACGTGAATAATTTCATTTATTAAATTCCTTCGTCAAAACAACAAACAAACTAGCAAAAATCAATTTTTTAATTCTTTTATTGAAGAATTTTGAAAAATAGCAATTTCTACGTGAAAATTTGAATATTTGCCTGGAAGTGCGAAGAAAAAGTTACTTTTGAGGGGAAAAAAGTAACCAAAGTGACCTTTTAGACGTGGAAAGCAACTAAAAGTGAGTGAAGTCGAAAAAAGTGACAAACATCCTAAAAAAGTGACCCGCTATGATGCCTGGATAAATTATCACAAAATAATTTTCAAAATGAGTGTCAAAAAAATTTTCAAATTAGTTCAGACTTTCTCTCAAAATATTTAAAAAATACTTCCGATAATTTTTTCAAAATTCCTCCTCTCCAACTATCACCTTCAGTCATCGCCTAAAGTTGATACCCAGATTCTGCAAAATTTGCGAAACCCGAAGGAAAAAAATACTCTGAGAAAGTTGAAAAGCAATCCATAACTATTTGAACTCATTCGAAAAATTTCGAAACCCCATTTCCTCCATTACCTCAATCAAATCAATCTCGACCATTTCGAATTACTTACCACCAAACCTCCAGATATGACTCCGAATTACTCGAAATCGAGGAAGTTACCCATGACAGGCGACAATAATTCGCAAATTACGCCATTATTCTCGTACTCTCGGGTACTTTCCATTCCGCAAATTTTTTTCTATTGATTTTCGCATAATTTAGCTCCATAGTTTCACATCGTTTAAAATTCTAAACTTGTTGAATATTCGGTAATTCGTTTTTTCCACCTCTGCCGTTTTACTAACTCTGTCGTATATGCGAATTCTCGTACAAAATTATGTACACAACGGATGTACGAACGCAGATTATACAAATAAAACTTCGTTATCTATCGTCTACCTTGAAAAATTTTCAAATCACACCCAGTTCTTAAAATGATCGCAGTTTGACGTCATCTTTTCAGTTAAAATCTATATACAGATGAATTCATAATAACCGAGTACTTACTCTTTTCACACATCGCTGCACGTGAATAAAAAAACTCGACTGCATATAAATCAAGAGCATCTATTTATTATCTCATCATTCGACTATTTTTCAATGCAGATACGACACGAATGCCAAAAAAATCCCAACCTCTCGCAGGTTTTCATAAATAAGGTGTCAAATTTTCCAAAAAGGAACAGAACTCGAGGTTATGTAAGTTTTGATAATTTTATAGTAATTTTAAACGATGACAGTTTAGCTCAAGGCAATTTCATTCGAAAAAATTATCAAATAAATGAACGTAAAATTAAAACGAAAAAAGTAACCTCATAATTATTCAAATTAGTTTTATAAATAAACTCATCCAGTAGCTAACAGCAATTTCAAACAATTTGCCAGCCCCCTCTCCCCTTCGACATCAAACAAAAACCTCAAAGACCACGAAATACACAATTCGAGGAGGAAAATCTGTACAAAATGTGGTAAGAGCTGCGATAATAATTCAAATAATTTACTTATAGTAATTATCACCGATGCCACGATGAGACCGTACGTGTTTACATTAAAATACATAAACGTTTACTCACACGTACCATACACCTTTGACCTCATTTAAATTCGAGTATACGTTATAACGGTAGAGCAAGACTGCTATACCTAAATTACACTACTCAACGAATATACGCGAATATGGTGGTACCGCGAGAAAAAAAAAACCACCTATCGCAAATCTACCAAAAAATTACATCCGTTTCCGTGCCCCGAGTTCGCCGAATTTTCGTCGCTTATTCCGGATGAAAAATTTAAAAATTCACTTTTTACATTTTCCTTTTCCTTTGGAAAAAAGTCGCGTATCTTGACGAAACAACAGCTTCCTTTTCGATCGTGTTTTTTTCTCCTTTGAATAATCTCGGGCCGAAAAAAAGAACACTGAACGTCGTTTGCGAAATATCAAACGGGATGTTTTCCAATCTGCGTATACGTGAATTAATGCCCTTAAGCTGAGCACCGAAAATAAAAAGAAAAGGCGAAATCTCGGAGATTTATATTTTTTACAATAACGTTGCTGGAGAATGCACGAGCGTGAGTAAAACGAGAGAAATGTCTAAAAATAGCATCTCTATGAATTTTGTAAAAGGCCGAGCTACCGTCTATATCGAGCTCCGCAACAGGGGGACTCGAAAAGTTAACGTTGTATTGTTTTCCCATATTTACTTATCTAAAACTGAAAACTCAATCGTTTTACCAGATAGTTAGCATTATATGGTTGAAAAAATGAGGTTATATAAACATTTTAGCTGCTTTTATAATGGCTCGAAGATGATACAACACTTTCGAGTTTGTACCTATCTCGCGTTTATTATACCAAGTTCGGGCGAAATCTTCCTTCTCTTTTTTAATATCGCGTAGAAAACGGTTCGGAAAAGGTTTTATGAAAATTTCGCCCCAAACTTAATAATAAAAGCTCGACGAAACTTTCAAACAACGCCTTTATTTCGCCATCCAGGTAGAATTTTTCATATACTTTTTTCAGCAAGGCACGTAACAAGTACTATAATATTGGTGCTTCGAGGAAACGATAAAGGCAATTTATATACATTCCGATTACAATGATAACGCCTAAAAAAGGAATGATTTTTGGCTGGATTGCGATTCGAATCGTTTATTTGCTCATTGGAGCGATTCGAATGGCGAAAAATCGAACACACGAGCCGTTATAGCTTTCAAAATTGACCCTATTCTGTGATTCGAAATATTCTGCCATTTAGCTCCATAATTTCATCCCTATTCGCGTCGATAAAATATGGCAAGAATTAGTAAAGATTCCAAGACAGCCTTTAATCCTTTTTAATACGTGATCGTTAATCTCTCCAGCATGCTAAGGCACTTTAGTCACTCATGTCGCAGAATCCACAATTCTGCGATATCTTCGCCAATTAACGCATTAACACAGTTGCTAGATCTAGACACGCACCAAAACAAAAAAAAACTCGATTCAGATCGCGTAACGAGTACGATTCATTCGAGCGATTCGAATCGCTTAAAATGCGAATACGACCATCGCGTTGTTCGTTTCTGGCTGCTTTTGAGAATCGATTTTCACGACACGCTATTTTAGCCAACCCTGAGCTAAGCTGTGGTAATTAGGTTTCTCCATATAGAACTGTATACGAAAAACTGTTCAAATGTCAAGACGATTTTCTCACATTTGTGTCAACGCCGCACTCGCCCTCGCCCCTGCACGTAACTCCATTCATCCTGCCATCAGCTATAGCTCTTGTGTTTTCCCATTGGGAAATTTCTCTGTACTGTCGTCTAACTCGTTCGTTAATAATTTCATCCCCTTGAAGAAAACGTTGCTAGGTAGTATCGGAGGAATAAATCCAACAGTTTTTTTCGTTTTAGTGGCACGTGAAACGGAAATATTTCGAATTTGATTTGAATTTTTGAATAACGAAGTTGTAATAATTTTGGAGTGTTTTTTATTTTATTTCGATGTTTTCCAATTCCCATTAATAAATACGTCGAAGCGAAAGATTGAAATCAAACTAGAGCTCTCGCACGTTTATTTTTCGATTTAAAAAAAAATATCAAGGAAACTATTTCTTATCATCATCGTGACCTATAAGATAGTCCAATTTCTCAATAAACGACAAGTTTTTCCTCACAAGAAGCTCTGAAATTAAAAATTATACCCTTTAAGACTGATAATAATTTCTTTAAAAAAAGTACAATTTCATATTTTGCAAGAAAATGTAAATTTGAAAGACCATCTACATCAAAATCTAAAATTTTTGTTAAAAAAAAGTCCATTAAGAAATTTTCAAACGTAAAAAAATGTATCACATTCTGACATTTCATCAGAGTCTGAGAAATGAAAATAAAGTATCTCAAAAAAGGCCAATTTGGGGCAAATGTCTCAGAAACACTGGCAATTTGGACATAACGTCCCAAAAAACCTAATTTAGAAAATTTGGACATTACTTATGTCATAAATAAACCTATTAGGATAATTTGGGCATAGTGTCTCAAAAAAGGCCAATTTGGACATAATGTCTCAGAAACACCTGCAATTTGGACATAATGTCCCAGAAAAGGCCAAATTGGAAATACTGTCCTAAAAACGCTTGCAATTTAAACATAACGTCCCAGAGAAGCCAATTTGAAAAATTTGGGCATTATTATGCTTCAAAAAAAGCCAATTTGGATAATTTGAACACAGTGTCTCAAGAAAGGCCAATTTGGACATAATGTCTCAGAAACACTTGCAATTTGGACATAAGTCCCAGAAAAGACCAATTTGGAAATATGTACTGCCTCAGAAATACCTGCAATTTGGACATAAGGTTTTCTTGCCATTTTCATGCAATTTTCCTTCCTTCGAATTCGCCTAAAAAAGAACTCGTTTTCATCCTGTGAAAAAACTTTCATTTCGTAACTTTCTTCAAAATAAAGTAACAAATTTTGGCCTCAATCAATGAAAAAACAATGTTTTATAAAAAGGTCTCACTTGAGGTATTCAGTCAAGACCACCCTGATCGAATGAGACCTTTTGTGAAGCCTTCCAAGTTCAAAATTCGCAGAGTTATTTGCATTTGAAGTAAGATTTTTAAAAGAAAAACTTTAAACGCGTTTTTCTCGAAACTTTCGTTTTTTGAACTTTGAACTTTAAACTTGCATATCTCCGAGAATTTTGCACCAAAAATGCTCCGAGAGGTTCCAGCGAATTATTATTCCCTAACTTAATAATGAAGTGAAATAGCCATCTGAGGCTGACCCTTAACAACAAATATATCATCAGCATCATCATCATCAGAAATTTTGTCTAGTATTGCCCAGTGGTCTTAATTCAATACCTCAAGTGGGACTTTTTTAAAAAAGAACTGAAATCTCAAAATGTCAAGTTTTCACCAAGATTGAATTAGAAATTTGAATTATAAGCCAATGAGTAGGGCTGAAACAATGAAAAATAAAGAGAAAGAATGGAACAATGATTATTTATTAGTTGAAAATTTTCGAAAGTAATAATTCTCTTTCGAAAAAATTGAGAAAATTTTGAGTTTCGAGTCGAAAAAATTTCAGAAATTGTGAAAAGATTGGGAAAAAATCAAAGAGTCGAAAATTCCATCATTTTTAGCTTCCATCTCTCCTCAATAAGGTCATTTTCGATTTTTCCCAGGTCTGGCATTTAAAAAAAAAATCAGGTATAGTCTCATGTCTCATATTCTCATATTCTCATCTTCCGATATTTTTTCACCTAAATTACTACTCCCCCCCCCCAAAAAAAAAAATCTATGTTACATGCAGCAATTTGAAAATTTTGGTTAGAAATATTCTTCAGTATGCTTCAATTTTTAAAATTCAAAAAAATCATTCTTCGACAAATCAAGTCTACTAGACACTTGCACCTGACACCTGGGGTGGCTCTGCGGTAAATATAGAAATTCAAGTAATGTCTCGGTCTGGAAACCGTGTAATAGTCGGTTCTCGGTTTAAACTTTTTGTTTTTTCGTCGGCTCACGTTCGTGACATAAAAAGTACAATACACGAGACACGACTGCTACACGACGAATCGATTTTCAACTCTTAACGGCGAAATCGTTTATAATTAGGCCAAATGACAATCGTCTGTGTTTTTCTTCCTTTTACATTCACGTCCCTTAAACGTGGTACATGGCGGTGTAACGCAATAGGGTCACACGATCATTTGAAGACGCAAAAAATCAACTTTCGATCGCACGTGCCAATCTGAGCAACTCCTAAAATGTAATATTTTTGAATCAAAATTTATCCAGAAACTGATATCGAGAAACTAAAAAAATGCTTTGAATAAAATTGAAAAATTTTTGAAAAAAATTGGAAAATCTTTATTTTATGGTGTCAGCTGGATCTATTTTTTGGATTTTTCTTGCTCTAATTTTACCCAAAAAAGAACCTCATTTTTATCCTTCGATTGAAAAATTCAAGGAAAAGAGAAAATACTGAAAATTCAAGTTTTTAGCTGTAAAATTATAAAAATTCTTGCTGTTTTCTACGATTTCTTATTTTTATCGCCAGTAGACATGCAGTTAAACACCATGTATTTTAAAGTTAAAATTAAGTAAGTATTGCAAATTTTTTAAAATAATTTTCAATTTTTTTTCCCCCACCTTTCTTGTCTTTTTATATTTCTGCCAATCAAATTCTCCTTCAAAATTTCCCCTCAGCTCCAAAAAATTACCAAATACATCTCAATTTAAAACCCAAAATTCAAAATAAGATCCAATCAGACACAACTGCACCAAAAAAATGCAATCACGTAGAATGCATACAAAAAATCGCGCACACGCACTTCAACACCAACATTCTAATGAACTTTTGGATACCGTTCAAATTCCTCCGAACGAGAAAAATTTTAATCGACGTTGTTTTTCAACATAGATAATTACCGCGAAGCTGATATCGCCTGCTGATCGAAACACGTCCAATTAAACTCGCGTACTCGCATAAAGTGCCATACCAGCATCGCTCCAAATGTCTCCGGAATGCTGTCATTCAATTTCGTCAAAATTTCATACATTTCGTTTACATGTAACATCGCATCGTATCGAGCCAGTCAATTTAGAGAATTTTTTTCATCTTCTTTTCAAAGTAATAAATCGCGTTTTAAAACGCCACACATATACTCGCACTGGCATAAACGCACGTGTTATATGACTTTTGGCATCTGTACACCATTCCCAGCACCTAAACTCTTCCGTAATTTTATTGCTGGAGAATATAACAATACCGTATCAGCTGGAATATTAATAGCATACATAGCTGTAGAATACGTATACAAAACTCGCCGACGTGTTTTTAGCAATTTTACTTCGTCGTCAGTTTTACGGGCCCTAGTTTCGTTGCGTAAATTTCGAAGAAAAAGGAAAAAAAATTGCTCACTAGAGTGAAATTTTTGGGTGTGTTTGCAGTCCTGGGATATACGTATTGCATTCTGTTTTATACGTAATTTATTGCCAGACTCGCCGAATGATTAAAATCATACTACGTGTTCAACGAAATGGAAACATTTTAATAGCTTGGACCTTTGAATCTTGGAAATTATCTGGGTCAGAAAACAACACTTTTTTCATCATCAATGAAATTCTAGCTTTTGTGGTGATAGTTTTAATTAATTTTGGTGTTGGAAAAAGAACGCCTCCGGGAGATTCTGATATATTAATCATGATCCTGGAATTTGGAGTAAAAATGAAAAATGCCCTACAAACAAATTAATTGTTAATTTTACAGTTTTCAACCATTTTTTTTTTTTGTAACGATTCCACAGATGTACTAGGGTAATTACTCGTAGTATACGTATTTTATAAGAAGATGCAGAATTGTAATGTGATATAATTTCAGTTTTATAGTGCAATAGTTTGTTTTTCCAATAAGAAATTTTACAATGGGCTAAAAAATTAAATTTTAAAAGAGAAATGAAAAACTTGAGGCGGAAATCATGAAGCGTAGAACCAATCAAAAGCTCATTAGGAGTTGGATACACAAAAAGGTTATATACTATTTTCGTCTTCGTGTGATATTGAGGAAACAAATTTATGAACTTCCCAGTTAAATAAACTTCATTTGTTTTGCACGTTTCACAGTAAAATGAATATTTTCAGATTTTTAAACGTTTTTTACCTATAAAGGTTTTTTTTTCATAGAAGTTGATTTCTTCGCCAATTTTTTTTTACTTTAAGAATTTTCAACTAAATTTTTGTTTCAGAACAATTTTAAATGAAATATGTGACCCGTGCAGGGACAGGGTACCTAAAGTCGGAAAACTGAATTTTGCGCTAGAGCCAAAAAACGAAAAATGGGCAATTTTTTTCAAAAATTTTTTTTTGCGTTTTCAAGTGGTTCAGACCTTTACGCAGCTATTACCAAAATTTCACTTTGGAAAACCTATTACAACACGTCTAAATGACGTTCAATCCGACTGAGGAAAAGGTACCTAAAGTCGGAACGTTAAAAAAATGTACATGCGCTGCAAAATGCGGTCTGTTGAAGGTAAGAGGAGCCTCGGGAGTCTACCAGACTAGAAAAATAACGTAAAATACCCATAGATTTGGGTGTGCAAATTCAACTGCACTGAGAAATACATAGTATCTGAAATATTGGTTTGTTGGAGAATATTAGATTAGAATAAAATTGATCGAAAATGAGTGTAAACGAAGTCAATTTTTTTTCCCTCCTATGGTAATTTTCAACGTTAAAAACGAATTCCTCTTGAAATTTCAGTTCAAGAAAGTAGTTCTGAGAGTAAAATTTTTACAATGATAAAAATTAACAGTATTGAAAAAATGAATTCTTTTGTAATCAAAGCTTCATTAAAATTAATCACAAATAGTTGATTTCATTTTTCGTCTTCAAGTATTTGAGTCAGAAAGAATTCTGTGAAATTCAGTTGAAATATTTCACTTGTTTTATGATTTTACACAGTAAAATGAAATTTTTCAATTTGTTTTAAGAACTATTTTTACTTAAATGTTCTTTTATACTTATCAGAATGTTTTTGTCTCTTTTTATTTACTCAAATTTTAAAATTTCGTTTAAAACATTTTGGTAAAATACAAAAATTATGACAAAAAATCAATTTTTTCACATAACAATCTGTTCATACATTTTGGTAATTAAAAAAATAAGCTGGATGGGAAAGGTAGGTTAACATTATGAACGAAAAACAAATTTTATTTTTATTTCATATTTAAAAAGAATTAGTCATTTTTTACGAATTTCAATTTTCGTTATGTTTTAAACATGTCATTATGGTAATGTTCCAAAAATTAGAATTTTTGTGCATTTTTTAAAATGAAAAATGTTGGTCAATTTTTAGATCATCAAAACATTGCGATTTCTGTTATTTTTCAAGAAGAATAAATCTTCGCCACTTTTCTTCAAAAATGCCAAATTTTGCCATTTTCGAAAAATAATTTTTCCATCTTCCAAAAAATATTCTGTTTTTATTTTCGAGAAATATGAAGATTTTTATGGCATCAAATTTTTAAAATTACAATTTTCTTCTGTTTTTAGGTTTTTGTCGTGCATTAAAAAAAGATAAATTTTACCATTTTCCAAAAATTCACTGAATAAAATTTTTAAAAAAGTTTTTTGTCGAAATTCATAAAATTTCAATTTAAAATTTTTGTTATTTTTTAAAAAATGTACTTGAAGGTTAATAAATTTTTTGTGATTTTTCGATTAATGTGACTTTGAGTCAATTTCTAAAAATGACACGTTTCTGACATTTTTTGTTTTTGAAAAAATCTCATTTTTCAAGATAAATGAATGTTTGTCAATTATTGAAAAATGACCATTTTCATATTTGCCATTTTTCAAAAGGTATTTCGTTAATTTCCAAGGAAAAATCAGTAGATATCATATCAGAATAGAAAATTGGCTGCATCTGATCTGATGTGCTCAGATCCAAACATGATAAGTTCTCTGATATGATCCTATGAACCCAGATCTTTTTATCGTTAGATCCGACGATTTTTCCTTAGGACAGACTTGCTCGAATCACTACCAGACTGTTGGATCTGATTACCTACTTACGAATATTATATCTGCTCGGATGCGGGCTTTCAGATCTAAATTTTCCCAGGCTATACAGAAAAACAGTTCACGTTTTTTGTCGCGTTTTCCAAGTCAGTTTTTATGATTTTTCAAAAAATATTGTAAATTTTTCAAAAAATTGAATGCAAATTTTCAGATTTTCAACGTTTTTTTAAAAAGCGTAAATTTTTTTGGTCAATTTTATAAAAACGCTGATTTTTGTCCATTTTTAAATTTTTGTGTAGTTTTTAAAATGAAAATAAATTCTGCTATTTTTTAAGATGCGTAACTTTTCGACATTTTTCAACGTGGGTAAATTTTTATCCATTTTCCAAAAATGACTATTATTTTTGTTACCCAATTTTTACAGGGTGTCTAACAAAATTTGTTGAGCAAAAAGCTTAACTTAGCTTGACCTTTTGGAATGATTTTTTGAGGGCCGCCCCACGAAACCTGGGCAAAAATCTCGAGGGGAGGGAGGGGGAATGAAAAATTTGCAGACTAATATTTATTTAAAGAGAAGAAATTTGCTGACCAGTCGTATTGAAAGTGTAGAAAACAAAAATTCTTGCTTTTTTGTGCTACTTTTATGACTTTGAAAGAAACCTAATAAATTCCTTAATAACCTGCTCCCCTGCAAAAACAATTGAAAATTTCATTTCAGATCGCCTTCAAGTCTTCTAATAAAATTAGAAGGACAAATTTTTTTTTCGTTTCAAAATATTCAATTGTCTGAGATGGAAGAGAAGAGATCATATCATAATTTTGAAGAAGAATTGTGTAAAATTACTTAGCACGAGCAAAGCGAGGGCGAAAATTTTTGAAAAAAGAGCACCCAAAATCTGCAATTTTTAAAATAAAATTCCTGCTCTTTTTCGTGTTACGTTGTGACTTCCAAAAAACGATATCTACGGACTCATCACCAGATCTCCTTCCAAAAAATCGAAAAATTTTTGAAAATTCCAATCGAGATCGTTATCGAGTCTTTTTATAAATGAGAAGGGCAATTTTTTTCATTTGAAAACATTACATGTCTGGGCTGGAAAAGAAGAAAGTTCATACCATAATTTGAAAATAAAATTGTGTAAAGTGATTAAGCCCGAGCGAAGCGACGGCGAAAATTTTTGAAGAAAAAGGCATTTAAAAGCTAAAATTTCTTCACTGTTTTAGTATCAAAAGGGAGGCGAAATCTTCAACCATCATCTTTTAAATAAATTTTAGATCTTATATGCCCGAGCAAAGCAATGGCCAAGATTAGAAAAATTGGTGATTTTCAAAAAAAAAAAAATAATAAGAGCCCCAAAACAAATACATTACTTGACTGAAATTTTTTTATTTTTTTCACTTTTTAAAAAAAATTATTAAGGGTAAATGGAATTTTTTTTTATTTTTGAAAAAAAGCTTGACTTTTCAAGACCGGCATGACCTTTTTGAAAAAAGCTTGACTTATTAGGACAGCTTGACTTGTTAGGCACCCGTTTTAAATTATTGTCATTTTTCAAGCAGTATTTTGTCAATGCCCAAAAAAGTACCAAATTTTCAAAACTACGACATATATTTTTACGTAAAAATATCCATTCCTGTACGTTTCTAAGAAGTGCACATTTCTGCCAATTATATCTTTCCGAGTGTTAATTTTTATAATTTCTCAAAAAATCAAACTTGATTCCCCAACATGGTGTCTACTGGACCTGAAAAATGAAAGTTATCTTGTTACTTTTTGGATTTTTCTATTTTTCTTGCTACGAATTTGTTCAAAGAAACCCCCTCTTTTACTCTTCTGTTAAAAAATTCAAGCAATGAGAAAAATGTTGAAAATTTTTGCTTTTTGCAGTAAAATCATTCAAATTCTTGCTATTTTCTGGGTTTTCTTGCCAGTAGACATCATGTTCAAGAGGAGTTATTCAACGTATGAAATCGATTAAAGTTGATAACATTTATTAGCATAATAATTTATTTCAGTTTATACCTTCAATATTACCAGAGAAGAGGGATGAACATTGAAAAATGACGAAAATTAATACGTTGCGTTGGGATTTTTTGATTATTAATTTGATAAAAATTGGAATTTTTTTAAAATGTTGGCTTTTTTTGATCGATAACTTTTGTCAACTTTTCTAATTCATTCCATTTTCCTTGAGTGAAAATTGAAACTAGACACTGGTCAAAAATTGAATATTTTAGAACCTTCTCTGCCTATTTTGAGAACACAGGCTTCATTTTGCAAATGTCATTGACCCAGGATAATTTTCAATGGTAAATAGATGCTTTTAACCTCAAGATACATGAACTATGAAGTATGAAGCTGCAAATTTCATCGCCCTGGCTTTTTTTCCTTCCATATTAACTGAAGACAGGATGAAGCAACGGAGCAGCGTATCAACAGGAAATACATGATTGAAAAACTTGGCTATAGATTTTTTTCCGGCCAAGTAAGTGCATACATGTGCGTTTATGGCAATCAGTTTAACATAGCGTCAAGATATGTTTCACATTCTCATCCAAAAAAGTGATTTTTTTTCTTCATCGAAACATATTTAAACATATTTACAAGTTTCATTATTCGGTTGATTAACCGTTAATAGCGTGAAATAACAGAGTCGCGTGTTGTGTTGATAAGAGGGCAAAAAAATGCTATTTGTATGGACGAGTGCCAGTACCCGGTGTTAACGTTATTTGTCGTTAATTTAGCAGCATGTAGTGTACCCACCGAGACCTGAATTTCATTTGTCTGGCCGACCGAAGACCGAGCAATGTAACATGTTACATTGTTTTTTTTTGCCCAGCTCGATCATTAAAGGCGGTCGTACATAGCGTGGAATTTTTCCCTATTTTTTACATTCGTATTTTCGCATCGTGTGGGTTTGCGTACATAGCAATAAGTATAGAACTCGACAGGTCACGATGGGAGCAATTGTCATCGCAATGGAGACGGAATAGGCGTAATAGTTCCGTTTCATGATGCGTTTCCATTTAGGTACGCTTTTATTTTTCACGTTGTTAATTAGGTATAATAAACTCGATTGAGGCGATTTGATTCGTTATTCGTTGGCTCCCCTCTGGAGAGTTCGATTTCATTTCAAAAGATGTGCTTTTTTTCACGATTCTGTATCTAAATTGGGTACGAAGAGGATACCGAGGTATGCTTTGAATTTCAATATAGGGCTTGAAAAGTTCGAATGAAATGCGAGGGAGTGAAGTTTATACAGAGTTTAATTTAATTTGAGTATGGGCGAGGCTCGTGATTTCGTTCCGTTGTCAAATTTACTTTGAATTTGACTGCGCGATATGAGCACATGGCTTTGAAAGTATTATCGTATCGGAGGAGACTTTTTCCAACGCCTTCGCTTTACCAAAAATAGTCGCTCTTTTGCAAAATCCAGCAGAGATTACAATTGTTGAAAGTTAGTGAAATAGATACATATTTAGGCTCCTACTCGAAATTCGAATTATTTCGTAAACAATTTCAACCAACGATGTGAAATCTAATCCAAAAGTTTACGTCACTCTTAGTGGTATTCGTACATAAACGCCCCCTCCCCCTTCTCACATTCTAATTTCACTGTTTCTCTGTTTCTTGGCGGGCATCTCTTCGTGAATCATGAACGTCTATCGATGATAGAAAGAAAATAATAAAGAAAATGAACATATTCCAAAGGTATACACGAGACGATGGGATGTTAAGTAGATAATTGTTTTAAAGCTTTCTCTGCGGGTAATTTTGCGTGAAGCTTATCGTAAGTACGAGTATAATAATGTGCGCAAATACGAAAACCATCATTTTGTGGTCGCATTGTCAGATGCCTATTTTCAAGAGTCACGACGCGATGTTGTATTTTTTAAAATCAACATAAACCTCGTTTCTTTGGGTTTACTTTCATGCCATTCAATCGCTTCGCCTACTTTCGTATTTCCGCGTACATTTTGGACCGAATGGACAGATGAAGGTCTATTTTGAATTTTCGAAGAGTTAATGAGGTGAGAGGTGGTTGAAATTAGTTTCGACTTGGGTATGATTTTTTGATGAACTTTCTATTGAAATGATAAGATTTGGGAGGAGCGATGAGCAAGGTACGTTATTTTCAATGCGGACAGCATTTTAAGATATTTTTGTCATTAATAATAATTTCAATTGACTTTTTAATTGTTTAGTGCTTGAAATTTTTACAAATACCAAGTACAGTGTTCAAGGTGGCAGATTGCAATCATGGAATTGAAAAAAGATTCAAGATGACATATTTGTCAAAATATCATTGAAATTTTTTTTAAAAAGAAAAATGTTGAAAATTTTACATATTGAAATCGATTTTGAAAGTGAAATTAAAATATCTTCAAACTATTCATCATCTAAATTGTCTCAAGTGTCAAGAAATTCTGATTCAAATTATGAAAAAATACATAGTATGTGAGCTTGGATATAGAAACCACCCTTGGGCATCAAGAATTCGTTTCTGTGTTGACACTGATTTTGGGCCTTTTAGTGGGAGTAGAATCAAGGAGGAGCCTTAACTGAAAAACCAATTTTTGACGTCTAAGGGTGATTTCTATATCCAGTCTCACATATATAAATTGCAAAAAAACATTCAAAATAATTATGCACTGCAAAAATTGTTGAAACATTGATAAAATTGTTTGAAAAAGTTTGAATGTTGGTAAAAATTACACAAAGAATCGAAATATGGTAGACATTGCTTGAAAAGAATGTTCAAAATATGTCAAAAAAATTTGGAATTCGACAATTAATCGAAATGTAGAAAAAATACATTCTTACGTAATTTTTAACCAATTTCATAAACACTGAAAAAAATTATAGGAACTTTTATGATGTATCGAGAAACATTTACATATTTTCAAAAAAATTTGATTACTTTTCAGCCCCTAGTGGATTTTTTTCCAATAATTATTGCTTTTTGCAAAATTCTCAGAAACCTCCACTCTAGCACACAAAAATACTCAAATTCAATTCTGAAAATCACCCCCCCCCCCACTCAAAAACTTGAGAAATTGAATTTATTAAAGAAAGTTTTCAAATAAAAGGAAAAACTCTGTTTTATAGCAAAAGTACTTTTAAAAATTTGAAAAATTGAACACACGATGGCAGAATGTCTGCAAAATTACGAGAAAAAAAATGTTGACTTTTTCGGACTAAAAATTTTTACTTTTTCTCGCAACTTATTGCTTACCTCTACATGCTTCATATTAATAAATTCCACGTAAGCTCCTTTAATTTTTTCCGCTTGCCCCATTAAAAATAAGAGAATCGATAAGGAGATTTTTCGTATCAAAATTTCAAAAAATGTCAATTACTTTGTTTAGACATATCCAGGAATGTACTCTCTCATTCTGAATCAGCGAAAAGTCACTGATAAACAGTCAGAATTGCAGCAAAGGAAAAAATCAGCAAAATTTACTGATTTTCAGCGGATTTTCGCTGATTTATCAAAGATTTTCACTGATTTTTCTGCTAATTTCATAAATTTTACTGACTTTTCAGCGAATTTTCACTGATTTTCCACACTGATTTGTTTTCATTGAAAAAATTTTCACTGATTTGTTTTCATTGGAAATTTTTTTACTGATTTTCTCCTGTGTTGCAATTCTGACTGTTTCTCAGTGATTTTCGATAATTTTCACTGATTTACAAATGAAAGAGTATTGAGCCCGAATGAACCGAGGACGAAAATTCTTGCGAAAAAAGACCCTCAAGCCTGAAATTTCATAATTTTATCATCATTTCAGTTTTCAAAAAGAGTAATTTGTTGTGACTGTATTTTTCCATCCCTTTTTATTGAAATTTTCATCAAAATCACTACTTTTTCACTACTTTCACAATCCATTTTTAAAATCACTACTTTTTCTCTTTTCTCACTACTTTCCTCACCTTAAAAATATAAATGAAAATTTCACTTTTTTTTCAAAATATGTGAGCCTGTATGCTAAAACCAACCTTAAAAGAGTCCAAAACTGGTTTTTGAGTTGAGGCTGCCCCTTGATTCTACTCCCACTGAAAGGCCCAAAGTCAGTGTAAACTCAAAAATCAATTTTTGACCCCTAAAGGCGGTTTCAGCATCCAGGCTCCCATATGAAGAATTTTTACGATATACTTTTTAAACAACTTTGACCCTATTTTGAACGATTTTCATGATGTTTTGATTTTGTTACTTGCAAGTCTTGAACTATTTTTTTTGCACCCCGAATAATTTTTATCACATTTCCAAAAATTCTATAATATTTCCGATAATTCAATCTTCCTTGAGGAATTCTTAAACTAACTTTTTAGGAATTTCAATATTTTTTTGACAATTTGAAAACTATTATTGTTACAGTTTAAAAAGGACTAAACAACTTTATTGACATTTTAGAAACTTTTTATAATATTTTCGAATGGAATTTAAAGACTTTCTTGATTTGACGCAGGTAATTTCGATTGAATTTTAAAACATTTAAAACAATTTTTACGAAATTTCGTTTACATTATGTTCTTAGAATTTTTGTACTATTTTCAATGATTTATTCACAAGTAATTAACTCATTTCAACACTAATTCAACAGGAATTTTCACTTTTTACTTTCTTTAAAGTTCTGTATTCACTTCCACACTTCCACAGACTAGCATAAAACTCAAGAGGAGCAGGGGATAGTAGATCACAAAAAATGCAAATTTTTCGACAAACAAAAAAATCTCAATAATTTATTGCACAGAATTTGGAAAATATCACAGAATTTCGCCGAATACAGTCAATTGTCAAAATTTTTCGCCAAATACAGTCAAAATTGTCAAAATTTTGCCAAATAAAATCAAAATTGTCAAAACTTTGCCAAATACAGTCAAAATTGTCAAAATTTCGCCAAATAAAACCAAAATTATCAAAACTCTGCTAAGTACAGTCAAAATTTTGTCAAATAATTTTTGGAAGGGTTTCATTGTCACCTCTCCACGCTTCCTTCGCACCACTTCGGCGCAATCCTAATCAAAATTATGATTTTTTCAATGTATGTATTTATAATTGAACTTTCCTTCCTTCATTGTGGTCAATCACAATAAATCAATGACCATGGCGTTCTCCAACCTCCATCCACGCGGTTCTCCTTTCGATTACCTAATCTCCATCAATATCCCCAACTGGACGATAAATAACCCATATCAAGGCCATCCCATACCCACAAAATTTTACTCCAATTCAAAAAGCACACTTCCACCTACACCGCTTTCTCATCCGTTGTAGATTACATAGTCTTACTAAACGTACCTCTGGTATTGGTGGCCGCATCCGCGATCTTCTGGAACGCATCCAAGAAAGCGGCAATCGCCTGGATAGTTGCCCTGTAACAAATGGTTAAAAAATATTACTATTTGTAAATGAACTTGTACGTATATATTTTTCACGAATATTTATAGGTTACCCACGCCACGACCTAACATGCAACTGTATTCGTCTGCCATTTCGGGTCAATTTTCAATAATACCCTTTGAATGAGGTAGAAAAGAGACCGTCGACCACAGATTAATTAATCGATCTACGCGCTTTGATGCGAGCCCGAGCCGAAGACCGGACGACCAAAATCATTCTTCGAGATACGCACGTACGTAAACCAAATCATCAAATCATCGTATTTCTCGCCAATCGTCGGCAATTTTTCACAATCTAATTGCTACAAATAGCTCGTTGATCTCATTTCATCTGCTCGACCTACGCTTCCGTTTTATCATTGTATTATGCACGCGTATATAAAAGGGAATGGATCCGAATTCTCGTACGCACAATATATTATCGTATTCGTACTCGTAGAGAGAACCCAAGCTTAATTTCACCGCATCGTCCGGTCTTCTCTCGTAAGAGGTCATATGCGATTAAGCGTGTGGTTTGCGTATTTAGTTCTCTGTCTCTGTGTACAGAGTACACAAAAAAGCCACACTTCCCGGTCTCGATTAGACTCGTATATTTAAATTGAACTTGGAGAATTACAAGCAAACCAGTTCGCCGACTGCGTATTTACTTTTGCGACTGCATATTTATAAAAGGATGGCGTTGTCGCGACGCTTCTTCGGTCGTTGTCTCGCCATCGTTTATACGCACGCAAAAATAAACGATATACGAAAATATATAGGACGAGACATAAATAACGAGCCGAGAAAACACCAACGCCACAAATTTTATACAATTTATTTTTTCTCCTCTCATAATGCATCTTTTTTCTCATAAATCATACCTATAATTACAGCATTAATTATTAATCTACCGAGTATACGCGAGTGTAACGTAGATGCCCTAGTCGCTCTTACTCGACCCTTTGAATAACCTATTTTTCTACGTGGGGATTAAGAGAAGCGAAACGTTGAAATGAGATTGCTACGATAAAAAAAGCCAAATCAGAGGTGCCCTTGAAACTCGATTCAAAGTACCATTATCACACCCCCAAAATTCCAATTCAACCGAATTAAACCAACTGTTTGAGACTTCCCTTGGCAAAGCGCAGCGTATGGTAATTCTAACAGTCATTAATTATCACCTTCACCACCGGTAACGTAATACGCCGACTTACACGAATAAAAACTTTCAACTACTAAACTCTTAACCTTCTTAGATACGTTTAACCAGGCTAACGAAAGTCGCCTCACTTGTAACGTTTTAAAATGGTTCAACTTCAACTTTTATGCCTAACATCTTTTACCAGTATTGATCTTG
This sequence comes from Pseudococcus viburni, assembly GCA_033439095.1. Classification (NCBI taxonomy): domain Eukaryota; kingdom Metazoa; phylum Arthropoda; class Insecta; order Hemiptera; family Pseudococcidae; genus Pseudococcus; species Pseudococcus viburni. Next base: position 165,158 of record JAVBJF010000331.1, on the reverse strand, counting down.
TAAGCCCAGCGGAACCGAGAGTTTCTTAGGAGGATTTGCTATGAGGAAATGAGTCTATTGGGAATTTGTAATTCGCTGGGATTGGAGTCAAAAATAGTGTTAATTGGTGATTTTAAACCAAAAAATTAGATTGATTTTCATTTTATTCTATTGTTTGAGATTATTTCGTTATTTAAAAGCTGAATTTGACCAAAAATACAATATTGAGAAATTGTTTAGTCAAAAAAATGTTATAATGACTTTTTAGATTATTTTATGATATTTTTCTTGACTCATTTTCGAGTTTATCGTTCTTATCTGAATTCGTGGGTCCAATAAGTGTTTTAACGAAAATTAAGGAGGAGTGGAGGAGCTTAAGAATATTTTCAAAAACCAAAAACAGTAAATTCAAGAACATAATTTTAGTTTTAAAAATTTTTAGTTTGAATTAAAAAAATTTTTAATAACTTTCATAGATTAAAAAAATTTTACAACTTGAATTTTTCAAATTTCATGATCTTTTTTAATGATTACTTCATTGTTTTCATCAATTTCAAGTCTTCCATAATCAGTGTCCATCAAGAGTGAACAAATGATATCGTTGAATGACTAAATAGATTGGAACATGCACCTTTTATAGAAAGTATAGAGGGGGTTGGGGGAGGGGTCAGCAGAAAAGTTGTACTTAGATGTGAAAAGGTCCTAGTAAAATTCCAATTCTCCAGATTTCTCATCCTCTCTATCCCTACCAAATTTTTGTACATTTAAAATTAAAAATTTGAAAAAAAAAGAAAAAAAATTCTTGATTATAATAATGGCATTTGTTTAGAAATGCAGTCGATGGTAATTTTCAAGATAAATTTGGGGGGAGGGGGGAATCTAAAAATTTTGAAAAAAGGAATTTCAATACTTTTTCAACACCAATGATATTTAGCCAAGAAGTGTTTCAAGCAATAAACTTTTTAAACAAACTTTCTGAGATCTGACAAAAAGTTGACAGGATACCAAAAAATCTTCAAGAAATTGAAATAACTTTCACATTGAAAACGGAGGACTTCAGTAGGACATTTTTCGAACATTTTACGAAGGGGAATTCCTTCTTATACAATTTTTTTTATTGGATGAAAAAAAGTCAATAGAAAAAAAAAATTTAAATGCAGCAATTTTAAAATTCTGAAAAAAGAGGAGAATAAATTGAAAATTTCAAAGTTCATTGATTGAAAAAGCAGAACATTTCAAAATTTTTGAGAGAAAGTTGGTCAAAAGCAAATATCAGGGCGTATATATGAGCAAAAAGCAGGACAAAAGCAAAACTTGCAGGACTGTTGGACACCTTGCCAACGCTATTTTTGATTTTTCGCAGACCACTTTGGATGGCAAATTTTTCTGCATTAAGGGCATAGTTCGCATAACTTTTTGCATATTTTCGCGCCTGCCAATTTACATTACGCTTATGGGAGTTTATAACTATAACTTTACTCGAAATGAGAGTGATGAAATTGGCTCAAATTTGAAATTTGCATTTTTCAAGATGATCTCTAAAATCCTATTGAAGATGATTTTTCAAATTCAATTTTTTTATAAAATATTCGATGTAACGAGAAATCCACGCACAGAATTTTAAAGATCATCTCGAAAAATGTAGATTTCAAATTTGAGTAAATTTCATCACTCTCATTTCGAATAAACAAACATTTAACTAGATTGTTATCACTTTCTAATTTCCAAAAATATTTTATTAACATTTTGAAAATTAAAATTTCTCGAAAACACATTCACTTTTTACCCTTCTCCTTCTCCATTTTCAAAATGAGGAAAAAAATTGAATAAAAATATCTAGATATTTTCAAAAGAATATTTTCAACGATAATTTTCATAATTTTTTACAAATAAGTATATTTTTCTTTAAAAAAATATAAATTCTGAACTTATTTAAATATTTAACTTCGAAAAATAGACAGGGTTGTGCCGAATCACGTTCATTTTGATTCGAATCACGAATCCTTTTCCAAGAAATGATTCGAATCATTTTCCGGAAAATGATTCGTGATTCGTATCTTTCGAATCATTTAACGAAAAATGGCAATGGCAAAAAATACCAAAATCCAACTTGGATTTTGCCATTTTCATTAAATGATTTGTAAAATAATTCAAATACTGCAGAAAAATCGAACATGGTTTAAAGTATTTTTGGCAATTTTCATTAAGTGATTCGTGAAATGATTCGAAAAATAGAAAAAATTTCGAATCACGAATCATTTTCTGTCTGATGTTTCGAATCATCTTCGAATCACGAATCATTTTTCGAATCATAAAATAAGTGATTCGAATCAAAAATGATTCGAATCGGCACAACCCTGAATAGAACTATAACTTATCAATTTTACAATTTGTTTTTCAAATTAACAAATTCAAAATACAACCGAGAAAGGGTAAGCAATCAATCAAGAGAGGGGTGAAATTTTTATCAAATTCTTTTGAAGCGTGGACAGAGCTTGGACGATCAGAAGGAAGAGAAGAGAGGTCTCCCTTCAAAAATTTCAGAAATTGGTTTTTTTGAAAGGAAAATTTGCTTTGAGCCTTGAGTAGAAAGAATTTCCAAAATGAGGATTTTACTTTCAAAAAATTTGCAATTTGGGTTGAAAAATTTTATTTTTAAATCAAAAATTCAAAAGAATCCCTCTGGAGTGAAAACTTTTGATTTTTTGCCGATCTAATCATATCCTCTCATTCTGAATCAGTGAAAAGTCACTGATAAATAGTTAGAGTTGCAGCACAGAAAAAATCAGCAAAATTTACGGATTTTCAGAAAATTTTCGCTGTTTTTTCAAACATTTTCATTGATTTTTCAGCAAATTTCATAAATTTTACTGACCTTTCAGTGAATATTCACTGATTTTCCAGTGATTTTTCTCACTGATTTGTTTTCAATGAAAAAATTGTCACTGACTTTCTCCTGTGCTTCAATTTTGACTGTTTCTCAGTGATTTTCGATAAATTTCACTGATTTATAATTGAGAGAATACCAACTTCAATTAATTCCTGGATCAAGATCCAAATTTTATTCTATTTTCATTCAACTTCTGAAAAAAAGGCACATAACGATCATGCTAAACAAAGAAAAAAACCAAAATTAGTACGAAGACTGAAAAGTGAAATTTTTTTCAATTTTTCTGATCCGAAATGTAATTTTTTCAATTTCCTAAGAAAAAAAGTTCATTTTTTCCTCACGTTTTTCCAACTCAAACATAATTGCGTCATTGAAGGAGAGTAAACGGGGTGTGGCAAGCTGTCCCCTCGTCCCTTCCTTCCGACCCTAGCCAAAGACCAATTATTAAAAGTTCAATGGCCAATGATAATGTTTAATAGCCAAAAGTCAACGTGAAGGTAAAAATAATCACTTAATGTTCGCCAAGCTACTTTTTCATTTTTTTTTTCATGAAGGTCAATATCACATTTTACTTTTAGAAAGGGAGGGGAAGAGATGCACTAAATTTTACTCGTGCTATTCGACAATTTAAACCTGAAAATTTCCTACTCGCAAATAAGTATTTCGATTTTTTCTTCGTCTTTTTTTTTACCACCAAGGGAAATTCGACTATTTCAGCAACCTATCTTGCCAAAAGTTGCTCTTTATTACGACTTCTTAGCGCTGCTCATATTTCTCGAGCTTAATTCCATTTTATACTACGCGTTTTCACCTCGAACTATACAAAAATTACCAAATAAAGGCTGTAATTTTCGCACAGAAGCATTTTTATTATCTTTTTATTACGTCGAATGCGAAGGTTGCTCCTAAGGAGAAAATTAACTGCAAATGTTCCACCAATTAAACCATAAGCACAACTCGACACCGGTAACTCATCGAGTTGGCGTCGTTTAAGTTTAATGAAGTTGTTACTGTCAATGCTTCGAAAACTTGATAATTTGTAAAAATTTATATGCCTTGTCTACGGAATGGACTGCTTTCACACGAAATCAAACCGATGTTTAAAAATCTACACTGGATGAATATCCGTGTCGAAGGAAAAATCTCGACCATATTAACCGGACAAGAGCGTAATAATTACGCCAATTAATACACATGGACGTAAATACAAATGCATTCGTAATTAATGAGCCCGATAAGGAGGAAAATAATTCGATACGACGACCTTGAAAATAAAACGAGCATAAAAGAATATCGAAATTTAATCGATTTTTATCGTTTATAAATTTCCATCGATGGAGTGCGAATATTTTCGAATGAAATTTACTCGTTCGTCGTGACCGAATGCATTGTTAAAAATTGAAAAATTTCTGCCCCGGATTACCTTTCTCCTCTTTTCTTATCTCATATGATCCGATACAAGTACCCATTAGTTTAATTCGTGTCATTGATAATTGCCCATTATGGGTATGTCTCGCTGCATGAGCGATTTTCCTAGTCGTATAATCATCAGTTTAATAAGCAATTAAACCACAACACCTCGTGAACTAAAAAAATTGAAAAATTTTCTGTACATACCTGAGACATGCTTGTAATTTGGTAGCTTTGGATATTAAATCTTCCCATAAAGGGGTTCCATTCTGAAACAGAAAATGACGAAATATCATTAAAATAGCTGCGTCGAGTATATAAAATCCTCTTAAAGTATAAGCTCTCGTTTTAGGCATTTTAACATTCTATGAAATATTTCTGTCGAAATTTCAAAACGAATGAAAATTTTCCTATTCATTAAAAATTCAAAGCCTTTTTGGGCTATGTATCCCAACCCCTTGCTCCATAAACCAACAGCTTTTCAAATCAGCGCGCTCATAAAGTTCAAGGATGTATATAATCGATTTATATTTCAAATTATACGTATTCTGTGTACTTTTGTAGTTATTTATTTATTTTTTTGAAAATGTTCGCCGAATAATTCGTATACAAAAAATACCAAATATTAAAAACTTTTCCGCATTGTGGCCTTTTTTCCCCAACACAATGCCGATGCCGCCTTCTTTTCAACTATAAAGTTATAATTTACGCTTTTGTTGGAATGAAATTTGTGCCGAGTGACAGCCAAAACCATAGGGTATCATTTCAGCTATAAGACGTGTCCGTTGTAATTTTGCCAACAAATTGAAATATTTCAATTTTTTCGCTTCGAGTTTCCGCACACGCACGCAATTTAGTTTATTGTAGTGTAGATTTTTCGAAGGCGTTGTTTTTAATATCATAACGTGTTACGTAACTTTTTAAAATCTGTTTCCCTCGTGGTACTAGAGCTTCGAGCTAAATTAGTTATTTCGAGGTATTTTTAGATTTAATAAAGTGTATTTGAGTAAACTTTTGGAAAGTTGGGTCGAAATTAATTTTGATGATTTTTTGGACGAAATTTCAGAAGAGTGAGATGAAGGGGAGAAAGGCAGAAATTATACTTAGTACTCTCTTCAAGAAATTTTGACAGGTAGTAATTTCAACCAACATTGCCATTCAACTTTTGGGTTCCAGTTCAATGGGCTTTTCGTGTTAATTAAATTTTCAAAATTCGAAGAGATGCGTATGTGTATAAATGTACATTCAATAAAATCCAATTGGTAAGAGTAAAGGAAAAATCAACAATATTTTCAAAAAACCTCCAAAATTCATTGAAAAAAATATACCCGTGGCCAACTGGCCTTGAACTTAATTCACTTTTTGTGAAAAGAAGAATGCAGAAAACTATGCAATTTTCGATTCATGCGAATAATTTACGAGTGTATTAACAGTCATTTTACAAGCTTACAATTCTTTATCGCAAATGAAACACGATAAGACCACATACTTCACAAATTCTTATTGATAAACGGAATTTCAACTATCTACGAATCGAATCGCTCGCTGTCAAGACTACCGCCCGACTGACAAAATTTGAAAAAAAAAATGAAAAAAACGTTAACGAATCGCTTACTAACGCTGGCGTCTTTTTGGGAAAAATCGCTGACGAAACGCTCACGTTTTCGCGACGAATTCGTCTTATATTGGTTAGAAATTCGTTAGTTGTTACCTCATTACTCATAAAAAAATTTGAAAAATTTATGTCTCGTTAGGGATTCGAACCCGAGACCCCCGGCATAATAGGCGACCTCTCTAACCATTGAGCTACCAGTGCTATTTTTATCAATTTGCATTTGACAACAGTATTTTGGATTTTTTTTATTCTTTCTTGAGAATAGTTTACAATTTTGTTTACAATTCCTTGTCAATTGAAACAAATTCAAACTAACGAATTTCCAACTATAACACTGGCGAATTCGTCACGAAACCCTTAGCGTTTCGTGAACGATTTTTCCCAAATAAACGCCAGCTGTAGTTAACGATTCGTCAACTAAAAATCGTTTATTCGACAAAAAATCGAGAGTCAGCTACATTTTCGCTAGTCTCGCTAACGAATCGTCAGCAAATTTGTCAGTCGGGCGTCTACTTCTAACCTTTATAGTTTGACGTAAGCTTCAAATCAGACAAAAAAAAAGATTTTTTGTGTATTTTTTAACTCAATTCTGGATCTTTTTAGGGCCATAATCAAGAATAAGTTTTATACGAATGACTGATTGAGTAATACAGGCAGCCTACCTTGAAAATGGTGAACTATAAAAATTAACGAAAAAATAATAAAAACGATTTTCAAGCTCAATTTCATTCACCAAAAATGAGGAAAAAATTCTTAAAAAACAAGAACATATGTGTTGATGAAGAAACACGTAGGAAGATAATACGTAAATCTAATAAATAAAGCTCAAAATGTTGGCGAAAAAAAATACTAAATATTTCATTTATGAATTTTTAAAATTCCCTGAAAACAAACTATTTCTTACAAAATGCCTTTATTCAACATAGTGATAAGGTAGAATTATGTAGATCATTCAAAGGGCCTGGTAGGATAAGGGGGTCGAATCTGCCCTGGAAAGCTTTTCGGACGATTCCACGGCCAAAAGGTGGACCCTATCGAGGAAAAATTTTGACAAAATTTTTGGACTCCCACCCCGCTCACTTTCCGAGATATAGGCAAAAACGTGTTTTTCATTTTTTATTTTTTTTCTAGCGTTGTTTTCAAGATAAAAAGCTGAAATTTTTTCTGTGAATTCTTACTAATAAGGGGTATGCACAGGAATTTTTTCGATTTTTTTCAGTCGCTACTCTTTGAGTTACGCGCTTTTGAAATTTTCAAATCGCTATATCTCAAAAATGCGACTAGAGTCAATCACGAAATTTTTTTAAAAGATGTATTTTTGTAGTAGGAATATACCATAAAAATTTCAGAATTTTTCAAGTGGTGGAACGTGGTCAAAAAAATTAAAAACCGCATTGGTATTGTGTAATACGCGTGAAACATCTCGGGGGCGTGAGACACTACTCCACGGTGACGCGTGGAAGAAGCAACATACGTTTCGCGCTCAAAACTACATATATGTACATAATACAATATGTGACCCGTGCAGGGACAGGGTACCTAAAGTCGGAAAACGGAATTTTGCGCTAGAGCCAAAAAACGAAAAATGGTCAATTTTTTGCATTTTTAAGTAGTTCGAACCTTTACGCAGCTGTTACCAAAATTTCACTTCAGAAAACCTATTACAACACGTTTAAATGATGTTCAAACCGACAGAGGAAAAGGTACCTAAAGTCGGAACGTTAAAAAATGTACATGCGCTGCAAAATGCGGTCTGTCAAAGGTAAGGGGAGCCTCGGGAGTTTACCAGACTAGAAAAATAACGTAAAATACCCATAGATTTGTGTGTGCAAATTCAACTATACTGAGAAATACATAATATCTAAAATATTACTTTGTTAGAGAATATTACCTAGAATAAAATTGATCAAAAATGGGTGTAAACAAAGTTAATTTTTTTATTTTCCTATTCTCCTAAGGTAATTTTCGACGTTAAAAACGAATTCCTCGTGAAATTTCAGCACAAGAAAGTAGTTCTGAGAGCTTTTTTGATACCTAATTTATACAGTGTGAAAAACAGGATTTCTTTTTGTAATGCAGCTTTTTTCAAAATTAAACGCATCATAATAGTGAATTTTTCATTTTTCTCTCCAGTAATTTTTGGCATCAAAAACGAATTCCTCGTGAAATTTCAGGTTAGGAAAGTAGTTTTGGCAGCTTTTTTGACGATTGATACATGAAAATCAAGAGTAAAAACTTAAAACACGTTTTTCTCCGAATTTTGTTTTTATGGAATTCTTATTTTCTCAATTTTAAATGTCTCTATCTCGGCGAAAAATGAACCTTGGAGGCTCATCAAGGTCTCAAAATGTTCCTCTTGGTCTCCTTCATCATTTTAGCTCAATAACTCATTTTTGAAAATTCCGACTTTAGGTACCTTTTCCCTGCACGGGTCACATATTATAAATGAATCGGTGATTTGCAATAGGGACTCATTCCAAAAAAGTTATTTTGAGATAATCGAAAGAACTGTCGGCTTCATTCCGGAATGAAGCCATTTAAACCATCATCGCGTTTTTCAAGTCGTCGTAGAATAGTGGGCAACATGCGGAATGAAGTCTTTTATACCGTAAACGATGTGTCTATCCCTAGGCAACACATTCCTGGTCCGAACACAAAACCCCAAAAAAGTGGAATGAGTCCCTATTGCAAATCACCGATTCAAATAAGGACATTTCAGGTTTTGACCACCAGAAAAATGGCAGAAAGGGAAAGTTTTTTCTATAAGCCCAGTAGGGTATGTATTTTAATATGTCTGAACTTCCCTAAAATCAGCGAGTATTTTGTACCCTCTTTTGGGAGGATAAGGGTTCAAATTCTGGGTTTTTGGCTATAACTTACAAAATTGTGCATTTACAAAGAAAAGGGTTGAAACAAAAATTGTAGAGCATTAGAAAAATAAACAATGTTGTTCTGGGAAAATGTTTTCTAATTGTTTAGCTAACCTGTTTTGGGGGAAAATAAGTATTTTTCTACAGAGAGTCCACCCTTTCCCCACTTTAAGATGAATGGTTGGTTGTAGATTTGCCTTGTTTTACATGGTAACAGAATATACCTACTACACAAAAGAACCACTCCTAAAAGTCGATTAACTCAATTTTTGGTAATTATTTGCATTAATGGAAAATTTTCAATGTTAATTTTTTTCTGAAGTCCCCAGCCACTCCCTACCCCAAAACTCCACGATGTCCTAAAAAAGATTTGTAAATAACAACATTGTTCATTTTTCTAATGCTCTACAATTCTTGTTTCAACCCTTTTCTTTGTAAATGCACAATTTTGTAAGTTATAGCCAAAAACCCAGAATTTGAACCCCTATCCTTCCAAAAGAGGGTACAAAATACTCACTGATTTTAGGGAAGTTCAGACATATTAAAATACATACCCTACTGGACTTATAGAAAAAACTTTCCCTTTCTGCTATTTTTCTGGTGGTCAAAATCTAAAATGTCCTTATTTATAATATTGTATTATGTACATACATGTAGTTTTGAGCGCGAAACGTATGTTGCTTCTTCCACGCGTCACCGTGGAGTAGTGTCTCACGCCCCCGAGATGTTTCACGCGTATTACACAATACCAATGCGGTTTTTAATTTTTTTGACCACGTTCCACCACTTGAAAAATTCTGAAATTTTTATGGTATATTCCTACTACAAAAATACATCTTTTAAAAAAATTTCGTGATTGACTCTAGTCGCATTTTTGAGATATAGCGATTTGAAAATTTCAAAAGCGCGTAACTCAAAGAGTAGCGACTGAAAAAAATCGAAAAAATTCCTGTGCATACCCCTTATTAGTAAGAATTCACAGAAAAAATTTCAGCTTTTTATCTTGAAAACAACGCTAGAAAAAAAATAAAAAATGAAAAACACGTTTTTGCCTATATCTCGGAAAGTGAGCGGGGTGGGGGTCCAAAAATTTTGTCAAAATTTTTCCTCGATAGGGTCCACCTTTTGGCCGTGGAATCGTCCGAAAAGCTTTCCAGGGCAGATTCGACCCCCTTATCCTACCAGGCCCTTATCCAAAATACATTAAAATTCTTTTTTAGAAAGTGTTTTGTGAGACTCCAGCTCTCCTATGATATGGATTTGATGGAATATTGCAAACGATTGAGCATTGAATGATCAAAAGCATTGAAATTTTCAGACAAATTCGAAAGTCAATTTCAAAATTATAAAAGCATAAATTTTCAGAAAAAAATCATGCGAATCAGATTTCAAGCTATCATCAAAACATGAAAGAATTAAAAATTGAGATTTTTGAGAAAAGAACTAGAAATTGAAAATTTCCAATTTTGTCAGAATTTTTTCCATTTTTTTGTCAATGCAAAATGTATTTTCTCCGATTTTTTCTTCAAAAAACAGTTATCGTTTTTAGAACTTCGAATCTACATTTTTTTTAGAAATATTATTTAGGTATTGTTGGAAGATAAGAGACAAGATGTCCCTTGCCACGAATTCCTTGTTCGGTTTGATTCCAACTTTCCAAGTTCTGTTTTTTTTTTTTCATGCACAAACAATTTGGAATTTTTCCACGATACCTAATAAAAAATTTTTACTGAAACAAAATTATGATTTTTCCATATTTTTCATATAACTTTTTTTATGAAGCATAGGTACACTTTTGACATATAATTCATACTTTTATTCTCCTAGCGAAAAATTGTTGTTTTTTTTTTATTACCTATGGTATTCAAATAAATTGAAAAAAATGAGAAAATTTTGTAAGTTGAAAAACATTATTTTGTTCAAATATCATAATTTTAATAAAATTGCCTCATATAATTTTTCAATTTCATGAATTTTTGACGCATTTCGGTTTCAGTAAATAAATTTTGAGCTGATTTCATGACTTCTTCACGACCTCAGTCTCATACTTCATGACTTGTTAGACAAACACACCTACACCTTTACGATACCTCGAATTGTTTTTTTTTTTATTTTAATCAATTTTATTCAGTTTTGCATCACGTAATTTCGCAATCGAGTGATTTTTTTTGAAAAATAACACCTTTTCAACAAGTTTGACTGAAAATGAAATTTTAATATTTTGGACATGATATTCGAATTCTGTATCGAAAATTTCGATATTTTTTTGACACCTTTCTTACAATTGAGGAATATAGCTTCCCAAAATTCTCCCCCAAAAAAACATGAATTTTTACAATTGTGACCCGTGCAGGGAAAAGGTACCTAAAGTCGGATTTTTCAAAAATGAGTTTTTTGGCTCAAATGATAGGGGAGACTATGCGGAACATTTTAAGACCTGGATGAGCATCCTAAGTCAATTTTTCGGTGAGATAGAGACATTTGAAAATTAGAAAAAATCATGACTTTCAAAAAAAAAATAATCGAAAAAACACGTTTAAAGCTGCGTAGAGGTCTGTACTACCTAAAAAAATGAAAAAAAAAAATTTGAAAAAAATTGCCCATTTTTCATATTTTTGTCTCTAACTCAAAATTATGTTTTCCGACTTTAGGTACCCTGTCCCTGCACGGGTCACAATTTATTTTTTCCTCATTTTTTAATAACGAAAGCCAAGATAAGTTAAATGGGCACCACACTGGAGGACGAATAATTCATAAAGTCGCCAAATTCACCAATTCTTTCATACCCATGTAATACAATTTGAGTTAAACTCCTCCACATAAAATTTTAGCCCCCAAGAGTCTGCAAAAATTCAAAAATTGAATTTTACAACATTATTTCAACTTGATTTTTTGAAAATTCACATTTCTCACTCTCCGTGATAACACCCTCCACACCCTCATAAAAAATCGAAAAAATCGATTTCGCCATGTTTTCAAAAATAATCTTATGTGGTTTAAGAACACTCCAACTTTTTAAGAAGTTGCTAGAGACATACAATTTTTGAGAGTTTTTCGTTTCAAAACATGATAATTTTTTCGAATTTTCTTTCATTACTGATTGAAATACCAATATTGAAAAATTTCCTCATTTTTTTTATTTTTTCGCTCGCGTTTACAGAAATTTCGTACTTTCTTCATATTTTTTTGATTCCATAAATTCCTCATTGTTTTGGCCATTTTTTGAGTAAAACTCTACTTTTCTACCACTTCTCCACCTATTTTGAAAATCTCAACAACTTTTTTTCAATCCAATTTCTCGACTTGATAGACATCTTGCCATCCACCCTTTCGCCACTTCACCTTTCAACCATTATAAGCAGAACTAAGGGTCCTCAAAGTAGGGTCATTTTCAGAAAAAAAAGTTTCTGTTTTCCTTTCCACCATCAACAGAGTGTTTGTAATTCTGTCTCTGTGTTATTGACTTTTCAATCTGACGTAAGTATATTTTAGTCTTCCAATAATCGTTCAAAAGCTCAAGACATGTTTTTAGCATTTTGAAACGAGTTTGCAATTTATAAAGCTCCCTTACAAAAAGTTTTCAACTAGACAATATTGTAAAGGAGACAATTTCCCATCAGAATCAGTGAACACTTTATTGTTCATCTTTAGTTCGAAAGAAAAAAATCCTGGAGTTGAAAACTGCAAATTTTCGTCCGAAAGTAATCTCACAAAGAGGAATGAATCTCAAATCATTTTCTTTCTGTTGCTGTTCGGTGAAGGTTTAAGAGGAGACGTTAGAAGTTTAAAAACACGAAAATAATCATAATATCTAGTTTCCTTCTTCAGGGATCCACAGCTTCGGTTTCAGGAGTAGAAAGTGACAAAAATTTTGTACGAATAAGATTGAACTCAAAAGGCACCACATTGGAAAAATTGTCAAATTTGAACATTTTCAATTCTACGCTTTCCTTCCTGATGGTCACACCGATTGAACGGAAAATTTTGAAAAGGAAGAAAAAAGGCTATTAAAATATTTTTTTGATAAAATACGAGCCATATATTTAGAGCTTAAATGAGTTATTTAAAGAGTTGAACTTGAAACTAGAATCGAAAATACTACTGTTTGACTTCGGTACAGAAAAATAACCAACTTTTCCCTTCAGCTTATAACTTATTTATGACTTTTACGAGCGATAAAATGGCCATTAGCGCATTACATTACAGAAACGTTTTTAGATAATAAAACGTCAAATCTGAGGAAGTCTAATAAGTAATAACCTCGATCATATCAACACCCCGATGATGGTGAAGAAAAGACAGCACGACGACCAGCACTAAAACCAACGTTGGAACGCTTTCACGAAGCCTACATTCATACAGCACCTGAGAATTGAGAAATAAAATAGCCACAATACGACAGCGACGGCGATGGGTAAACCGGAGGTGAAAAATACCGGCTAATAAAGCTCATACAGTGTAAATTAATACGAAAAGCATTAAGAGGTCAGACTTTATGTAATTTATGGTTCATTCGCCGGGCTATAGAATTAATAAGAAGGTACGAAAACATCACGCACACCTCGGACTCTTGTACGAGTAAAGTACAAGGGAAATAGAATAAACTGCGATGCCCACGTGTACAATAGCATATCAATTCGACGACAGCCACGCATTTTGCCCACCAACCAAACTTATCCACCCTGCAAAATGCACGGTACTACTTACTACGCCCGAGTAAATCAATAATTCGCAACCCAAACAAGCTGGAAAAGCATCGCTTCGTTGTGAGCACAATGCTCGCGTAATGTACTCATACTCATTGAAATAAAATTTCAATCGGTCTTGGAATATTGATTTCTCGATATAAATTGTTTCAAAAACGACAAAATAATTCCTCGAACAATATGAACTCGTACGACGATGGGTTTATTTACATCGAAGTGCGTTTACCCACGAGGGTTTAGCGGTCGTAGGTAAACGATGGTCAGTATCACGCAACCAGTTTTTTCCACGGATTAGACTGAAAAAAATCCACGAGCAGCGAAACCAGTTGGCCAGCACGTGATTATGTTTTCAAAGCCGGAAATTATCGTACGAATTTTGACTTGTAATGCAGTTATTACTCGAAGCCCGCAGCTGGAAATAAATTTAACTTTACGCCATAACTATAAGTCATAGATGAACTCGATGTTGATGGATATGCATAATAAGGGAGTCGAACAGTCGAACTCGAGTACTTGTTAGAAAAAATGAAATATGTGAATGAATACTTTGATATTTTAATTCTTACCTTCATATCGTTAACAATTTGTTGAAAAATGCCACCCAAAAGGGTACAATCTCGTTCCACATTAGATTCCATAGTCAACGATTAAAATTTCAGCAAGACGAGAATAGATAACTTCGTAGACACATACGCTTAGGTTAATTTTCAAGTCAAGTATTGTTGGAAAACGGATAAAACGCGGACGAAAATGTATTCACGTTGGGGCAGAATGCATTAAAAAATTAGCGAACTTTTACTTTAAAAAATGAATAATTAACACGATAAACACAAACGTATAACGAATAACATGCAACCGAAACTCAAATTAACAAACCGCAGTTTACGATAGAATTTATCTTCCTTTATCGACAAATCGAAAATCTAATTAACCGGTGAGCACATTAAGCACAGAACTTCGAAAACGATAAGAAATTATAAATAAGATTCAGAGCTTTTTCCGCGAACCAAACACAATCTAATCAAATGTCGGCGAGTCGAGGTCCCAATCTCGTTGCTCTAACCGAATATTTAAATCACTGATAGACGCGTCATTGAAATTAAAAACATCGCGAATTAAAGTATTACCGATGTGTAACGAATTCATTATTTGACGATAAATAAAGCATATTTCAACGAGAAGCAATAATTTAATAATTCAAGTTGTGAAATTTATCCTAATAACGTGCTGCTCGACAACCATCTGAAAGTTTACTGCTCTTGTCGCTGGTTTCTGTTTATTCGTTTATGTTCAGCGAGGGGTAGGTACACTGGTTTACTTCTGCGAGATGTTTTGCGTTGGAAATTGCTATTTTCACCTTGTTTTCGTTTATTCGTTTATTCTTTTTATTTTATATTATTTTCAAGCTTCCGTTTAAAACAACCATAGTCTATTAAAACTCTGACTTCAGAGAGTTAGCACACTTTTTCGAAATTCTAATTCGTTACTACCACTGACAGGTCAAATTATTGTAACATTTACAAGCGCCTCCAGATAAAATATGGAAATTGAAACTGTTTTCAATTGATTCGAGAGGTCGAAAGTGGAATACCCAAATCTTAACTAATTACCTTTACTTACCTTTATTAAAATTGAAAGTTTCATTAACGATTGGTAATTTTACGCTCTGCAACTTTAGTTGTCTTCAATTTTTATGAGAAATATTTCGTTTGAGCACCTATCTCAAATCTTTCAAAATGTTATGATCAAATTTTTCAGATTCAACAAAAAAATTGAAATCGCAGAAGAACTCTAAAATCGAACATCAAGAAATCAAATTTAAAAAATTTTGAGGTTCAGGTACTTGGGAGATGGCATAACATGGTATGGCATTTTAGTCAATTTTTTTCAAATTCTCCTTGAAATTTTAGCCTAAAATCAGAATTAATAAGTTAAAAAGAGGAAATCTAAATTGGCAAATCTGCCAAGCCTTTTTTATGACACTGGGCATGATACCGCCTTGAAACAAACTTTTTCAAATTTTTGGTAAAATTTCCTATCGGAATTATTAAAAAAATGTCGAGAAAATTTTAGGAGCTTTTTTACGGCTATTTTTAACCTGCATGGGGGTAGGAACCGGTCTTCGAATAAATTTTTTCAGATTTTTCGGGTACCTAATTCTCCCTAACTGAGTAGGTATTGAAAATGAAAACCCCGAAATACGTAGATTTTCAGTAGCTTACCCCTCCTTTTCTTGATAACAGAGCTCATTTGGGAAATTTTTGGATTCGATGAGATAGAATATTTTTAAAATTTTGGTTTCAATTCGATGAAATAGGTACTATATTTTGAAAAAAATGTAAAAGATGATGATGTTGATACGCCATGGAATGTAATAATTTTACGTTTCGTTCGAATTTTGGAAAAATCGGTTTAATACGTGAAAAAGTCAATAATTTCGTGAGAATTGTAATATGTACCTACTTACTTAATTTAAAAATGCTTACCCTTGTTGATTTTCATTAATTTACTTACTGCAGAGAATTGAATGCTCAATTGTTTTGAATAGAGTAGAGTGAGGGGGGAAGGGTTGAAAATGTTTTCAATTCTTAATTTTTTGTAGAAGGGGTCTCTCAAATTTTTACTTTGGTATTCACGCTTGTTGCCACTGACTTTTGGTCTCCAAACCAAATTCTAAAACTGCATCGGCGAAATTACGGAATGATAATCATGAGAAGTTTTTTTTGTAAATTTTTGTTTCACTTTCAATGTTATCAATATTTTTTTAGAATAGAAGTGAAATGAATATTGTATTGTTTTTTTCATTTTTTTCGCAAATCGCACTTCTCAGTTCTTGAAATTTTCATTCTTATAAGGAAATAAAGAATAAACTTGAAGTGAAGAAGATCTAATGCAAAAATAATGGTAAAATTGAATATGCACTCAAAGATTGTCAGATTTTTGAAGGATTTTTACTGATTAATTCATTTACATAGGTAGGAGCTTACCGATATTTATTTTTTTCACATTTATGAATTGTGAAGCCATTAGCCTACGTTAGGTCATATCTTTAATTCCTAATTTCCTATTCGTAATTTTGTTCAACTTGAATGTATTTCTTTCATTTTAAAAAAACTTAGTAAATCAATGTCAGAATTTGTTGACATCAAATTCGAGAATGAAAAATTTAAGATACTGGGTGTATCATTAAAACTCATACTATTTAGTGATTTTATTTTTATTTACTTACCTATAATGGCCTATAAATGGCCATTGATCAATCTTAGTCTAGGTTTAGGCTTCGGGCTTTTAGGGCTCCTTTTACAACGCTTTTATCGTAGTTTTGGATTTTATATATTTTGTAGAAAAATTATTGTACTTTATTGCCAATCATTTAAAATTTGTTCACCAGTTGGGTTACTTAATTAGGTAGTAAGACGATAAATAATTGAATTTAAAAAAAACAAAAATTTAATAAAAATTAGAGAATCATATTTCACGTCTCATGACGTAAAAACGTTCGCCTAAGAATCATTTTCAAGGTAGTATTTCTGTGTGAATTTAACAAAATTCCATCTGTCATAGATAATAAGATAAGAATCTATTTTCGTCTTATATTTTGTGTTGATTTGAAACGTTTTGGAGAAAATGAAATTGGAATAATAATTCTATTCAACCGTTTCCGTTTCAAAATTCATCGAAAATCCGTGAATTAATGTTAATTAGTAATACTCAGTTTGGTTCCATAGTGATCAGTTATCGATACAATGAACTTTCAATTAAAAATGTCATCGCGAATACTGATGTGTATGTGATTCTCTTGTGACTGAGCATAACTAATTCGTTACAGTTCGTCAACAAATAATTGTAGAAACCAGAGAAAGTGGCTACAACACAAAAACACAACGTTGCCAATTTTTTTTTACATATTTTTTGTTTTAATTTGTAGTATTTTCGATTTGTAATGTCGTTTTTACGTGGCTCGGCGAATTATGTTTGGTGTACGACGAGTGTTTTGGGTAAAGGAGCCACCGGAGCGGTTTTTCAAGGTGTTAATAAGAACAATGGCGAACCCGTGGCCGTGAAAACATTCAACCAGTTGAGTCATATGAGACCTCACGATGTACAAATGAGAGAATTCGAGGTACTGAAGAAAGTAAAGCATGAGAATATCGTTAAACTATTGGCCATTGAAGAAGAGCAGGAAGGCAGAGGTAAAGTTATCGTAATGGAGCTTTGCACAGGTGGTAGCTTATTCAATATCTTGGACGATCCAGAAAACACATACGGTCTTCAAGAAGAAGAATTTCTACTCGTATTAGAACACCTGAGCGCTGGCATGAAACACTTACGAGATAATAACCTAGTACATAGAGATTTGAAGCCAGGCAACATTATGAAGTTTATTTGCGACGATGGGCGTACCATTTACAAACTCACAGATTTCGGAGCTGCCCGAGAATTGGAAGAAGATCAACAGTTCATGTCTTTGTACGGTACCGAAGAATACTTACATCCGGATATGTACGAAAGAGCAGTTTTGAGAAAACCTGTGGGAAAAACTTTCGGCGCTACGGTTGATTTGTGGTCTATCGGAGTTACCTTGTACCACGTCGCTACTGGAAACCTACCATTTCGACCTTACGGCGGTAGGAAGAATAAAGAAACGATGTATTACATTACAACTAAGAAAGCTTCCGGTGTGATATCCGGCAGTCAATCTTCTGAAAATGGTCCAATAGAATGGTGCCGAGAGTTACCAAAAACATGCCAACTTAGCGCTGGGCTGAAGAAACTAATAACGCCCATCTTAGCGGGAATTTTAGAAGTAGATTCGCAGCAGATATGGTCTTTTGATAAATTCTTCACCGAAGTAACCAACACGCTGTTGCGTAAAGTTGTCCACGTATTCTATATTAATAAAGTTCAAAGTATCAGAATATACATTCAGCCTATTGAGAAATACGATCTGCTGCAGAAATTAATCAACGAACAAACGGACGTGCCAAATGATAGTCAAATATTACTATTTAAAGAGTCGCATCTCATCGATGAGCTCAACAGTGCCATGTGTTCTACGAATTATCCCATTACCGATATTAATAATCCAGTGTTTTTATTCAGTAAAGAGAATAACAATGTTACGTTGCAAATCGAAGGTGATATACCTAAATTCCCTTCGTTTCCGAATTTAGTATCGGTAGAGAATGATGCTAGTTTGGCTAAAACTGCTTGTAGTGTTGGTCACGTTTGTAGAAGAAGAATTGAGAAGTTATCTCGTAGCAGTAAATTGACCCACGATAGTGTTTATATATTAACCAAAGTGATCACTAAGGAGCTTAGTAGATTGACGACTAGATGTACTCACACCAAAGATTTGATCAAATACGTTGATAAAATGGTTGACTCAGTATTAAGGGGTCAAAAAAGCGTTCACAGTTTGATCGGCGTTAAAAATACAATATCGAGTAACGATTCTAAGGTAAATTTTTCTAGGGATCTATATACCATTTGATTTACCTAATTACGATGTTAATAAACTTATTTTCGTTTAACAGGGTGATCTGGAAACCATACAGAAAGATTTCATGAAAGATGTATCGCTGGCTGTGCAACATTTATATCATCGTTACGTTACGGAAAAAACACTCCTACGAGATGAATGGGAAATAGGCACGAAATCTGTGACATGCCCTCATCAAGCCAGAGCTCCTGCTAGAGCTCAAACCTTGGTAGAAAGATTACGAGAATCATGGCAGCATTTATTGAGAGATCGAGCAACTCGTAGCTTAACGTACAACGATGAGCAGTTCCACGTATTAGAAAGAATCAAGGTACCTACCTTTCAAAAAAATCTTCTAATATTCATCCTCAATCAACGTACATCTTTTTTCAAACTCTTGTTCAATTTTCAGATCAAAGAAACTGGTCAACGTGTAAAAACGTTACTCGAAACCGAAGTCCAACCTATGGTGATCCAACTAGCAGAATGTCTGGCGGATTGGTACAAAATGGCTCAAACGGTTTATCTTCAAGCTCAAATTCTAGATAGAGATATCGACAGCTACGAAATCCGTCTCAATGATTTCGTTATAAAACTGAACAAAAACGATATTAGTTTTCACGAAGGTTTGAGTAACATCTCGAGAATAATTTGCTCGGCCAATTCTAAACACGGTGGAAGGGTGAAAGCGCAAGAAACGAAGAAACATCGTACAATTTTGAACGATATCAAGATCACCGGAGAAGAAATGGAATCAGTTTTACGAGAAAACAGCAAACTCGTTAGTCAGCTTCAAAACTTAACCAATGGATTGAATGATGAGAAGGACGTCGTGAAAGAAAAATGATCGATATTTTGAGCCTTGATGACAAACCTATTGTTTTATTGACTTCAGTGTGTATTTTCTGCTTGTTCCTATTCTTTCTATATCTCATCGCCGAAAAATTCCATTTTTTAAAATTCCTTTCAATGTACTGTATGTGTATCACCTCGTATTTTTCATAACTGAAAACTGTGATCTCAATTTGTGTTTTCTATATTAATTTTTTATATTAGTTTATTTGATAAAATATTTCAATGTTGAAATATCAAAACAGTTTTATGTATTTTTCTCGATTCTATTCAAATTATATAATTATCAGTGATCATTTTACGTTTACGTATACGTATTACATATTCATTATCTTATTGCCTGTACTCGTATTGTGTATGATTTGTTCTCTCATTTGTGGTTGAATTTTCCATGTGTTTATTTTTTATATTAAGTTTGTTATGTTAAGACTACGTACAAATCAATTATTAATCAGGTAAATAAACCGAATGAAGCTCGTGTTTCAAAAATTTTCACTCTTGCGTTATTTTCATCACAAATTATGAACAAATCTATTCGGTGTTAGCGTTTCCTTTACCTTAATTTCTCGCAGTTTTAGATATCGAATTTCTACGAATATTATATTTGTTTATTCGAACTGATAGAAAATTCAGCTACATCGAGTTGTAGTTTGTAAGATATTATCAATTGTTTTATGTTTATGCGACGAATCTTTGTTTAAAAATATGCTCGTCTTTATTACATGTCTTAACGTATGTAATAGAAGTAGTATTGTGATATTTTTATATTTTCAAATACCATTAAGGATGCTATGAATGTACCTATCTTATGAAATATTACATTTTGTATTTCTATTCATTTATCTGAAGTTGGAATCGTTTAATGATACTGATGAATTCTTCAATATTTGACAACTATCTTCCGTTTGCGCTTCGAATGTCAAATGTCATCATTTTTATCTTAAATTGTTCGTACAAATTTATACATTTCAAATTTAAATTCCACGTTTCACTGATTTTGGTAAAACATGCAATTGCACAGGTTTACATAAATTGATAACACACAGATGATTCAACGGATGTAACGAATGATTAAATGCTCCTCCTTCTGTATCAGTTAAATCTAAAACCAAGCTCAATTCAACGAAACATGCTTCTGACCACACCTGATGCGATATCAAAGCTGTTGTAACCAATCTGTACATATGATTTTTATCTGAAGTAAAATAAAACCGAATTAGCATCGAAGAAATGCAAATATAATACCATAATGTTTAGAAATATTACCAGAATAGAACTGATTTAGTCTAAGATGGTCAACTCTAGGTACAATAAGATGTGTTTGTTGATCCGGATACTTCAACCTTAAACGTAAAGGTTTGGTCGAATGTAAATGTGATATTTCAGCGTCCAATGGTATCGACATAACCAAACCAGCGGTGAATTTATACGTGGTATCAGGGCCACCGGCGGGAGAATTGATTACAGCGTTGCAAATTTTAATCTGCGAAAAAAATCTAAATTACTCAAGTACAGGCATTCTCATATTCGATTTGCTGACAAAACTTACATTCATGTTGAGTTTTGGAGGAGACGTAGGTTTAGAATTTTCCAAATGTGGTACCAGAACTTTTGATACTGAGCCAGGCTTAGCTTCTTCCAGCATCGATAATTCTTTTACTACAGCACTCGTGAAGGGTTCAGGAGTAACGTCTTCTTCGATTAAATATCTGTTTAGAAAAAATCATAAAATAATTAAACAATTACTCTAATATATCATGGTAAAGTCAATTTGTTCAAAATAAGTATGTACTTGTTTATTTCATCAACTTGAGAAAGAAATTGGTGACATAATGCTCTTGCTGATTGATTGGTAGCTTTAACAATGTACACCAACAATAAAGCCAACGCTTTCAGCTTAAATTGCTTAACAGCAGCCATGTCGCTTTTAGTCAATCCCACGAATAAATGTTGCATCCTTTAAAAACCACAATTATTAGGTTTTTTTTCATTGGAACTGTACAAGATACAATCCGCTTACTTGATAGCATTTTTCAAACATTTTCCAATTGATTTTTTGCCAAGCTTTTGTTGATCCGGAGACGCCGGAGTGCACCATAGCTTATTCTTGATAATTTTAGTGAAAAGTAATTGGCTGCTGACGTATAGAGAATTAAATCTAGCAGTACCAGCGACTTCGGTGTCAATTTTGGATAATCTTAGTAAATCTTTTTCCGCTACTTCGAGCAGACTTATCAACACGCGAGAATTTTCAGCGTGCTCTATTCTTTTCAACATTGTTTCCAGGAATTTGGCCGTAGCTGTTGGGACAGTTTTCATTTCTACCGAAGTTAACGTACTGCTCAGCTGTAAAATGAGAACAGTTACATTAGTTAGAAAAAAGGAAAAAATATAAAATAATGAATATGTACTTACAGGTAAATATGGAACTAAATGAGGCATTGTGTCTCGTATATAGCTGTAATGCTTGATTGTTTTTTCTTCCAATAATTGTATAATGGTGCTGCAGTGTTGAGCAGCGTTGAAAATTAACAGTAATAGGCTGACATCTGGAATAAATTAGCATTGTTTTTGAAATATTTGACTAGAACATAATTTATAGAAGATTAGAATTCCTTACAAGCTGGATCATCGACATTTGGCTCTGGAGTATCGAAAAATGGATGAATAGCGAGCAGCTCTGGTACCAAGGGTAAGGTTAGTGTTGCATGCAATGATCCCATTTTATGGAAACAGTTCCATATCGATTTACGATCCTGAAGACGAACGAATTACGTATAAATCTAAAAGAAAATATTCGAAAAGCAGATGAATATGATAATGGTGACGCCTTACTTGAGGATATTTCTTCAAGCTGTCCAATAATGTACTGACGCACATCTGTAAACAATCCTTGGTTACGAAATGACACGATGCTAAAATTCTCTGCAATCCTTCACGAACATCCATCGATGAATCCTGAACAAAAATTTGGAAATTAATCGAAAATAGACACTTTTAGAATATACGAAGTAATGGTCAACTTACCTCCAACAAACCCAAAATAATTTCCAACTGGTCTTCTCGAAAGTCAATATGATTCGACATTTTGCAAAGGCTGTCAATAGCTTTCAATCGTACTTCTTGGATATCGTCATTGAACATGTCCACTAAAAAGTCCAATGCTACGACTGCGTAATTCGGCTGATGTACAGCTAACGAGCATATCGAATCTATCGATGCACTACGAACTTCTGCTCAACAAATCATCACAGATTAGCACAGAATTTGAGAACATATAATATACAATATACAGATATTTACCAAGAAATTCGTCTTCTAGACCATGTACAAAAGCACCATATGCGCCGGATTTCATTATATTCACTTGATCTTCATCTAGTTGTTCTTTCGCTTTGTCTTGAGTATAACCTTTTCCTCTAACCCAAGTACCTCCGGCGACGCTTTCAATGGCTCGTTCATGAGCAGATTTCTTTTTCTATGAACATAACGAGGTAATTACTTTTTTCTAATTATGAATTAGTACGGTGAAATGATTTCACTTACTCTCATATCTGCCATTAAACGTTTATCCAACGTTTGTAGCAAAACAGGTAAGCTGACTTGGGTCAATGTTCCAAGCAATTGTGCTGCTTCAGTACGAACGCGCATCGAAAGATCGGTAATGCAGTTCGAGATGTTACCAAAAGCGTCGTCGACCAAGCGAATTTCTTCATCGCTATTTGAAGATTTCACAATACTGAAATATACATGGAAAATGAGGCAGGTTCTGAATTAATCCCAATAAAAGTATAAAATCAAACGAACTTTTCCGGATACGTGATTCCAAGGAGCCAAATCAATTTCAGCGCAACAACTCGGACATGCTCGTAGTCATCTTTCAATGCTATACAAACTTCCGCATAAATGGACGGGTCTAGCTTTAAACCCCTATTATGTAGGATGATCTGAAACAAATCATCACCTTTCATCGTTAATTTGGTACACGTTGAAATTCAATAATGAATAAATCAATGACGAACCATATTTTGAAAAGAACGACTCCTTGTTCTGGCATCTTCGTTATGAATATAATCACTCAATAATTTTAGAATTTGATTTTGTAGTGTAGTATCTTGTAACACATTGATGGGCAGCAGTTCACCAAATATATCAAAACATCTGCCCTTAACTGATGGACTGGTGTCGGTTAAAAGCTATGAAAAAATTGGTGTTACTCATCGTTGAAGATAGTTTTTTTGAAAATCAGTTCAAATAAACTTACATCTTTCGCTTGCTGAATTAATTTCAAATGTAACGTATGATTTTGGGACTGTTTCTTTGCTAGACGTAGAAGTGTTGATAATCCTTGACTCAATACTTTATGGGAGGTTTCGTGTTTCAATAAACTCAAAGTTTCGTCAATAATACTCTGCACGATCTATAAAAAAACACAAGCCCGTCTCACACAGCTCATCTTTTCATTTTCTAAACAGATTATTACATACGTGTGCGCTGATATCACGAAGTAATCCCATATCGGCAAAAATTGACAGTATTATAACTCTAACGGCCGATTCCTTCTCTTCGCGAAAGTGATCGCTCAGCTTTTTGATTGCTTCGGGAACTTCATCTTCCTATGTGCAAAGAAACCACAAAGGTATTTGAAATTAACCATTATTGGAACAACTGTTTGACTGTACTCAACGTACGTGAAAATTTGGAGCTTCGGACATTCGAAGTAGAACTTGAAGTACATCGTGGCTTGTATTTTTCGTTTCCAATAACGAAATGAATGCGAAAGCTGTACTGCTACTGCTAGAGGGTTTTAATACACATTTGTATTTCTTCGCTTGAGGCTCCTCCTGTGATTAAAAATGAAGACTTGGCTGAATAGATGAGTTCAAAAACTGAGAAAGTTCGAGGGTTTCCATACTTACGATAACTTGAGTGTACTCAGCTAAAGCTCGCTTTTTTAGTAATGCTGCCATTTTGAATTGGGTAGAATGTTACTTATTCTGTCCTTCTGTCAGTCGTGTATTAAATATTCTATTTCATCGTTTCGTGACGAAATTATTACATAAAATTTATCAGAATTCCAGACATTAGAAAATTTGCTGAACAACAAAAACACCGCAACGCGACGTAATTGATAAACATTCAGTGTTGCCTCAGGAACAAAAAAAAATTGATTACATTACGTCAACAACTTGAACGACTACAAACTCGGAGTTACCGGTTCCGGTGACCGTCATTGTGGAATTTTGAGGCAAAAGGCAATCCTTGATTTTTCAGGTCTTGTAAGTTCATTCTGAAAACTATCCATCTGCTATAATACTCATATTATATTCATTACGAAGCACTCATTTGGTACACTTTTCATTTCATTTGAAATCTCAAAATCTGTGTACTTAGTGTGGTAAGTAGAAGTACATGCTACATACATACGTTCTACGTCGATGGCAAAGTTTATACAGAAAAGAACCGAAAGTTGAAAGGATATATTTTCCATAAAAGTAACAAAACATGTCAACTTTTAAAAACGTAACGAGTATCTAATAAGCTTATTTAAATTACAAATAGTAACACAATTAAAGAATTTATCTAAAAATACTTTAATTTGAGTCAATCGTTTAAATTAAGATACAGTAAAAAATAAAAATACTTAATGCGGATTCAAGAGTAATATTTTCCATTGGTAATTGTAGTAAATTGCTTCATAAATCAAGTTTAGAAAATAATAACATTCAATCATTAAAATACATCAGTTTAAAAAGCTACCTATCGAAAAAGTGGTATTACGTTCAGTCTTTTAAGTTTAAACACGAATAAACATGTTCTTGTAATTCTTCCTCTGAAAGAAATGATTCGCTACAAGTTTCGTTGAAGCAGGCAAATTTTTTCTTAATTGGGTGCTGCAATTAAAAAACAAGAATTGATTTGCAATTTTTTAATTTGAGTCAGTATTTTTAATTCTAACTGCTGAGATACTTACAGTTTCTTCGCATATGTCTTTATTATTTCTGAAAAAAAAAACAACGCCAAAGAATTATTACAAATGGCAAAAAAAAAACAAGGAAATGGATACTTCGTTTCAAATATCAGGGTTTTTTCAAAACAAAGATTAGATTACGAATTTATAGGTCGAATTGGAAATCAGATTAAAACAAACGAAATAAAATCAGTCTTGATATGCTATCTTAAAATGAACTAGGCATACTGATGAAGAAATTTCAGCTATCATTACGCAAGCTAGCAACTTTGCAATAAATACCTGGATTTGTGCCCTTTCCCATCCTGTGACATTTTCAATTCTCTAAGAAGTTCTTTATTTTTTTGTTGCAAACGACTAATGCTATGCTGCAGTAGGTCTTTTTCATTAGCTAAGGCTTCTCGAGCTTCTCTTTCAGTAAGGAAATCTTCTTCGTACACTTTCATCTGAAAACAAAACGACATCGTGTGATTAAAGATCGCACTGAGGCTCAAAACATTGGTACGTCAGAAGTTTTTGATTACCTGACTTTGTAAAATATATAAATCTTCATTCTTTCTTTCAGCTTCTTCGATTTTCTTCTTGAGGAAAGCGCACTCGTTATCTAATTGAGTGATCTTATTATCTTTATCATTAACTGCATACTTCAAAACCTCAAAATCTTTGAATTTCTCTTTACTTTTAACAATTTCGATTTCCTAAAATCACAAATTATTAGTATAAAAAATAAATATTAGATACAGGGGAAAAAGTGAATATTTTCCTAATATAATTACCATCGCTTTCATTTTGGTGTCATGTTCCTTCAAAATGGCCATGCATTGTTTGTATAACTCTTTAAATTTTGATTGAGCGTTCTCCAGAATTTCTCTGAAAAAGACCGAAGGTATTAATATTCTTCGTTTCGACACCGACGCAGAAAAAAACAGTATGCAAATCGATAACAACGAAGAATGTAATTTACTTTCGACTAATGTTAAGTCGTTGCTCTTGCATCAATAATTTACGAAGCTCGGCTACTTCTAATTTAAGCGAATCAATACTCGGATCTTGATCATTTTTGTTTAAATTTACCCAACTTGAGCTGGGTTCTTTGCTATAAGAAAAATTATCAAATATTAACGACGCGACCGACGTAACTTTTGAATTGATTTTCAATAAATTCGTTCATTTACTTGTCGGCAACATCCATGGAGAGATTTTCATATTTATTCAATAATTCTTCGTAGCGTTTCATATTTTCTACTAACTGAGCCTCAAAAGGAGCAGATATAACAGCCGTCGGAAATATCTGTAAAAAAATTCACAATTAAATATTCGTCGTATCGATAACGTACTCATAACTAAATGTAAATATTCAACAAACCGCATTCCAATAACAATAATCGGTAATATTTTTTGATTCTCCTGATGGCAATATTCTTTGTAATTTTTGTTCTTGAGCACTTAAACGATCCAAATCAGAGACTAACTTTCGTCGAGAACGTTCTGAATTTTCTAATTGTCTAGTAAGATCTCCTATAACTTGAATGAGTTCTTGTTCCTTTTCAGACTGAAAAAGAATACAATAATCAAGCAGAGAGTTGATTTCGATTTTGAACACATCTAAATAATATATATTAGCTATTTACCCTCGCGTTAATGCTGTAATGCTGCTCCAATTTCAATAATTTTTGTTGAGTTATTTGTAACTTTTCTTTCAATATTTGATTTTCAGCAGGCAACTGAAAATTATAATTTACAACGTGAAACGATTGTTTACATTTGTGTAGGAGGTAAACATAACAATAATGAAAACATACTCGAGCTACGTTGGTCAATTGATTTTTTAACGATATGCAAAGTTGTTCACTTTCTTGCAATTGTTGTCGTAAATTCTCTTTTTCCATTCTCAACTGAAACGCAGAGAAGAATTGGTTGAAAAAAACAGAAAAAAACACGGAAAAATCATATTTTGAAAAACTTACTTCTACGAGTTCTTTATTTTCATGATTTCTCAAATACTCCTGGACAGGTTTCTTCAATTCTTTATTTTCAGCTCTCAACTACAAATAAAATTTAATAATAAAATCATAACGCTACGCTACACGATACCCACCCACTAGTAAAATGAAATTTACGTTATAGACTAGTTCCTTCGTCTCTTCAAATTTTTTCTTGTGAGTGCGTTGGAGATCAAAAACTTCGTTGTGCCATTTCTCCAAAGTAGAAAACTGTTCCTTCATAGCGACATTATTTTGTAGCAGAGTTTCTACGAAAAAGAGCGGCTCATATCAAACCTCATCAATAAATACGCAAAAATATTACAGTATTGTAAACTAAATTACCTTTCAATTTTACATTCTCTTTCAGTAATTCTTGCACCAAGTTTTCAATATCTTCAGCCAAAGGATGATTTTTAGTAATATTATCGGCGTTGAACTGTAATGAAAACGTTATTCAAGTCAAAGTGGGACAAAAATAACTAACAGCGAATCCATATACTCTTACTTTTTCCATCAAAGCAGTAAATGATGTGTTTTTAAGCAAACTGTCATTCAGTTCGATTTGTTTCTGATTATCGGCGGTCATTTTCTGAATAATCACAAATGAAGGACTATTCTCCAACGATTGTGATTTATCATCTGGTTCCATCTCAGACTTACTCATAGGTTATAGACATTCACATAAACACGCCTGTAGAGCAAAAATACATTAATTTAAAGATAGAAAAGAACATCGAACGTACGAAAATGAGATATTTTTCACCTTTAATGATGAAAGTTTGTGTGAACTACAATCTGACAACGAAAATTAAGAAAGTTATTAAGGTTAAAACTAACGAAGGATTGAAAGCTCAGCAAAAGAACTAATATTAGATACAAGGCATATCTCTTTTTCTCATGAAAAGTACTTCAGAATAAGAAAAATTGAATAATTTTCACTAAAATAAAGAAGAATTTTTAGATAAATTTAATAAAATATTGATAAGAGTACAAAGAAAACATTGGAAACACCGTCATTTTTAATTTGTGACTCATTTTCAATCTGTGAAATTGTTACTGATAAGGAAATTTGAATCTACGAAAACGTCCCTTAAGATGAATGGAAACGCAAGTATTAATAAGGTGAATTTCAAAATCACATTGGTCAATTTTTCAAAATTGTTTTTTATTTACACTGCGCAGCCGGAAAAATTTTGATCCAAACATTGATAAGAAATTGAAATTTTCAATTATTAATTTTCGAATCGCGAGAAGTAATTAATTACCTTGTCGTTTGTGCTGTATTAAAATGTAATTAAAGAAAATCATTGATGATAACTTCACCTTTTACGTTCGTTCTTTCAAGATGAAGTTGACATTTTCTAGTCAAGTATGGAAAATCGCCGCAGTTGTAACTTTCTACTGGGTGATTTCTATCACCACAGTTTTCGTGAACAAAGTTCTTCTCAGCAGCAGCATGGTTCAATTTGATGCTCCATTATTCATAACTTGGTTTCAATGTCTGGTATCAGCTTTATATTACGGCGCTTACAATCTTATCCGAAGAGAAAAACCACAATCATCAGCATTCGACATCAAGATCATCAAAGCAGTCTTTCCTCTATCCATAGTCTTTGCTAGTATGATCATTTTCAATAATTTATGTTTGAAACACGTAGATGTATCATTTTATTACATCGGTAGATCTTTAACTACGGTCTTCAACGTTATGTTGACGTATTTAGTTTTACACGAAACTACTTCAATGAAAACCTGCTTCTGTTGTTTATTGATAGTGTTCGGGTTTTGGTTAGGAGTTGATCAAGAGCATTTTATTGGAACTTTCTCTCTTCTAGGAACAATATACGGAATTTTAGGATCTCTTTCAGTGGCATACTATGCTATTAAAGTTAAGGAAGTTTTACCACGTATAGATTCAACAATTTGGTTATTATCTTATTATAATAATATTTATTCTTGTTTCCTTTTTCTACCTTTGATTATATTTTGTAACGAAATTCCAGTAATCTATAACTACAGACAGATAACTAGTTTTTACTTCTGGACGTTAATGTTCACTAGTGGACTTTGTGGCTTATGTATTGGATATGCTACCACTTTACAAATAAAGGTTACTTCGCCTTTAACTCATAATATATCTGGCACTGCTAAAGCTTGTGTTCAAACTATAATAGCTTCGTATTATTATACTGAAACAAAACCATGGTTGTGGTGGTTTTCCAATTGGATTGTATTGATGGGAAGTGCTTGTTATACGAAAGTTAAACAACAAGAGTTAGAGAGAAAATCCTCACTCTTACTAAAATAGTGTAATTCGTATTTTAACTCCATTTCTATCAAAATGTATCGCACAAATGAGTCACTTCGAGTATGATTATGACCTAGGAGCACATCAAGTTGCAATCAATTTTACTTTCATTGAGGTAATTTTTCTTAATTAATTAATGCTGTAAAAGCTTACATATAAAAATGTCTAGTTTGTTTTTATTATTATTATTCGTGTTTTTCAAAATAAATGAATGCATTTTTTTCTTAAGTTATGTTATGTTAGACAATTTTGATATTCTGTGATCATTTTATTTACCATCCACATACTTACTTATTGTTTTTTCCTTCCTAAAGCTTTGTAATTTCATTAGTTTAACAATTTGAAATTGTTATTATTTTAAAATAATTATACGAAGTTTGATTAAATGAGGTAACATTATTGTTCAGAATTCAGATTGTATAATGTTTATAAATTTCAGTGTTTCACTCGTATGTAAAAAGATTGTTACTCATCTTATTAAGTTATGATTTCTACTTAAATAAATGAATAAAAAATCAACGGATGGATTGGTAATTTATTCATCCACTTCATCCACATTGATGAAAATTTGAACTGCACGAGATATGTACTAAATTTTCACCAAGTTAACGAATTCATTTTTCAAAAAACAGTGATTGGTGTTGTAATTTTAAAGTACCATTAAAATTAAATCATAACGGAACGAAAAATTAACGAGCGAATTTTGAAATAATTAAAATTAAAATAAAAACTGAATAGAAAAATCTATGTCACTCATTGTCACTGTTCAGTGTTCAATCATTTTTTCAAAATTTAAAAAAAAAGAAAAAATGTAAACAGTGATAAAAATAATTAAAATACTCGTAATTTACGGTTATTACGCTTATTTTCTTCGTATTTACGAAAATATAGATGGCGCTTTGATCGGAATTCTCAAGTCATCGATTGTGTTTGCGATGAATACGTTTCCACGCCTTGCTGTGAATTCTATTTCCAGAATTTTCATTTCATTTCTGGAAAGAAGTTTTGCGAAGAATTATTTTGTAAAACGCCATAAATTTAATTAATTTCGTTTTTTTAAAGTAAAAACTGTTTCAAACAGTAACATGGTAAGTTAATTTCTTCATTTTATTATACTTTGTACGAGAATCTGCGTTCAACTATATGGTGTAGCATAGTTTCGTGTGTAACACAATTTCGGCGATCATTGCTACGTACCGAAATGAAGAATAGTTTACGTATTCGTTCTGAAAAATGGTTCTGAAGTGTTTCAATCTTCACATTTTCTTATATTAATTAGTGAAGTCACGTGAAATTACATTATGATCGTGTCGTGATATGTCGACGTACAGCCATAGCGTTAATGTGTTTTCGAGGTGAGACCGTAATCAGCCTGTCACGAACTGCTCGCCGTAGGATACGCCGCGTATATTGTAATATCGAGAGTATTACTTCTGAAAGCGATATTAAGATATTATGATCATATTTCGATATTCCATTATACAGCTGTCGCGTTACGGTGTTTAGTGACAAAAAATAACGAAATTGTAGTCGGACGTGAACTGTTCGTCGTAAGACATTCCGTATCTGTGTTATTACGGAGAGTTGATCTTCATAAGTGATACTGTAGCAATATTTCGATGTACGATTGTTCAATGGTAGCATTACAGTATACATATAGTGGTACACGCAATAACTTTCAACTGCTAGCTGTAAAAATATATTCCGTATGTATTTCATTATCCTGATATTTATCTAATACAAGTATATCTTTTCAGTCGTCGCACAAGAGCTTTAGAATTAAGCAAAAACTGGCGAAGAAGCTTAAGCAGAATAGACCCATTCCACAATGGATAAGAATGCGTACCGGTAACACCATTAGGTAAGATTTTTTCCACATTGTAGTAGTTTGACCATTGGTGGTGGCTCTTATTGTTGCAATTTCGTGTTGCGAGACCGAATTGACGATTTCCCCCGCACCTAATTTGCTTCCCACACGTTACTGTCGTAAGGAGGGCTTGACCACTGACGCCGATATTCTATAATCTTTAGTATTGATATCTCGTTAAAGTTGGAAATATTTCTAACAGGTATAATGCCAAAAGACGTCATTGGAGAAGAACCAAACTCAAATTGTAATCAGGATTGGAATTGAGCGTTTCGTTATTCTTTAATTTTCCTAAAATCTATTTTTTAGATGACGTTTTGTGAAAAATCTTCAATAAAACTTCAACATTAAATGTTGCCACGAAAAATTTTTCATTAATTTTCCCCCTTTCGGTTTCGTTCACGTTTTGGCTCTAATTTTACCAGTTTTCGATCATTTTTTTCTTGAAATTTTGATTTTTTTCGGATACAAAATTCTTTTTCGAAATTACAATTGTTACTTCAGTACTGGGTTATTAATACTTCGAGTTTCGAGTCCATTACGGCGCAAATTGGTCAAGTTATGGCTGTCATTGTCTTCAGGAATCAGGTATTCGTACATGTCCTCTTTGGGACACAGGTAATTTTATTTTGCGATGCCA
Source organism: Pseudococcus viburni (assembly GCA_033439095.1). Taxonomy (NCBI): domain Eukaryota; kingdom Metazoa; phylum Arthropoda; class Insecta; order Hemiptera; family Pseudococcidae; genus Pseudococcus; species Pseudococcus viburni. The sequence goes on along the minus strand of JAVBJF010000331.1, from coordinate 132,583 downwards.
CTTATTTTGATAGATACATCATGAGGATGATAATTTTTTTCAATTGTTTTATTCGGGTATCGTGGTTGGTTTTGTTATTTATCGTTTGCATTTTTTTCGTCGTCAGAAAGTGATTCGTGATGAGCATTTTGTTTCAGTAAGTTCATTTTTTATTATGTTACGTAATATTTTAAACTGTGGTTACATGTTGATTGGAAAAGGGAGGGTGGAGGGTGTTGAAAATGTTTACAATATTCGTTAGTAATTTCATTGAAAATTTGTAATCGTTGAAAATGTTTCGAAAATTTGAAACAATCGTATTTTGTTTAATTATATTGATTTCATTGAATAATTTACTTACACAAATTTAATTTGACCTTTTTTTGTGTCCCTTTTCATACTGTACGAGAAACTTGATGCTTGGAAAAAGTAATTTAATGTTTTGTAATTATCTCGTGAAGATTTATTAATTTTTTTAATGCAACTTTGGATATATTTTTTAAGTTGCTTCATTTTTCCCCATCTTCATTCTCATATCCTATAGTAGGAATAATCTAGTCTGCTTGGTCGGGGGGATTTAACGATATCTTGCTGCTACCTAAGCTTTCCTTCTTTTAAAGATCATTCCACAAACTACGTCGAGAGTAGAGGAGTATGTAAGTTTATTTCGACAAGGAAGCGGTACAAAAGGAAGTCCTGATGGTTTTTTCCTCTTGCGTTATTTGTACGTGTAATTTGAAATTTCATACATGAAATCGCAAAGCTCTTTTTGCCAGGGTTGACGTATGCAGTTTTGATGGGTTTTGATATTGGCGCGGAGCCGTGAAGGATTGATGTTTTATCATCGCGACACAGGTGTATGATTCGTCTCCCTTCATCTTCCCCTTTCCTCTTTTTCGGCAGTAGCATCGTATTCTTCGAGTTAACCCACGACAGTGAATTTCCATATAAGGTTTTTACCCCTTCCCTTTTATCTCTATGCTATTCTAAAGTTGATGGAAAAAATTTCCAACGATAAGGTTCTATTTTTTACCTATTTACACGCGATCCGATCTGAAGCTTTTTCGAAAGTGAACTTGTCCCAGCACCAGAGGGGAATCGGCGGAAATAGAATTTCAAATGGTGTTCTCTATTTCGTTTTTTAGGCCAATGTATGAAACATGAAACATATGAGCGACGCGACGCATTGAATTATTTAGAGGTGTGCGATGTCGTATTTATATTTTCGTTTTTCCAAATGACAATCTTCACTTTGTCGTGTAAAGATCGACTTGCGATAGTGACAATTTTCGGGATTACGAGAGTTGTATGAGTGCACGGTACGTAGGCCAGAGTGCGTGTAAATTATTCGAAAATACTCCACGCCTTTTTCGTGTCAGCAATTGTAAAATAATTGACTTCTTATTTGTCGAATTTTTCGAAACGAGCAGATGTACTACGTGTGCCTGTATCTATATCTAACTGCTAATTAGAATGCAAGATTGTAGGGGTTTGGGAAAGCAGAAGGGTTAGTGGTATTTGTATAGTATTACGATGTGGTATGCGGAGTTCTCAATATCATATTCGAATTTATTTTTTAAACAGAAAAAATCGAAAAATTTCACTGTAATGAACAGAGAGTGAGGAGGTAACGTAACAGTAATTTGGTCAATCCTTTATCTTTCAAACTCCACCATTTTAATTTAATCAAAAATAATTAAACATCATTTTGCGTTAGATGAAGTTGGCTAATGAAAAATTTAAAATAGGTGTTGCCCAGGGAAGGAGGGACCTTAGCTGTCATTTTTCCTAAAATCACTTTTTGACAGATTCTGGATCTAAACTCCCTGAAAAATCAATTAAAAACCATTCCCCGAAGTTCACATACTTCAAAAAGAGTCCTAAAATAAAGATTTAGTACAAATACTTTTTCAAGTTTTATTTTTAAAAAATTACAAAAAGTTCTTTTTTTTCCTTTTCACTATCTACTTGTTTAATTTTGGGCATATTTTTCGTGTCTTTCGCAAATCATGAATTTTGAATCAAGAACATAAAAATGAGGAATTTCAGGTTGCCAATTTCACGAAAACTTCATTTTTTTGTAAATTTTTGCCCCTTCAAATTTTTGATTAGGCAAAATTTGCATGCAATGATTTTTGATCCTTATCCAAAACTATCATACAGGGTATTCCATGAATCGTCTGCAAAACATTTTTTTTTTTGGATATAACCGGGTATCACTAAAAAAAACCTTGAGATGAACATGTTGCCTAACTTGAGGATTTAAGGGACAAATGCTACTTCTAAAAAAATTACGTCAAAAATTTTTTCTAACCATGGGAAATTGGGAATGGATAGTACTTTGAAAACTGAACAAATTTTCACTATATGACTTGTTGCCTAACTTGAAAATTGAAGGGGCTACAAAAAAATTTTTTCAATTTTTTTTCTGATAAAACTAATTAAGGGAATGGATAGTACATTGAAAACAGAAAAAATTTTGTTCTATACACTTTTTGCCTAACATCAAAAATGAAGGGGCCAAGGGTGATTCAAAATTGGGAAAATTCGAAAATTTTTTGAAGCCCTCGTATTTTACGCGAGTCGTAGCCCCTTCATTTTCGACGTTAGGCATAAAGTACACAGAACAAAATTTCTTCATTTTTCAACGTACTATTCATTCCCTTGATTAGTTGATTTTTTAAAAATTGTTTTTGAAAAAAAAATTTTGTAGCCCCTTCAATTTTTGAGTTAGGCAAAAAGTCATATAGTGAAAATTTGTTCAGTTTTCAAAATGCTATCCATTCCCGTGGTCAAAAAAATTTTTTGACGTGATTTTTTTAGAAGCAGCATTTGCCCTTTAAATTCTCAAGATAGGCAACATGTTCATCTCAAGTGTTTTTTTTAGTGGTACCCGGTTATATCCAAAAAAATATGTTTGGCAGACGATTCATGGAACACCCTGTATATATGCAACTGTTGGTTTATAAATATCTCAATTTTTAAAATTTTTGAAATTTTGGGTTTTGAGATTTTTTTTGAAAGGTAAAATAAATCGAAAAAATTCCAAAATGTTTCAAAGATTCATAATCAATGAGGGATGAGTTCATATTTCTTGGGGGGAATGGAGCTTCAGCTATGACGTGAATGGGTTTTCATTATTCGTTGCGTGTTATTATTTTTTTTACAAATCAATTTTCGCGTTTCGGAAATTTTAAGTCACCCTGTATAAATCTACGTCATCCGGTTTAGCCACTGATTTTTTTTCGACTTTTCGTTTAATACCTACATTTTTCAGTCGTTTTCTCGGCTGACAATTTTTTTACTTTTTTGAAACCTCCGGCGGAAGAATTCCCCCCTTTTTCGATACCGACGTCGTCTAATAACAAAATATCACAAATTTTGAGTTGAAAAACAAAAAAATTGAGTAATTTCAGAATTCATTAAGACGTTGATAATATCTCACCTAGTTAAGCCACAGATTTTTGTTTCGAATTTTCGGTTCATTCCTCGTCGGTCGATTTTTTTCATAACCTTCGGCGCGGCAGAAGAATTCCCCCCCCCCGTGTCGTCACCAACTTTGTCTAATAACAAAACATCACAAATTTTTAATTAGAAAAAAAATTAAGCAATTTTAAAGTTCAATAAGTATAATTCTACCTCACTTAGTTTTAGCCACAGATTTTTTTCGAATTCTTGGCTTATTCCTCGCACATAGGAAAGTTATCGTCGTCTCTTCTGTCTGCTCCATGCATTTTTAGTGTAGCGGTGAAGTCCCGATCATTCTCTACGGTCGGTTCAATAGACACCTGATTGGAATTTATACTACTTGAAAGAATACTGTCGTCTTCGAGAGTCGGCAGCAAATTGTCGTCATCTGATACAAACTATCGAATTCCCGGAACTTCTCTTCCAGTTCTATATCGAGATCACTAATCACTTTTTCTCAAATATTACACAATGGACACGAAATTATAAATTTTGTTACTCAGTCGAATACGATCATCGCGATATTAAAAAAGAACGAGAAATTGCTACTGATTAGAAATTTCAATTTCAACATTTTGAATCAATCGAATAACACGCCACAAAATGTTGATGAATTCACACGAAGTAACATAGAAACACAAAAAACGAGGTCCATGTCGCCAGCCTCCCAAATTGAATTAGGGGGCTGAAATTTTGTGTCAGTGCTCCCCCTCAGTATGGGATATCGCTGGGGGAGGGCTGGGAACATGCTAGCTCCCCCCCAATCCCGCCAGAGCTTGAAATTTGCAGTATCATTAGTGCTACGTTAGTGCTGTTTAGTGCCGTACTAATTTTCGTTAGCGCTGGTCTTCCCTAAGAGGTGTGGTTGGGGGGCTGAGGACATGGTAGCCCCTCCCCAATTGTAGATAGGAGGCTCAAATTTACTGGGTGGTTAGTGCTACTTTAGTGCCCTTTAGTGCCGTACTTTGTTTCGTTAGTGCTGCTCCCCAGTGGGGAGGAGGGGCAAATTTTTCATCTTCAACTACGTAAGCAAAGGTCCGTATTAGCACAAATTGTCTCTCACGCACCGTCATCGCTGAATCAAAAAAAAAATCACAAAAAGCTTAATTTGTTAGCAATTCCCCTCTTGCTCTCTTTCTAAGCTACGTTACTATTCCATCATTCTAATAACAACCGCGTAATTACCGTTAATAAAAGAGTAACTCATCTGAGCGTTATGAACTAATTTCACGAAATTTGCTGAATTAGTCAGCCGCAGATTATAACGAAAAATCCGCGACGCGTGATATCGCGCTCCCACCACCAGATACACCTCGCGTATCCGACATTGCCATAGGGATTAGATTTTCTATTCTGGTACACGTACGATTTATTTATGTTTACACGGGGATGAAAATATCGTCGATAATTATGAAATGTGTGTGTCTATCTCATCAAAGTTGCTATTCAGCTGGGATTAACACGATGGTTTAATTTGACGTTGTTGAATTTTCGTTTTGTTGTTGTTGTAAAACATGGGCATCGATAACGAATTATTTTTCCATCATTTAAATAAAAAAAGGTTTTTTCAGCGTATAGAAATGCCATGCCATAAAGCATTGTACCCACAAATGTCATTTGCAAGGGGTGTTAATGCAATAAAAATACCCGAATTTAATGATAACTTGAAACGATTTATCTACTTACATCATCTACGATGCAATAATACTTTGACGCGAACGTGTCAAGGGTTAGAAATCAACCGCGAACCGCGAATTCTAGCTGATTGACTGAGGTTGAAAGTTGAAACATTGAAAAAGGATAACAGGTACAGATGTACAGAAACAGATCGAACCGCAACTGGTTGTAGGGTTGGAAGGGATAGGGGAAAAAGAGAAAGTGGATGGCAAAGGAAACGAGGTGATTGGAATGTAGGAGGCGCATTCCTTGAGGGTTCCTTTGGGAGGGGGCAAAAAGGAACCATTTTTTGCACTGTTGACTCAAATAATTCCTATAATTGTGATTTTGTTTATGCCCGAGCTATGCTGTGAAATAATTATATCTTTAATGCCTAAAAAAAAAACTTTTTTTCGTGTTTTAATGCTTCAAAAATCCCTATCTGATTCAATCGGGGGGGGGGGGAGTACAATGCACCCCTTGTACCCTACTTTCTGACGCCACTGGGTTCCGTAACATTCCTTCAACTCTAATTCCAGAACATTTTTGAAGGAACATTTAACGAAAGAGTATCCTAAGGTACCTGTTTTGATTCCTTGAGGAACTCTTGGCACACAAAGCGCCATACCAAGTAATAAGGGATACTTGAGTCATGAATGAACAGAAAAGGTTGCCTTTTTTGGTTACTATCGTATTATCCCCTGCCCTTTTGACCTCTGACAAACCCAAGATATCTATTTTAGCTCTTTCTAATTCGAGCTCCAGTTCTTCTATGTATTTTATGTATTATTTTCTTTTAGAGATCGTACGTTGAAACTAGCAATATTTGAATAAATAAATTATGTTTGAGTGGCGCAGTTGCTTTTGGTCGTAGTTGTCCATATCGACCAGCCTTACCTAAGCAAACTGAGTCCGAGACCTATCCCCTCTAATTGGATTTCCCTCCTACATCTTTGCGCGAATGTGAGCGATTATTTCTTTTATGGTTTCCTTTTGAATTAATCTGGTTACTGAGCTGAGACAAAATTGAAAAGGAATTTGACTGCGGATTTGGTCTACTCCTTAGCTGAATTGAACTCTCACTTATTGAACTGTTGAGCTAGAATCCTCATCTGACTGACTGTGAGCTTGATCGGTGTCCTTCAAAACCAATTTTGATAGGTCCGATTCTTCCTTGATTCTTGGAGCTGGGCAATCTTCTTGCACACGAATGAAGATTTTCCTTTCATTGGTCCAAACATATTCAATTACTCCTCTCTTCAACTTCGTAGCTTGTTTAAACAGAGATAACGCATATGGAGTTAGCTGCTCATTTACATAAATCGGATGCGCCGGCAGAAAATTGAGCTTTTTCTCATGTAGACGTAATCGTTTGGAGTTTTTAATCAGCATTACTTTCTTGTCTCGATTATTTTTAATTATTAAAAAATGATTATTTTCGAAAAATCTGGTATCGAAACGAAACTGATCCGATCATGTGATGTTTGATGGTGTAATTTTAGGAAATATATGGGTCACGTAAGCGAGACTTTAATTCATAAATTACCTGTAAAAAATCCTTCGTAAAAGGAATCGACGAATAATTGAATTTCGAGAAGATAAAATTCTCTTGAAACCCCTCTCCCTCCCTCCGTCATAATGACAATTTTTTTGAAACCGGTTAAATAGTTTTCAACTGGTTTTTAATAATTTTCTGTAGAGTTGTAAAAAAGAAAGGACCAATAGTTGCATATCTTTCTGAAAAATGTCGTTTGAATGAAAAGACAACTTTTGAAACCGGTTCTTTTTTGAACCGGTTTCAATAATTTTTCATGAAAATGGAACAGAAGAACTTTTGGAACATTTTAATATTTTTGTTTCACAATCTGTTCCATCTCGCAATGTATAGAAGGTATGGCACCTTCATCTTCAGATTTGAGCAAAATCCTTATTTTCCTCAGCCTCATCTCCAATTTCTTCTGTTACCCATGTCGAAAAAAAATAAGAGTGAAGTTGAAAATCTAATTTTTCATCACCACAATTTTTTTTGTATGTTATTACTTCTTCAAACCCGATTCAAAAATCACAATACAGTTCTAAATAGTTTTAGAAATATGATCATACAAAAAAAAAGGCGGAAACAGAAGTTGAAGAACCTGGGGGAAAAATCTTTTGTAAATTTCTATCAAATTCAGTTTCTTACAAATTTGATTTGAAACTTCTTTCTTGTATGGTGATTTTTTTAGAACTGGTTCAGAATACAGGTTTAAAACCAGTTCTGAAAATGTGACCCCAAAAAAAGTCGGAAAACGAAGTTACAAAACCTGGGAACGAGGTCATTGTTCATTTTGTAATTTTCTATTAAGTTCAGTTTTCTATAAATTTTGCCTTGAAACTTTTTTAAATGTTTGTGTATAGTCATTCTCTCAGAACCGGTTCACAATACAAGTCTTTAAAATCATTTTTAATAAAAGTGACTACACGTAAGAATAACCAAAAACTGTAGAATATTGAGAATCATTTTTCATTTGATAATTCTCTACAACTTTTGTTTCGAATTTTATTCGTATCCTAACGGAAACCGGTTTTAAAAATGAGCCAAACCGGTTCGAATTTTTTTATATCGTTCCAATAGCCTTGATATGTACTCTCTCATTTTTGAATCAGTAAAATTTATTAAAAATCGCTGAAAAAGTCAGAATTGCAGCACAAAGATAAATTAGTGAAAATTGTTTCACTGAAAACAAGTTAGTGAAAAAAATTACTGGAAATCAGTGAAAAGTCACCAAAAACTCAGTAATATTTATATAATTATCTGAAAAATTTGTGAAATTCTTTGAATTATCAGTGAAAAATCAATGAATTTCAGTGATTTTTTTCTGTGCAGTGATTCTGACTGTTTATTAGTGATTTTTCACTGATTCAAAATGAGAGAGTAGCGTTAAATATTGTGAAAATGAAATCGAATTTGTTATGAAACCGGTTTCTCAAGTCTTGAGCATTCTGGGTACGTGCTTGAGAATATTTGATTCGTCCATTGTAAGACTTCTTATGATGTTTCGATTCATCTCGTTATTTTTTCCCGCTACTTCTTTTTGAGTTACCCTGTATACGTATGTGTATACGCACCGCTAAGTTAAAAGAGTAAAAAAATGCTAAGTATTTTCTATGCTTTCGTAGCTCTCAGCGTAGCGTATTCAGACACGGCGACATTTACGCTTTACCGAGCACTCTTCGCAAAATACGCCGCGATAAAAGAGAAAACCGTCGCTATTTTTATTTCGGCGTATTACCGTTGTCGCACAAATTAGATAGCTTCTGAAATTTACGTACGTACACAACCACACAACACGAGCGAAAAGAAAACGAAAACATACCGCCACATGGTACACCACATCGCAAACCCATTAAATTGGCTTCTTTTTGCGGTTTACTTTGTTTCCTTTGATTTCTTATTGTCGTCGAATCCCCGTCGTACACACGAATAATACACTTCGTTTTCAGTACACGTCATTCTTTCGCTTATATACTCACAAATGGGTCTATCGTATACCCAATAAAAATATAGAAGATGGCATTTTCATAGAATAATATTGGATTGAAATGTACCCGTCGACAGCTCAAAGAACTGACTCCTAATGATATCCTCAGCGAGTCCTCCATGACCCATAACAACCTATCACCATCCACATCTGCGTCCAAACATTGGCGATGAAATTCTGCAACGAAAATTTTCACAACGTAAACGAATTACTTCCACTTTGCGAATTTCTCGCTCGTAAAAAATAATAGAAAAGGTACCATCGCGATTATATCGTACTCTCGTATTATGAATATCAATCAGCCAGTACCTACGATTCCGCGAAATCGAATATTCGCTACGAATAATACGCCGCGTTATGTTGCTTAATATCGCAGAAAATACACTCGATTGATCGTTACCAATTTTACATATTATTGAAAACCAATTCGCCAAACTGTACAAGACGACCCTTAACAATTACTCGCTCCATTCTTTCCCCTCTGCTTAGGTATAGCTCTTTAAGCATAGGGCGCCGCGCCCAGTATACCCTTGGCGCTGATAATTTCGAAAAATTGGTCCCATTTGATCGAATAATTCGGCTGGCGAATTTGCATCTTTTCGTCATCGTCGTCCCGCGTATCGGTAACAGTTGAAAAATCCCGGCCACTTTAAATGTAAACTGTAAATTAGCATTGCTGCTGATTTACATAACAAAGTTTTCCTCGTCGGGTTTTTTTCCTTCTGTGTTCTTTTACCATCATTGGTTTTGAAAAATAAAACCAATGAAATAACCCTACCACATACACACAGAAAATCGAATTACACCGACCGACCGACCGATCTCTAAACATGCTATATTTGATATTACCATTACCCATGCCGACGTGTTCCAGTATAAGGAGCAGGATAGAAAAAAATACGCTCCGTTTCTATTATACGCTTGTCCGTAACTATTACGAGAAAAGTAACATTTTTCTCCTTTCTTTTTGGGTAGTTGACTGTGTTTTAATATTCAAAACCGAGAACGAAGGGATGGTGCGTATAAAAATCACTCTACTGTGGAGAATGATTATTTCGTGTTGTTCAAATGTACCTACATTTTGCAAAGGATGCTACCTCACCTCTTCTCTACGATTCCCTGGATGGCGTGTTCTTCGAAAAGATTACGATTTGCCATTTTTTTCTCTGGAATTTTTATTTTGCCCGATGCCTTTTGCATTAAAACCAGAACACATTTGATGTGTAGAATATTTTGCCTATTTTAAATTTTGAAGGAAACATGATTTTGTAGCAATCGGGATTATTGGAGAGTTTTTTTCCTGTAATTGTCACACTCTGGATTAATTTTTTATTGTATTTCATCTCAAAGAAAAAAATCTACAGAAAGAAATTGGAATAGATATAAATACCTTAGTGTAATTATTTATTATCTCAAATGATTTAAAGGTATCACCAACACTTGAAAATATGTATTGGATAGAAAAATGAATTTTAGCTTCAGTAACAATCTATCGTAATGTTACTTGAATTTTTTTAATTGAAAAAAAATGGACCTAGAACAAAGTTGAAATTATATGAAATACCTACTTACCTAGTACCTTACCTACTATCTGCTACCTACATTTGAAAAATTATGTTATCGGGCATGGACATTCGATGAGGTTATACGTGCACTGGCTGATTTTTCAATACAATTTGTCTGAGAAAAATTCATAAAATTTAATTTTGCATCGAAAGAACGGATTTTTACTAGCTCCTAATTAATTTTGCCACAAATGGGATTTTAATGATCGAAATCCAAATTTATTTCAACTTTCGAGGTCAAATTTTTCAAGTTTGAATTTTTTCAATTTCTTTAATTCTTAATTTATTTCAAATTTATCCAGTCTTGAAATTATTTCTCCAACGGTAAAATTATTTTGAACTTGGATTTTCTTGATTTTTTTCTTTTCTTTTCAATTTCATATTTCTTAAAATTTTTTCCTATTATTGAGTTGAAAGGAATTTTGAAAAACACGTAATTTTTTAAAAATTCCATGTTGAAACAAACTCAAAGGAACAGTTTAAAATTATTTGAAAAAATGTTCGAGTTGAGAGAAATTAAAAAAAATGTCAAGCTGAAAAAAATTGAAAATCAAAGTTGGAAAAATTTTACATTTGAAAAATTTTAAATTGAAAAAATTAAAATTTGAAAAATTTTACTGATGGGAAATTTTTATTGATTGCCTACAGTTTTGGAAAAATTTAGAGTTGAAGAACTCGAAAAAAGTTGAAGTTGAAAAGATTTGAACTTGGAATAAATTTAGACTGGGATTGTTGAAATCCTTGCAGCAAAAATAATTAGGAGCTAGTGAATTAAGGGAATCAACTTCAAATTATGAAGTGAACATCAAAATGAATGCCTGACCACGAACTCGTTTCTGTGACAGTTTTGAGTGCTGTTGTTTGAAGGGTTTTCGAAAGATGTCTGAGAAAGGGATCAAAAATCTAAAGAAAGATTATGAATCTGCCTCTCCGGTCGCCTTTCAGGTTAATTATTGAACTCCCTGATTAAGTATGTTTGTAATTCCAATTGGTGGAGTAATGAATTAGTCGTAAAAAGTATATTTTGTATTTTTCTTTTGTGATTTCAATTCTCATTTGAAATTGGCGATTGTTAATTCACCATTTTTGTAGCTTGTAACGTGCAGCACAACTTCTCTCTTGGATTCTTTACAGAATTATTTTGAAATGAGACGCAGCCAGGAATACCCGACCATATGTCGGAAAATTTTTTTTTCGTTTTTTTGACTTTTTAAATAGTACAGACTTGTACCTTTCGAATAGCGCAAACCACATTAAAAAAGGTTGAGAAATGAATTTTCTATGATTTTTCAAAGTTTACCAAAAAATGATTTTCAAAAATCAAAGTTTTGAGAAAAACGCAAAACAAAATTTGGAACTGTTTTCAATGAATAAAAAAAAATTATGTTCTGTAAACGACTTTTCTCATTGGAAATGGTTTATTTACGTCCTCTTACATATTTTTAGGTCATTGACCCCTTCCAGAAGTTGCCGGCATCGAAAATCGAAACCATACCATATGTCGGGAATCATCTTTTTTCAAGAAATAATGACATTTTTGGTACAAAATTTGTTTTCTTAATAATCGTACACCACTGTAGTTCATTAAAACGAACCTGAAATTACGTGCATTGAGAAATGAAACCATAGTGCAAGTCAAACAACTTTACAAACCAAACAGTGAAAATCATGCTTTGAAAATTAGTGTTCAACAAATATCCGGATAATCAAAATGAAGAGTTTCAACGAGAAAAAATTGAATTTTCGATTTCGATAATCGATTTTTCAATTTCGATTTTTCGATTTCGATAATCAATTTTTCAATTTCGATTTTCGATTTCGATAATCGATTTTTCAATTTTGATTTTTCGATTTCGATAATCGACCTTTAAATTTTGTGAGGGTTCGTGAAAGAATTCGGGAACACTTGGAAAAGTTCAACCGTTTTCGGGATGTTTTCGGAGCTGTTCGGCAATTTCCGTGTGATATCCGGATAATCCAAATAGTACATATTTGGTATTTCGATATTCGGATATTTGTTGAACACTACTACGTTTCAATAATATTGAAAGTTGTAAATTTTAACATATTTTTATAAAATTCCGACATATGGTATGGTTTCAATTTCTCAGAGGCCTTCAGCAAAATTCGTTTTTTAACCAAGAAGATGACACTTTTGGGACCTGAACCTATTCTCATATGAAAGTAGAGGGTTCATAGTATACAAATTGATAAAAAAATTTTTTTCCATATTTTTGGTCATTTTTTCTTAATTTGCGTTTTTCTCGAAATTTACTTTTCCGACATATGGTCGGGTATCCCTGGCTGCGTCTCAAATTATGAACAACATTGATTTTAAAAATGTAATTTTTCAATTTTCATCATGACAACTTGACTTTTTTCGGTGGAGTTGAGAAGTAAGTGCGATTTCTTGACTCGAATGATAGGTGCAAATAAATTACTAATTTCATATTAGGTACTTTTAATTCGTTCGTTTAATTTGAACCCCTCCAAGAAAAACCTGCGAAGAGTAATTTTTGTTCTTAGCGCGAATCTTAGAGACGAGAAGAGACGAATAAGTGCCATCATTCTTATTGTTCAGAAACTTCTTTTTTTTTTGAAGTTTTGGAATCAGATTTGGAAAATTAATGCTGTGGATGTTGGAAATTTTCTTCACACGAATTTTCCGCTGTGGCTACATTTGAATGACTTACGAAGTTGTATATTGAAATTATTGATAATTTAAAGCGATGTTGCGAACGTAGGTTTGTTGAATCACTTTCATTAAATTTTCTGATCCAAGGTATCTACTCTTTCATTTATAAATCAGTTAAATTTATCAAAAATCACTGGGAAACAGTCAGAATTACAGTACAGCAATAATTCAGTGGAAAAATTTCACTGAAAGCAAATAGTGAAAAAAATGTTGAAAAATCAGTGAATTTCTTTGAAAGATCAGTGAAATTTGCAGAAAAATCAGCAAAAATTGTCTGAAAATCAGAATTTTACTGATTTTTTCTGTGCTGCAATTCTGACTATTTATCAGTGACATTTCACTGATTCAAAATGAGAGAGTACTTTTTTAAATCGATATTGAAAATTTACATTCGAACGAACGCCATACGATTTTAAGCATTGACTTTAGCATATCAAAATTCAAGCATGGGGCATCAGCTATTGAATAAAATGGTAACTTACACTTCGTCGTCTGCTCATGCAACCACATCCATCATTCATTTCTCCTGTCTGTACGTTATATACTTATTATCCCCATTTAATTAGCTCAACATAGCTTCGGAGCTGCGACTCAGCAACACCATCTAATACAACCCCCCAATCCTTCGCCATATCTAGTTAGTTTAATTTACGAAACACCCTATACACCAGCACTCCAATTCTGATTAGCGAAAAAATAAAATGAAAAAGGAAGCGAAAGGAAAAAAAGCAGCAGTCGGAGAGAAAGGAAATACTGAAGATCATCTCGAGTCATGCTAGTAATCGTGTTGTGACGCTTTTCTTCGTCTATCCGCCCATCCGCGGCTAAAATATCATTAATCAGGCTCAATCGTGATGTAACATCGCCGGGCGAATTTTCGTTACTCGGTCTCCGCCTCGCCTCCGTTGTTCATTTTTCTCCTTCCGAGTTCGTCGAGCCTCATCTCGGCCCAGAGCCGATAAAATACGCAAAATCTAACAGCGCAGCACGGCTCCCTGCTCTGCACTCCATTTTAATTAATGATCCGGTATGCTCGCTTTTTAATAAACCCACTTGGAATAATCTTGACTTTTGTCACGCGTCTTGGTTTTACTTCTCGTATTTATAATAATTTAATCTCGCGAATTCGTCCGATTGTGCGAGCAGCGGCGGTGGTTTTTTTTTCTAGACCCGACTTCATCTGCTGCGTCGACGACCCTCTTTATCAAATCTCGACGAATAAGATTAATTTCTCTTATTTCGCGAAATTAATCGCCTCAAAATTCGCCATCATTAATTCGATACGGCGGCGTGCCTTCGTGTTCTGGTACATTGCGATATTCTCGTTCAAGGCGAGAGAATCATTTATTGATGGAATACGTTTCTATGGGGTTTAGAAACAAATTTATAATTTTATAAATTAGTTTTTGAAGGTTTCTTAATCAGGGTGTCAACTTTCTGGAAAATCTGGAAAAGTCAGAGAATTTAAACATTTTCGCTGAAATTTTGCAAAAATCCAGAAGAAAGATGAATCATCTGTGAAGTGTTTTGTTGTTCATTTTATTGTAATTTTTTTGCTCTCAGCTCTCACCTTGCTTTGCTTTGGCCAAATGCTACCTTTCCTTAATATGTATAACTTTTTTCATTTTTTTGGCATTTATTAACCATATTTAACAAAAAAAAAAAGAATTAACTGGATGTTTTCGTTCATTAAATGATAATTTTTCAAAAAAATCTGCCCTTTCTACGCTCGAGCATAGTCATATACAAAAGTAGGTACTTGATAGTTCCAATTTTGGGTCATACAAAAGTCATACTTTTGACTAGAATTTTTTTTTCTTTTTTCTCCTGTTTATTTAATGCCGAAAATAACTTGTTAATTGTTTTTAAAAATGTCCATGTATGGTTTCAAACACTTTTTTTAAAGAAAATTTTGTCCATGTTTCGATCGAGCTGAACAAATTCATTTTTTCAAAAACGTTTAAACAGAAAATATCCAGTTTGTTCATTTAAAATTGGAATAAAACCTGAAAAAAGTTGAGTATTTTGTTTTAAAAAAAATTACTCTTTTTCAAGTATTAGTCTTCGTATCGAGTATGGAAATATTGGCCTCATTGCAGTAGCATTGTTGGAACAAATAAAAAAAACAATTTTTGTTTTTTAATGTAATTTTTCAAAAAAAAAATCGCCCTCGCTTCACTCTGGTACTAAATATGTACTTCATCTCTGCTTTTTTCCTAGAAAATGTCATAAAAATTCTTTCAAAATTCTTGGTAAATGTTTTAAAGAGGGTGCTCTACATATGTCGGATGTCCTAAAAAAAAATCTGATTAGGCAAAAATTAAGTTTTGAATTTTCATTTTTTTGGATTATAAAGATGTTTTTTTATGAAACAGTGAACAAATATGATTTTAGTACATACGTAAAAAGAAGAATAAGTATAAAAGTATTGAAAAGTTTCAATTGCCACAATAATTATTTTTATTCAACTTTGAAGAAATGCTAGGTTTGATGACGGTTTTTGCATGAATTCTCTGAGACTAGTGAATCAAATGTGTTGAAATTTGGATAGAAATTATGTGAAAAAAAATTCCTGACAGGCTGACAGAGCCCTTTTTTTTAATTTTCGAGAAAAAAATTTCCAATGAGAATATCTTTTAAAATTTGGAAAGAAATGAAAAAAGGGCTCTGCCAGCCTGTCAGGAATTTTTTTTTATACAACATATCCAAATTTCAACAAATTTGATTCAGTAGTCTCAGAGAATTCTTGCAAAAACCAAACCTATCATTTTTTCAAAGTTTTATAAAAATAATTATTGTGGCATTTGAAATTTTTCAATACTTTTATACTCTTCTTTTTACGTACTAAAATCATATTCGTTCAGTTTCATTTCATAACGTAATTTTTGCCTTATCAAGTTTTTTTGGGGACACCCGACATAAATGTAAAGCGCTCTCTTAAGGCAGATATTCAAAAAAATTGTACACTTAATTTTATGATTTTCAATTTCCATACTTGATATTATGAATCTTGATTTTGGAAAATTCTTTCAGAAAAACGCATTATTTTCGATTCTTCTTCGCTCAAACCATTGAGAAAATCAAAAAAATTGACATAAATGATTTCACCCCCTCTGTGGGATATTTTTTCATTTTTCAAAAGTAGCTCATCCTTACTGAAATGGAAATTCAATTGTGGAAAAGGCTTGCTTCCTTGATAGAATTTGAAATCACTCCACCTTCCCAAGTTTCATAAATAACATTATGTAAAAGTCTGGAAAACTTGGAAAAGTAGTTTGGAAAACCTGGAAAAGTTAGGGAAAATTGTTAATGAAATATGGGCATCCTGTTATCAATTTTTGATATTTCCTTTATCATTTTTTCGTTGAATTTGAATCAAGGTATTTCTTTAGGAAACCACAGCTCACGATTTTTTTATTTCTTCGTTGCAAACCTGCAGCTTGCTCAACGAAGAATTTTTCTCGAATAATGAAAGCTCCCTTTTCCTCTCCGATCCTCGTAGCCTTTCGAGAGTATCCGGTGAAAAATTCATCTAGCTGACGTGAGCCATTTAGATTATTGATTACATTCGCAACGTGTGTTCTTTATATCTTGCTCTAAAAAGAGACAAGTCTGAAAAATTGACCGCATTACATTATGTCGACCATAATTGTCAAATGTCAAGCAATAGAATTAGATATAGAGTTCGATAAAGCTGGAAACAAAATGTTTCCTAGTTTTTGCTATTTGCCCTCTCGTTCTATCTCTCTTCCTATACCAGTCGTATATGGTGGTATATGTTCTATGCTGTCATGATCTCGTACCTCGTACGTTGTACCATCGATGACGAAGTATTTTTTCGCATTTTTCTCTTCTATCGCAATTGAGAGAAATATAGGAAGAGACGGAGGAAAAATTCGTATACCCAGATTTTCATTATTTTTATCTAAGTAAGCGAATAAATCTTGAGGTTTTTCTTCTCTCTGGTTGATTAATCTGAAATCCCGAGATTACGAAGCATCTGCGGAAAAAAAAAGGCAGCAATATTGGTTCCCTCGCTGGTGCATGGTGCACCGATTACAAAGGACTTGAGAACACAGAACAATAAGAGCGACGATTTAATAAACCGCAGCTCTGTTAAACACCAATTAGCCTTTGATTTGCTTATTAACGCGTCGAAAAGTCTCGATTAATTTCCTCCTCGTCTCACTTATCTTTATGGGGGCTAACTTACGATGATTCTGATGAATTTAGCGAGCGAGACGAAAATGAATTAATTTTGGATTTTACCTCATAAACTTCTCCATTTCTTCCTCTTTACGTATAATTTAATATTTGGAAAAAAAGTGAAGGGAGAATTATTCGAACGTGATTCAATTTAGGAATAATTAACTCAAGCTCGACAGAAATGAGGCTACCGATATATTCTTAATTTTTTGTGGAATTTTCATCCTTAATACTATTAATATCTCGCCTTCGGAGTTGCAAAGTACTCGAGCACATTCGGATGTTGATAAATTGCGGTATATTTTTTAGTCACCCTATTACCGTCATTTGTTGCTAATCGAAAGAAGTAGATAAAAGAATGAGAATATCGAGCTTAATGCTCGAGACGACTACAAGAGATATTTTCTTATTCCACAAGTCGAGTTTTTCGGTCGCCTCTTCTCCCATCATGCTTCGTAGTCCCATTTGCATGACTCCGCATTTTTTTTGATTTTTATTCAGTTTTTCCTTGCGAGCTTTTTTTTTTCATCGGTGGCTACGTTATTCGGGATAATATCACGTTCCTCTTAAGCTCATCGTTAGTAAATAACAATAATGGATATAATTTTCTTCCCCTTCGTCATTGTGTGCTGCGGGTTTGCGGAAAGTAGAATCTGCTGCTGGGTTCGGCGGAGGAGTCTATAAGCCTCGTACAATTCAATTACGTGATATGCCCTTTAATAATGGGATATTGTGTCGCAATGTGACGCGCGTTTTTCGCGCCCATGGCATTAAATATACGCCGGCGTCGTATACTTACAATACTCGATCGTTTTGTCAATTTGTAATATGATTAATTGGTTTTTATTCGGTTGTATTTCTAGTTTTTGGTAATTTTTTTCCAAAGCAGCAAGTCGTCTTTTGTTAGATTCGATGATGATGAGTTGAGGGGTGATGAGGGTTGCAAAATATTGGTGGTTGCGAAGTGTTGTGGGCTGGAAAGTGGCGGTTAGAAATACCTCTATTGGTGTATACTGGTAAAAGTTTATTTTTGCGATTTTAATTGCTGAAAATATGTAAAAAATTACTTACTAGTTACTTTTAAATACTTATCGTTAGTTAATTCAAGTTAGGTAATCAAACCAGAGTGAATGTTCATTTCAAATGACAACAAATAACAAAGATTAAATTAGATATTGTTGATTACCGGCCATGTTTTTTTATAACTGAATAATCACTAGCTCCTAATTAATTTTTAAGAAAATAGGATTTCGACGTTCCAATTTCAAAATTCTAAGTTTGAATTTTTTCAATTCCTCTGTCCAATTTGAGAATTTTCCAACAATAAAATTTAATTAAAATTTTTAATCAAAAAATTTTCGTGTTCAAAAAAATTTGAGGAAAAATTTTGAACTTATTGGAAAAAAATTTTTGAGTTGGAAGAAATTAAAAAAAATATGAAGCTAAAAAAAATCAAAGAACTCAAAATTGGAAAATTTTTCAATTTATAATTTTTTTTCAATTGTGGAATTACTTTGAATTTGAATTTTTACAAAATTTCTCCAACTTTGATTTTTAAACATTTTTTCAATTTCTTATTTTCCAGTATTTCTCCAATTGATTTTCAATTTAAAAATTTTTCCTCATTTTTTTCAACTTTGAATTTAAAAAAAAAATTTCCAACATTCGTATTTCTTAAACATTTATTCCAATTCAATAATTGAAGAAAATTTTTAAAATAAATGAAAAAATCAGAATAGAAAAGTTCTGAGGAAATTTAAATTAGAAAAAATTACAGTTTTCAAAAAAAAAAAGTTAAAATTGAATGCAATTCTGAAAATAATTTAGAATAAGAAATTGAAAATTATGATCATGGAATAAATTTGGACTCAGATCGTCGGAATCCCATTTTTAACAAAAATAATAAGGAGGTAGTGTGAAACCGGTAACCCCGTATGAATACCTTTGTTGACTATCGATTTAGCAATTTTTTTAGTGTCTTGTTACCCTTCCTTGGAGAGTGATTTTTTCAACAGGGTGTCCATTTTCTGGAAAACCGGGAGAACCGGGAAAAGTCGGGGAATTTTGACCGTCTGAAAAAGTCTGAGAATTTTGAAATTTCCGGCATTTCCGCTGGAATTTTGTAAAAATCCAGAAGAAGAATAAATTATTTATATTATCATTTTTTGTTGACCATAATGTACAAGACAATTGATATTTTAACACACGTTTTTGTCTTGAATCATTTAGTTTTCAAAAAAAAATTTTGTACAGTTTTTTTTGAAGCCGTACTTTTTGATAAGATGTATAATGAGAAAGAAGTACCATGATGCCCCTGATCACGATTTTGAAAAAGACGGGAAGGGAATTGAAGAGAATTTGTATTTTTTTGGTCACATTTTGGGAAATTTTACTGAGGGTGTGAAGTGATGAATTTTCAAGTTTTGAAAGTCTTTTTTCGCAAAAAAATTTTCGCCCTCGCTTCGCTCGGGCTCATCCGCATTTGTGTATCACATCAGCATAATTGATATTTTACTCCTCATCGATCTATTATTTACTGGGTCAAGCCAAAAAGATTGCATTAGGAACTTTCGTAAAATTTATAAATTTGAGATACGTGTTTTTTTGGGAGAAGTATTCAATTGTGAAGAAATTTTTGAATTTTCAGACTGAAAATACACGAACTTTCAGTCTCACAATTAGGTTGACCCCAAAGTTTTTCCTTTTTCTTTGAAATTTTTTTCGTTATTAATTCAAGGTCTCCAGTTGTTGTGCCGAGTTGAGAGGGAAGTGGCGTCAAAATTTTTCTGAATTGAATTGAAGTCGTTTTTGTGGCCGGAAAAGGGAGCATCTAAAAATCTCATAAGAAGTAATGATTTTTGAAAAAAAAAGTTATTGGACATTATGCAATAATTTAAACCACTCTTCTGCACAATTTCATCACGCGAAAAAACCACCCCTTCTGCATCCTTCAGGAATAACATATTCAAGTCTGGAAAATTTCGAAAAATTGGACTGGAAAACCTTAAAAGTCATAGGGAAAATCATTTCTGAGATATAATGGACACCCTGTTCAATTTTTTAACGTTCGATGCTTTCCCAATTCGAACTGGTTGTATAACCCCTAATTCCGGATTTTATGATTATCGAATTTGGAATCAGTGGAATTTCATTAACCTGAAGGCATCCTAATGAATTTTAGTGGGAACATTCGTATCTCTTTTCATATTTTGAAAGTGATGAACTGTTGAATGAAAAGAAAAGATTACTTACCTAATTTAATTGTACATAATGGAGTGTATCAGTATTAATGGAATATTTTACCTTCACAACTTCTCCCACGCGCAGAATCGCGAACTCATAGTTGAAGTTTGGTAATTTTAATCAGTGAAAAATCATCATCATCAGTGCAACTTTCTAACTGAACGAACATAATTTATAAAATTTGTACACAAATTTTTTACCAGCGAGCTATCAAAATTCGCTTTTATCTTGGCGATTCGTATTCTTGAATCTGGTTTTAAAATCCACATCGGATCTTCTATGAACATTTTTAGTCCAACTTACGAAAAAAATTATTCACATTATACTCGTACAAAAAATTTTGAGCATTCACGTACATAGATGACTTTACTCAATAGTTGAAGTGAATTTTTTATAACAACTCCAAAAAACCCTTAATTTAATAATAATATAATCAATTTTTAATAATAGATAATTTAAATATAAAAAGATTTGAGATAATATAACATTTTCAACTTTGAATTTTACCCTGGCTATCATCCTTTGGGAGCATGTAAAAAGAAATATTCACTTCCGTGGAAAGGACCGAAGAGGCTACTGTTCTCATAGTGGCAAATTTCTGTTTTTGTCTGAATAATTTGATTTGATTCGGAAGCTTTTCGGAAGTGATAACATTTTTCCTTCAAAGACATTCATTTTGAGTTTAAAAATTTGGGAAAATGATATTTTGAACCAAAAAAAAATCTTACTTCAGTGTAAAATGTTAAGATTTTATGTCCTTTCAAGATAAATTTTGGCTTGGTTAGCCTCAGCAAAACATTCAGCTTCATATGCAATGCATTTATCCATCCAATCTCAATATCATCACTATCCTGCTCGTATACTCTAATCAACAACCAAAAAAGCCCCGCACGAAACAATCTAGCAATTTGTTTAAGTTTTCAAATCCCCTCCTCCCCAATGCTTTCGGTCTCCTTACATCGTACATCCAGCGTGAAATTTCACATCTAGCAAAATATAGATGTACGATGGATAGAATAGCTGAAGGGGGTATTTGTATACATAAAATCCACCGTACATATGTACTTACGTCGTCGACATCGAGGTACCCGGTAATACCACGGTAAATAACTCGCATTCTTTACGAGGACAACCTCGGCTCGGCGGAGAATACGAGGGAACATCGACATAGGCATTACCCCAAACCCCTATTTACGCTTTCAATACCGCGAAACTAAATCGCCTTTTCCTTTCTTTTTTTTCGTTCGTATTTCGCAAATGATCAATTTTCTCGCATTTTACGACCTTGTTTTCTGCACACCAAAGCTGATTTGCATTCATGCGTCGAAAAAAAATACGTATAGAGAAATTTTTACGATCGTAGCCGGCATTCTTGTTATCTTGGCAAAAGGTTTGCTTTATAATCAGTTAACGTAATACGCACACGAGCTTTCATATCGTTTGCAAATGAAATTTTGAATTTTCTCGTAAATTTCCCCGTTCTCGTGCCTCCCCTCTTCTATCCGTCGACTAATCCAATTAACTTAAAAACGGGTAGTCGATTTTTATTCCTCGGGATTGTATAAAAAAATAAAAATTGCTGTACGCGGTATAGGCCGTAAAAATAACTACCACAGTCGTATTTTTTTCGCTCAATATCAAAGGGTAACTTTTTAATATTGACAGCTGACGACGAACCAGCGGTGGAAAAAAAGTATTTCTAATCTTCTCGCAAATAGTTTAGATGCTAATAAGGTCCCTAGAAAGGATTCCTACGCAGTTACAAACATTTCGTTAGATTTTTTTCATTTCCTTTCCTCGAATACGTTGTAACATATTTAATATAAATTTGGCAGCTATAAAAAAAAAACCTTCGTACATGTGCGATTTACCATTACAAATGTATATTTTTACTCTGCACTTATCAATACTCGCGTATAGATTCGAAAACAGTATCTCGCTGAGAAAAAAACCCATATACCATCCTATTAGTGTAAGTACTCGGCAAAAATTTTTTTATTACAAAACAATACAATAGCCGGCATAAACAAGGACCCTTTTATATGACTATAAATATTTGAAAGATTTAGGTTTATATCAAACATCAGTTTTCAACCCTCTTACAATTGGTTGGGATAATCCCCGGAGGCGCATCTCATCACTACCCACAATGAATAGCAGCAGGAAAACTACCACGCCACACATCGAACTTCAATAATGGAGCTCTGATAACAGGTCTCAGCTCCGCGTATTATATACTCACAGTCACACACGTAATAGCAAAGATGAATATGCATAGGTTTTTTTTTCGCTACTTTTTTTATAAACGGATTTTCCCCCGTGTATCTTTCCGCATATGTACCACCCCCGCGTCGACTTCGTCCCCGGCAAAAAAATCCGTTTCCGTTTATTTGAGTAACTCTATTTGGTTGTGTGCAAAAACTATTTCTAAAAGCTACCGTTTCGCATTATCCCCAATAAATGAAAGTCAACGAAATATGATTATTTTGAAACATCCCTCTCGATGCTCGTTTTCGATTTGCCTCTGCTGTATACCCTTCGATGACATGTCTGTGTGTACTGTAAACTCGACAAACGTAACACTGCATGAATGAATCGATGAATGCGACAAAAAAATCATACAATCTGATAAAAATCAACGTTACGCTTGGTTAGAGAACCAGAGAGCTGCGCCACGTTATTTGGCAATTAATAATCGCTTTAGACGATATACACCGCACACAGCAGTCAATCGAAATACCGTATAATTCGATCTGCTCTTCCTCCTCATTCGGGTAATTCGGGTTCTCCGGTATTTACTTCCGCGCTGCATAATTCATAGATATAGGTACTTGTATGCGATAGATGTGTTATCTGGCGGACGATCGCCATTAATACATCATCATCGTGTCCGCTAATGAATAATTACCTATGGCCAGATCTTCGATTTGATACCCATCAACTATCGACATATTGTATGTTGTTCGAATGGTTCGATTTGGTCCCCTTTGTTTTCTGTCTCGAAAAGACACCTGTGTACATTTAAATTAGGTGAAATATGATACATATCTTTATGTTCACGTAATGTAAGCATAGGGGAGGGGAAAGGGGTGGTCGTTTTCCTTTTTTTTCGAAAGTTGAAGGGGTAGCTAGGAACTTGTGCTTGGATCTCGAAACAAAGTAGTCAAAAATCACCCCCGAATCAAAATTGACTTCTTTTCTCGCTTCTAAAATCTAATGTTGAAAAATTGGAAGAAAATTGATTTTTTCAAAAATGGTTTTTGTATGGATGCTTTGTATCAAAAATTCTCATTTTTTACCTTCAGATTCGTACTTCATTTATTGCAGGAGTCCTTGAATTTTTTTTCATGACTTTTTAAATTCAGTAAAAAATTGGAACCAGTTGAAAAAAATTTTCTGAAGTGGTGTTAGCGTGAATATTTTTTCACATACGACAATCATCGGTATGTGGTGATATTTTTTCAAAATGAGAAAAAAAGTACTTGTTTTTCTTTCAAAAATTGGAAAAAACGTGGAAAATCAGCGCTGATGATTTTTTTTGGGTCATCGTCATAATTCGTACCAACATCGAGGATTTTTTTGATTTTTATCAAATATTGAAAAACACGAAGAAATGATTTTTCAGGAACTCTGAAAAATGGGCGTCAAATTTTAGGATGGAGAATGCTATTTTTGAAATTTTTAATTTTTTTTACACATCGTCAGATTTTAAAGCCCGATGAGGAGTAAATGTGGAGTCAGTCGAGTAAAATTTTTACTTCGTCGTTTTGAGGTCTTAAACATAAATTCCCATCTACCTCCTATTCCACTTGGGAAAAATTAAAAATCCTTAACGATTAGTGATGGCACAGAGAATATTCTCAAGCCAAAAAATGAGAAATTCACTTATGAAAAAAATCATGTGATATCTCTAAACGGGAGTTAGTGAGTTGATTCCCAGCTTTGAAAACGGTTCTAATTGATTCCCATTTTTTTTTTGAAATGTTCGAATTGATTCCCACTTTTTTTCAATGGTATGTACGAATTGATTCCCCCTTTTTTCAGGCGTATATACGAATTGATTCCCTCTTTTTTTCAGGGGTATATACGAATTGATTCCCAACCTCTTTCAACAAAGGAATTTTTCAGAAGAGCGAATTAATATGCACAAAACGTTTCTACGACTTGAAATTAGGTTCAGCAAATGTTGGTTTGTTTCAAAATGTGGATTTAGGGCCTACAGATCAGGTTTCACTCCAGTTCTCAAGAATTGAAATGAAAAATTTTCTCATATATTTCTAAATCACAGATCTTCGAAGTTTTCGAGCTTTTTATTTAAAAAACACAAAAAAGGTGTTGAAATGATTTTTTAAATCCAAAATAAATAACACCATTGTTTTTTTGTAAAATTTTATTTCCGAAACTGTGATTAAAAAATTCCCAAGCATAAGCGCACCCAGATGGGAAAATTTTTCATTTCAATTCTTGAGAACTGGAGTGAAACTTACTCTGTAGGCCCCAAATCCACATTTTGAAACAAACCAACATTTGCTGAACCTAATTTTGAGTCGTAGAAACGTTTTTTGCATATTAATTCGCTCTCCTGAAAAATTCCTTTTTTGGAAAATAAAGTGGGAATCAATTCATACACCCTGCCAAAGAAATGGGAATCAATTCGCGCATTCACTCTTGAAAAAGGGGGAATCAATTCGTACATCTCCAAAAAAAATGATTTACACAAATATTTCTTTGGGAATCAACTCACCTACATCCCTCCAAACACTCATCTGGCAACGTTGATCAATAGCGTAGTTGTATTTTCAACATAGAATGTCATTTTAAAGAAAGAAAAGTACCTCACTTCGTTTTTGGCCCCTATATCTTTACCAAATCACCCAAAATGTCTCGAAAATGAACTAAAATGTACGCTAATCCTTTGCGCACATTTCCTGTCAATCGGATTCGAAAAATATTAATTTTTTTTGGGAGGGGGGGCGCTGTTGCTCTTTTTGTAAAAAAAAAACTCAGTTTTGGGGGTCCGAAAAAAGTGGATACAAATTTGGTACCCCATTTTTTTTCTAAACACGAATAATTGCCTTTAAATTGTTGGATTATTTATTTATTCCTTGGGGTGCCAAATTACCCACATTTCTGTTCATCATTTTGGAATGAAATAAAACTAATTTATAATGTAAATTTCGAAAAATTTACCTCACTAAGTTGAAGTACACTACGTTTTTAATCTAATTCAACTTTGATCATTGAAATCGGCGCAGTATTCGATTTTTAATGAATATCTTAATCTTGCGTGTAGAAAATTCTTGAAATCTCAATTAAAGAAATGTGAATATTTTTTGAAAAACCGCAAATATTTTGGAAATTTGGACTTTTTGCAGGTGACGTTCGAGATTGATGTGGGTACCGAATTACCCTAAAGATATCGAATCTGGACCACCTCCTCTGTTATGTCAGTGTCGCGTCGTATCTCCACAATCTCTTCGTTTGATTGTTTGGAAAAAATGACGTAAAATAATATAGATTTTGTTGCACTTTTTCTTGAAAAACATTTTGTTTTTTTTTTTTTGTAAAAAAATGAGATAGTCAGAATATGAGCTCGTAGTTATTTCAGTATGGGTCCACTGTACATATTTTAGCTGTCGTCTTTTGTGTGCGCGAGAATATGCGCGCATTTTGCTATCACTATCAACGATCACCCCGGCCGAGCGCCCATCGGTAATGGCGAGGTGTCGGTTTTATGAATTGGCAATCCATTAACTAGGTAGTCTGTCATTGAAGAAATTTTTCGATTAGTGATTTATTTCATGGTTAGTAATAACGATAGGTGAAATAATTTAAGAACTGGGAAGAGACAAGGATGGAGAAGCTTTCTCCAAACCCGCAACTTTAGAAGGAAAGAATATTATTTGCGACATTTTTGACAAATTTAGTTACTGTGATATTCTTCACAAAAGAAGAAAAAGAACTCAAAATTATTACTTACTTGAAACATATTTTTTCATTTTTGAAAATTTCCTGGTACAGTTCATTTATGTCATTATCATTCTCTGAGAAAATTTTCCAAGTACAACTTTGCAGTCATTCTGCAACAACTGCAACATACGCTTCTTGTGTTCATTAAAACGAATGACGAGGTTTGTGTACGATTTATTTTTTGTTCATTTCTTATCGTCTGTCCATGGTGTCTACTGGTAAGAAGTTCTTAAGCAGTGCTAGGTAATCACTTATTTTTATTACCAAAAAATTGTATACCATTACCATTACAGTTTGGTGAGAACGTACTAAGTTGAAATAAACCAGCATTTTCTTAATTTCATACCTTTGTTTTAGAAGGTTGGAATTTGGAAAGTCCAAACGAACCTAAAAAAATCAGTATGTACTTACATGGACTGAAGCAACCGTATTTAATGTAAAAATGGCTAAGACGTTCTTCACCAGTCCTAGGCATGGTACAGAAGTTCTTCATGGGTCCCAAGAGTGGGTAAAAAAATGCAGCTGTTGAAGCGCATCTACAACTCCAAAATCACTTTGGTTACACAAAAGTCATGGTACAAGTGTGATAAATAAAATATACAATCGTTATATATTGTTTAAAGATCTGAATTTTTTTCGATTTTTCGAAATCACGACGATCGCTGTGTGTCCCGAATTTAATTGTTATGATGTCACCTTATTAGTTAGTTTCAATTTTGCAGCTTGGATAATTCTAAAAATTGACCGACCAGTCAGGTCTCAATTGAACATCCGTGCGGGATTCTTGTTAAAATTGATTTTATGATAGATTCTTGTTTTAGACACTAAAACAAATAAATTTAGCTTAGATGCCTATTTCCCCCCTCCTTTTTTCCCAGGGACAACCTCCCAACATTTCAAACGCGTGTACCGCCCAATCTATGGGCCGTAATGAAAAAATTTTCAAACAAAAGTTGTTCCTCAACACGTTCCGTACATTTTCATTTCTCATCAAAATCCATTTTGGAGCAACTCCTTCCCCCCAAATTTGAAAATAAAACAGTTTTCAGAAAACTTCAAAATCATGTTTTCTTCATTTTAAGCGAAAAGTTTCAGAGATACGGCAAAATTTGTAATCACAAAACGTATTCAGAATTGAATTTCCTTTCCAATAAGCTTTATCACGGCCATTTTCACCAACTTTTCCCGACAGGTTGGATCTTTCCCCTCCCCCTTATCTCAAATGTTGAACCCACGAAAAAAATTGAACGATTTTTGTTCTTCAGTATCTAATGCATAATTTCATTTATTATCGGGATTCATTTTGGAGCTAATTTTGCTCGTGGGTCCAACTTTTGTGAAAACGAGGAAGGGGGAGAGATCCACTCTGTCAAGAAAAGTTGGTAAAAATAGTCGTGATAGAGCTCATTGGGAAGGAAATTCAATTCTGAATACTTTTTGTGATCACAAATTTTGTCGTATCTCCGAAACTATTCGTTTAAAATGAAGAAAACGTGATTTGAGGGTTTCTCAAAAACATGTTTTGTTTCCAAATTTGGGGGACAGGAGTTGCTCCAAAATGGATTTCGATGAGAAATGAAAATGTACGGAACGTGTTGAGGAACAACTTTTGTTTGAAAATTTTTTCATTACGGCCCATAGATTAGGCGGTACACGCGTTTAAAATGTTGCGGGGTGGACCTTGGGAAAAGGGGGAGGGGGAAAAATAGGCATCTAAGCTAAATTTATTTGTTTTAGTGTCTAAAATAAGAATCAACCATAAAATCAATTTTAACAAGTATCCCGCGCGGAAAAGCCTTTTTTTGTTCAATTCAGACCTAACTAAAAATGAGACGTGTATTGAATTTTTTCTCTCTTAATCTGAATTATTCAAATTTGGTAAAATTCTGTAGTTTTGAATCAATGAGATGAATTTTACTGAAAATCGAGCCATTTTTCACTGACATTTCAGTCAAAAATTACTGATTTCTGAGTCCATTTTCAATTTTCCAGAAAAATCAGTAATTATTTACTAAAAGATCGGTGAAAATCACTGAAATTGATTTCACCGATTCGAAGAAGTAGAGTTTCACTCAATTCCAGCGATTCAGATTTTGAGATTTTACTTACGTATTTTCGTTATGAAAATGTACGCAATTAAAATTCCATTTGATCTGAATTTTAGTCAAGACGTGTGAATTGCTAAAAAAAACTTATCTGTTTTGATTATGTGGAAAGGTACATATATAATAGTTCATTGCGTATTATTATCGCTTTTAAGAGCATTCGCAATATTATATAATTCGAAATGTCAAATGCCTCCTTACCACGCTAGTGGAAACTTTCACAAAGGTAAATTGAGGAGCGAAGTAAAACGGAATACAACATTAAAGATGCCTCATTTCGCAGTATAACGTCCTCGAGGGTTTAATTCTGCCATTTGCTAGATTTTACCATCGAGTCGTGTATATCGCGGTGTACTCGATTCCCTTACGTATGCTGTATACCGCTTTAATAAACTAATTAAATAGGAAACGTTTTCAAAGAGAATTATAACATGATATTTTATTTCCCTTTCGGCTTACGTCGACATTTTCGCTTTATATGATAATTTCTAATCCGTAATAAGTATTTATGGCGAAAAAAATACTCAAGGTGCAAACTTACTGGTAATGATTCGACGTGAATTTGAAATCTTTCAAATTGTTTCGAAATTAGTACCCAAGTCACTGGGGAGAAAAAAATAGGTCACGTGGTTATTAAAATTTTTTCAAAGTGTTTCCGAAACGCTTACAAAAGACACCTCTTTCTCTAGTGACTCGAATAATGGTAATTTTTTCCTAGAACGCGATAAAATAATCCTCGCGAAATGCTCGCGTTAATTCGATAGTAAATATAAACGAGTGACTGGCTTCGAGAAGGATTTTAATCCTCGCGACAATAATGGTCTCTTTTTTTTTTTACTGAAAGTGACTCATTTTGTAAATTGCGCTCGACGATTTTCCAGCATGGAGAGAATTTTCATTCGAGTCGATTACTATTATATGGTAGTCTGTTTTAAATACGTACAATACCCACTCGACGTAGGTAGTCTGGGTACTCGTAACGTGTCTAAATAATGTGAAACGGACAAGTGTTACTTAATGAAATGGCCGCAGCGCACAGTGTGACCAACGATGCAAATTGAATGATAAGATCAATATTTAAAACGCACGAGTTTCGAATGGTAGATTGTAAAATGAACGAAGAGTGGAAAAAAAACAAACGAATAAAAACAATCACCCTGGTAATGGTTTTGTCTTTGTTTTAATCACTGGACGTCTCTGTTGCTCTGGTACGCGGTACCTAACCCCGATGATAATGATGATTTCCTTTTACCCTTAGTTTTATTACCCTCTTAATATGTAGAACGCCATTACTAAAAATTCATACCCTACAGTTATCGGCGAATAATAAAGTTAAGTGAAACCGTAGATTTTACAGATAATAACCTATAATATAGTTCGCATCACGAACAAAATAAATTAGCTGCGAACCCTGCTGCCATCGTACTTGATACGTACGTTCGTAAATGAAAAGCGTTCGAATTCATTAAATTCAAATTTCCGCCACGTACGGTAATTAAATCATCGGTATTGGTGATATGTTTGTTGGATGCAGGCGAAGGGGAAAGGGGATTGATGAGTATCGATATCTCTGGTTGTAAATGTATGAAATTGAAGCTATATTGATTTATTTACCGTCAACTTTTGACAGGATGAATTGATATGGTCATTTTTAGTGACCAAATCACTAAAGTCAGCAGAATTGAGTTTTGTTACTTTTTTCTCAAGACATGTTTTTTCGTTTTGAATACTGGGCTATTCCATACTAAAACAGACCAAAAATGGAGTTGGGTCTTCCGAGTTCGCTCAATTTTTTTTTTTTACCAATTCCTCTTGGTGATCTATTCACAAAACCGCGATAATTTCTTTTCTAACCCTCTTGGAGGGCGGAAAGGTGGGCCTCGAAATTTTTATGCAATTGCGATTTTTAGCCAAATTACCCAACATTGAAGGCTCATATCTCGAGATAGGTTGTACTTGAGGAAAAACTGCTTACGCGGTCTGAAAGATACTTAATTATGTAGTAGGAGATTTCTGAACAGTAATATTTTTTTGAATGGCCTAAGTTGAACTTTGGTAGTGAAAGCTCAACTTTCATGATGAGAACAAAAGATGAAAGCTACCATTCAAAAATCTGAAAAAATTACAGTGAGTAGCCCTTTTTACCCTTTTTTCAACCAACAAATTTTCAAAATGGGATCTCTAGATCCCT
Source organism: Pseudococcus viburni (assembly GCA_033439095.1). Taxonomy (NCBI): domain Eukaryota; kingdom Metazoa; phylum Arthropoda; class Insecta; order Hemiptera; family Pseudococcidae; genus Pseudococcus; species Pseudococcus viburni. Next base: position 101,984 of record JAVBJF010000331.1, on the reverse strand, counting down.
AGGGGTACAGGGGTCCACAATTTTGACCAAAATTTAGAAAAATCGAAAAAGTAAAGTAACACATCGATTACTACTAATTTGAAGGCGCTGGTTTCGAATATGTACTCAGTTTTTTCATTCGACCCCTCTGAACCCTCTCATTAGCCCCCCTTGATCAGGTCAAAATTCAAAAAAAAGAAAAATAACGTGTGACCTGTCGTTTTTTAGGTTTTTGAGGATACGAATATCGACTTACTTTTTGATTCGACCACCTCCTCCTCGTGCTCCAACTGACTCCCTTCCTCTGAGTGATCAATACGGAATTGAATACTTGAAAAAATTACGGGGAGAGGATCGGATCAAAAAGTAAGTCGATATTCGCATTCTACGGCCTAAAATTAGTTAGAATCGATATGCCACACGATGTTTTCGTTTCTCAACATGGTTTTTCCCAAAATTTGATGGCTAGAGGGGCACTAAAGGGTCAAATCCAAAAAATAAGCATATTTTCGAACTCAACGCCTTCAAACCCCTAACAAACGACAGGTCACACGTTATTTTTCATTTTTTTGAATTTTGGCCTAATCAAGGATGCTAATGAGGGGAGTTCAGAGGGGGATGGAATGAAAAAACTAAGTACATATTCGAAATCAGCGCATTCGAATTAGTAGTAGTCAACGTGTTACTTTATTTTTTCGATTTTTCTGAATTTGGGTCAAAATTGTGGACCCCTCTACCCCACAGGAGTCTAGAGATACCATCTTGAAAATTTGTTGGTGGAAAACGGGTGAAAAGGGCTCCTCACTGTAATTTTTCAGATATAACATCGTCCAAACGCAGGCTCTTCTTCAGATTCATCGTCTGACTCTTCTTCTGATGATTCAGGGCGAAAATTGAAGATTTCGGCCAATTTTTGTTCATTTCGATGGACGTTTGTTGACCGTACCGAAAACGTGCATGGTCTTCTACCAGCGCAAATGTCAGTCTTTTCAAGTACACTCGCCGATCAATTCTTTCACCAGTATTGATTTGATGATTGCGCTGATATCCAATAAGGAATAGAATATAGATAGGGGCTACCTATTACTTATTCGTGAAACTGAATATTCTGCACGCAGGCGAACGGCCACGTCGACTCCCCCTTTGTGTTTGTTATAATAGCAAATAATTTCTGGTTTTTGTTGATGGTCTTCAGCATTCATCTACTCATTTTGGTGAATATCATTCGATAATCACAAGTATTATATTTCTACGCATTATGCACATAAATATTTATCAAGAGAAAAAATTATACAAACATTTTCCAATTTCATATCAGTGGATCTAAATTGGTCGAATAGCCAAAATTTTTGATTCCTAAGTTATAATACCGCGCAAAAAAAGGGGGCCGGAGAGATTAGAAAAATGAAAAAAAAAAAACCAAAATCCTCCGATCGCGCAAGAGCCTTTAATTTTTTGGAAATAAAATTGTAAAAAATTCAATTTTTGAAAATTTTAAATTATTGATAAAATATATTTTAAAGCTTATTTAGTGACTATCTAGGTCAAAATACACGATTTTATTGAAAAAAAATCTACGTTTTATAGCTTTTTAAATTTCTCCTAGACTTCATCAATGGAGAAAAACAAGAAATTTTTATAAAACGCCAATTTTTTCAATGAAATTATTTTTAGAAAATTTTTTGAAAATAAGTATTGCATTTTTAACAATTTTTAAAGAATTGAAGGTTTTTGCACAATCGGAAGATGTTAAACCATTTTGAATTTTTTTTCTAATATTTCTAATCTCTCTGTCACCGTCTTTTGCACGGTATTACGAGTCAGAAATCGAAAACATTGATTTTTTGGCTCACCTTGATTACAAATATTTATTAAAAGATGAACAATATAAAATTTGAAATTGCGCATCAGTGAATCTAATTTAAGAATCTATAACTATTTTTAGTTCGTGTTGAAATTATCAATTGGTAATTTTTCTATTCACGAATAACCTTAAAATTCGGTCGCTTGAAAATGTATCAATCGATGAACTCTCAAGTTTTCTTATAAGTGTGCTTTTCAAAAAGGCTTTTTAATATTTTTGGGCAAATTTGTAATGTTCAGTTCTGGGGAAAGCGATATCTCGCTCTGGCGGAATGGGTTCTTCAGGTCCAGGGATTTCCTGCTCTTCGCTGCTGGAATCAGCAGAAGTTTCTTCTTCACTGCTAGAACAAGCTGTAGAACCACATCCAGTTTCACTGGAGCACAGCAATGAGCTGGACAAACTGCTAATCTCCAAGATTAACGGCATGTTAATAAATACAACTGGAGAATCGAATCAAATCTAATAAATAGTTCTCTGAAAAATATAGTCGATTTGCCTGTTTCCTTTCAAGTGTTGATAGCACAGGTCGACATTTTTAAGCCTGTGAAATGCTGTTTGAAGTTTAATCGGTGATTTTTTTAGTATTTTTCACGCTGATCACCAAAAAAGTAAGTGAAAAAATTCCATCGCTCAAAAATTTTTCACAATTTCAATTTTTGTTGAATATTTTTTTCACAATTTTTGATCACTTTTGACTCTTGAAGTCAATTTTCTGACGAAAGGAAGGGTTCGACGAAGAAATAAATAGAACGTGAATTTTTTCGTTGAACCTTTTCTTTGCTCAGAAAATTTACTGAAGTGTCAAAGTTATCAAAAAGGTGTAAAAAATGTTCAACAAAAAATTGAAATGTGAAAAATTCTTGGGTGATGGAATTTTTTCACTATTATTCTCGTGATCAGTACGAAAACTATAAAAATCACCCATTAAACTTCAAACCGAATTTTTATGTCGGCCTGTGGCCTGTGTAGTGATTGTTTTTTATATCAGCATTGAACTCCAATTCAATTTTGAACAACAACTTACCTGTTGGTTGTGAATTCCATAGCTTAAGAATACTTTTGTGAATACTACCTATAACTTCGCGTGGACGATGTTGATGTTCCAAAAGCACTCGGTAAAATTATTTTCTCGCCTTCGAAGTGTATACTTTTCGGTCGGCGAATTGGAAACAGAAAAAATACACGTTTATTGAGATTAATAGTAGATTTTATCCCTTTCCAATGTGCTGGAAACAATAATTCTATTCGAGTGACATTTCGGAAGAGGCGCAACTCGGGCAAGGCGAGCATTCGGCGGCGAACGTTAAATAAATAAAGACTTTCGCCGATGCCGATGTCGGTGAATGAGAAAAAAAAAGTCAAGAAATGATGCAAAGACGGAGGGGAAAAGAGAAAGCGACTCTTACGCGTATGGCAATTCTTCTTTTGTTATTTCGCGCCTTTTGAAAGTTTCATACACGGAAACAAGGCCGGTTGCGTAGGCAGGAGGTCGAAGGCGGCGCGACGGCGGTTCCTTTTGTTTCTAAAGGGATACGCGTTCAACCATCTTCATCAAAGGTCCCTTTTAAATGTTTCGCATTTCCATACGCGTTCGTCGTGCCATGTTCACCCTTTTTAATGTGTCTAACCGGTGCTCTCTTAAATCATTCGATGTCGTCTTTATACGTACGTTTATTCGCATCCTACCTACATACGATTCCCATCGTAGTCGTCGTTTGACACCTCGACCCTCACCTTCCCCCTTCTATGGTTCTCCAGCATCTTCTCGAGGGCTCGAATTTCTTCACCCTTTCTAATAAGGTTTTCTTCGCGTTGCCAGACTAAAGTGGGTCAATGTGTCTTTATTTTATAATCGTGCCGAAGGGTGTTGAAAAAAAGAACTTGCATAAGATGTACGGTTTGCGAAAGGGTTCCATTGACAAGTGAATTATGACGTCAAATTGGCCTATTTTGAAGCCAATTGTTCGATGGAAAATTTTTATTTCTACGAGAGTTGAGCCAAATTAGGCAAAAAACATTTCTGGTCAGCAAATCTTTCAGAAAACTGTCGAGAGAGGTCCCCTGAGTAACCCTAAGAGTTACCACCCCCAGACTCCTTGCTAGCTTTTTTATGAAAAAAACCAGTTTATTGCATCTATCTCCTTTGGATTTGATTTTGCGGTGAAAATAGCTCAGTTCTCATTTGTTCTACAGTGAATTTCTAATATTTTTTGTATGAAACATTTTTTTGTACGACCATTACCAGAGAAGATAGAGAGTCCTGAAAGAAGGGGATTATGGGGAAAATACTATCATTTGAAAACTTGATGATAGGTATAAAATCATTCTGAACTGTGTGTTTCGGCCATGAAAATAGTAGTATTATTATGTAAATTGGTGGTATTAATACTCACTTGACCCTCTTCCCTTCCTATATTATCACGTTTTTAATTGATAGTATTTTCCACATAACCCCCTTCTTTCAGAACTCTCTATCTCCTCTGCTAATGGTCGTACAGAAAAATGTTTCATACAAAATATATTAGAAATTGACTATAGAACAAAAAAGTACTGAGCTATTTTTACCGTAAAATCAAATCTGAAGGAGATAGGCGCGAACAACTGTTTTTTTTTTGGGTGGAGGAACCCCCATAAAAAATAAACAAGGAGTCTGGGGGTGGTAACTCTTAGGGGTTACTCAGGGGACCTCTCGACAGTTTTCCGCATTAAAAGCTTTACTGGCCAGAAATATTATTTTTTGCCTAATTTGCCTACACTAAGTTGAGTGTGGGTAAATTTTTCGTGACCCTGATTGATGACTAAATGGTTCAATTTGTTCGAATTCTTTTCGAAGAAAAACAAAACTCTGGGAAAATAATTGGAATCGTACTGAGAAAAAACTTCCGTCAGACAAATATTTACAACTAATAGTATTTGGTAACCAGCTGTACAAGCAGAACTCTCACGTATAAAATCCTAAACACTCGGAAGTAAAGCACGAGGAAAAATTTTGATCGAAAAGCTCGCGACAAAATGGAAAACATTTCTCTTAAGTAATTTGTGTTTCGCACGGTGTAAAGTTTCTCGACGGAAGTTGAGACTACGGTTCTTCGACTCGTATTCTTATACCCTTTGGAATTAGCCACGACGTTGACATCGGTTTTCAATTATCGTTTCTGATGCGCATTTAAATATCGTATACGTTTTCTCCGAACTACGTGTAGGTCGCCGGCTCGGTGCGGTAGTGTTTTGGCAAGCACAAGACGTCTTTCTTTTCTATGCACTTACCCAGAAACTTTGAAATGCTCGTTGCTCCGGTTTATTGTCGGGAGGTGTATTGTTATTATTTCAACTTATTCGAAGCTGTATGAAAATTGTTTATTTAGATTCGGGAGTCGGGCGTGCTATTAATGGTTAATATTTGTTTTTCGTGTACTGCTCTATTAGCGAACGAGTGCGCGAACGACGATCGTTTTTATCGCCCGATGTCGTTCGTCGCAGCGCCGGGGCTTTGTTTATGGAAACTCGATGATGGATGCTAAAAGTTACCATTTACGTACGCGTGTATTTATAAAAGTTTTTCCAGTCGGTCGACAAATAAGCTTTAAAAAGCTGGCGTATTTACGCGGAGACGTTAATTGAAAATGAAGTGCATGAGTCTGTAGCCTCTGTACCGAGGATGTATGAAGTAGTTATAGCAAATTTAGAGAGTCGTTCACGTGTACTGTGTGGTGTAATTGGTACGATTTTAAAAGGTTATTTACTAGCAGAGTATTTTGCGATGTTCAATATTTTGAATGCTAACACTATCATAAAAAAATGCATTTTTTTCTATTTTTCCATGTACAAGGTGTCTACTTTCTAAAAAAACCTGAAAATGTCAGGGAATTTTGGAATTTTTTAAAAATTCAAGACTCTTTTATTGATTTTTTGAATTGACTGTGACGTGCAAAAAAATTGGTATCTAAATGCATAACTCCTGTCTATTGAATCATGAATTTCTCAAAAAAAATCCGATTCTTACAATGGTGGTGGAAGGGGGTAATTTAATCTCTTTCCTTCAGCAGAATTCATTTAAAATAATTTTTTTTGAAAACGTATATTTTAATAATAGTACAGGAATTATAGCAAAATTTTTACGCGAACTTCGGAATCATTGGGGGAAAGCTGAGTTTTACATTTTTGCACATAATAGCCTACCAAACATACTCCTAAAAGTTACACCCCCAACTCGCCGGCTACCCCCGCAATTGGTCAATAACCTTTGCGAATATACGTTTTTTGACTGTAGCGTCGAAAGGAAGGGTTGGAGAGGGAAAAGTGGTGAAATAAAAAATGTTCTACGTGAAATATCCTACAAACTTGACCAGTTCAATTGTTCTCAAAATTGCGACATTCGACTTACAATGGGGATTAAACTTTTTCAACTTGGAAATTTTTTTTTTAAAATGATAATTTTTTGCAATTTGAAATTAGAATGGACTCAAAAATATGCTGTGAAAAGTTGCACCCGGCAACTTGTGAGCCACCCCCGTATGAGGTCAATAACCCCTGCGGATATACGTTTTTTGACTGTAGCGCCGAAAGGAAGGGCCGGAGAGGGAAAAGTGGTGAAATAAAAAATGTTCTACGTGAAATTTCCTACAAACTTGACCAGTTCAGTTGTTCTCAAAATTGCGACATTCAACTTACAATGGGGGTTAAACTTTTCCAAATTTGAAAAAATTTGAAAAAAATTAGTAATTTCATGTGTAATTTTAAGTTAGAATGGGCTCAAAAATATGCTGTGAAAAGTTACATCCGGCAACTTGTGAGCCACCCCCGTATGAGGTCAATAAACTCTGGAGATATTCGTTTTTCGACTGTAGCGCCGAGAGGAAGGGCCGGAGAGGGAAAAGTGGTGAAATAAAAAATGTTTTACGTGAAATTTCCTATAAACTCGACCAGTTCAGTTGTTCTCAAAATTGCGATATTCAACTTACAATGGGGGTCAAACTTTTCCAATTTGAAAAAATTTTTAAAAAATTGGTAATTTTATGTGTTCATAAGGGGATGGCTCACAATGACAGTATATTTTTGAGCCCATTCTAATTTAAAATTACACATGAAATTACCAATTTTTTCAAATTTTTTCAAATTTGGAAAAGTTTAACCCCCATTGTAAGTTGAATGTCGCAATTTTGAGAACAACTGAACTGGTCAAGTTTGTAGGAAATTTAACGTACAACATTTTTTATTTCACCACTTTTCCCTCTCCGACCCTTCCTTTCGGGGCTACAGTCAAAAAACGTATATCCGCAGGAGTTTCTTCAAATCCGGATATTCTTCTACAAAATCAAATTTGGAAAATCAACATTATTAAATCAAAATTCATAATGGCCTAAATTCGAATTTACTTTTATTAAATATCGGACTTGATACAGCCTGAAGGCTTGGCCCCTCGAAAACTTGAAAACATATTTTAACCGAATTTAAATCAACATCTAAAGCATTCGAAAAACAAATGGAATAGGTACAATGGTAAAATAGAAATTAAGATTTTTCAAGTTTGAAATTACAATATAAATTTTAGTTACCTAAATAATTTAAGAGATGAATAAATTTTTAATTTTATTTATTTGAATCTTCAATGTATATAAAATCATCAATATTTCAACGGATTTGTGTGTTAGCTGGCTGCGGGGTAAATTGCATTATAATATTTCATTCGGGTCACTCGATTGGACATCTTCATTCGAAATTGGAACAGAAACGAATTGCCATAAAAAAAAAATTGAAACTGAAATTCTTGAAATTTCTCAAGGTATAGATGGTTATTGCAGTTCACTTTCCATGAACGAAATTCCTTTTGGTGTAACGCCTAAAAAGCCCAAGTTTTGTACATTCGGTATTACTACACAATAGGAATTTTATCCACAGAGAAAGCATACCTTTTTCGACATTCACGTAATAATTCCAAAAAACCGAAATTCCTCGTAAGCTTTACATCAAATGTTAAATCTTTCTCATCCACTCGAAAAGCTGGCAAACTTCGTGTAAAGCTTTCATCTTGCATTGGTGCACCAGTGGCATAGGGTCAGAATTCTCTTGACCATTTAGCGACCTTTCCCTTCGCCTTTATGGAAAGCCGTCGGATTGTAATACGTTACGTTTATATAAAAGGAAGGAAAGGAAAAAAAATTGCCAAATCCGTCAAGCTCCGGAGTAAAAAGATAGAGAGAAAACGAAGCTACTTAAAATGACGAATTGTTATCGGTATTTTTCACTTTCAACAACAAAAACATATTCATAGATAGGCTATTATTCGTCTGGCAGTGTAAAGGCACTACGTGCAACAAAGAAGCTTCAAAAAGACAGGCGCGCGGAGCGGCGACGATGGTTGAAAATTCAAAGGCCCTTAACGTGACTCGTATTATAACGAGTATAAATATACTCTTGTAAAGGAAAAAGAAAAGTTGAACTCGGAGGGAGGAAAGTCGACGTATTCGTCTTTTTTTCTTTTTTGAAAAGATGCAGTACCAGGAAAACAGAAATAAGGATTACGACGTTCTCTCCTTTCTGTGTCCGGTGATAGGAGGACACCGCTGAAACCCTCGAATCGGCAACTGAATAAATACGGCCAGGATTTGATAAGTTGTGGCGTGCCATGTTTTTACCTTTTGACATGCTTTTTGTCAATACGGCGAGTATCAAAGAGTACCCGATGACCACAGAGACGTTAACTTACCCTTTACGCTTATAAACTGTCTTTTTCATTTATAGCCCCGTAAACGGATCCGAGTATGTGACCCCTTTCGCAAAGGCCGCCAGGGTTTTTTCTTCGTTTTTCCACGCGATGCGTTCGTCTGCAGCAGACCTCTTTGGCCCCTCTTTACATCTACGTTTATGTCAAATTTTATATTCGTTTTAACGGTTTCAAAAGATGTCGTTTGAGTGGTTGAAACACACAATTTTACGCGGCGTTTTGTCTCTATTATAATTGTGTGATGGCGTGAAACTGGGGTGTGTTTGAGTATTCAAAAAGCGACCTTTTTACGTCGAAATTGATGAAAAAAATTTCGACAGCGAATTTCACATGGTTCGATGTGTTCGGCGGTGTTTTTCGGTGGTATACAGGGTGTTTCGTCGTTGAAGCACCTTCAACACAGGGAATAGGCAATCTTTCGATTGTATAATTATGTGCGTTTGTCTATTCTTTAAGCTGAAGGGGTGAAAATTATTGTTTGCGAGGCAATTGAATTTTTTTAAAAATATTGTTTGCAACTTCGAATTTATGAGATTTTAGCTAAAATTATAAGAATTGAGAAGAATTTCTAGCTTTTTTCGATAATAATATTTTTTGGAGCCTAATTTTTCCTTTGTAGTTTGGAATGTAGGGAAATAGTACTTTAGGGTGGAGCAAAAAAAATCATAATTATTCTGGATTCTAACGAAAATTGGGCGAAGTAGTTCAATTTGAATGAGGAATCTCTCAAAATAAATTGAGCCTCCAGTCCAAAGGGAGATGAAGCCAGGAACCTCATAATGGGATAATTTTTGAACAAACGCGTTTTTTTCGCCATTTTTGAGTAGTGCCACCTGCTGGGAACCTCGTCTTCTCTGAAAGTTTGCGATTTGAGTTTCTACACCTCTCTGACCCATTGATCTTGGAATTGGATACTATTTGAGCCAGGCATCGGACCGTGGTTACTTTAAAGTAACTTGGTTACTTTTTTCAAGCTCGGTTACTTTTAGTTACTTTTTTGACTAAAAGTTACTTTTAGTTACTTTTTTGACCAAAAGTTACTTTTTTCGCTCAACTCGCCAAAAAAAAATGGCAAAACGAAATCATAAAATTTACATGCAAAATGTCTTTTTTGGACATACAAAATTAAATTTTTCAAATCTTCGCCCTCGCTTCGCTCGGGCATGAACAAAATCACAGTTTAATGAATTATTTGAGGCAATTATACGAAAAAATGGTTTCCAATGCCTGTTTTAGGCATTGAAAATCCAATTTTTTCGAAGTTTCACCCTCGCTTCGCTCGGGCATGAACAAAGTCACGATTAAATAAATTATACATGGCAATTTTGTACTCTCCAAAGACAGATTTTGACGCCTACTGCTTAGATTTCTTATTATTTTGGAGTTTTGAGGCCAAAATAATTGGCATGGAAGTAAACTTAGAACTTTCCAAAAATTTATGAAAGTTCCATGAAAGTTCTGACTCACCCCATGAGAAATTCCTGGCTACGCCACTGATAAAACTCATTCTTAGATGAAATTTTTTTCTCTCTCTTCGGTAGTAAAATTACAGAGAAAAAACAAGTTTGAAAAAAAATGGGGAGGAGGGGGTATTAATAATTTTTTAAAGGCGAAAAATTGAAAAATTGTCTACTTTTTCACGAAAAATTGGTTACTTTTTCACAAAAAATTGGTTACTTTTTTCAGAAAAAAAGTTACTAAAGTTACTATTTTTTTTCGAAATTTCGGTCCGATGCCTGTATTGACCTCCGTCAGAAGGGGGGAGGGGTGAAAAGTGCAGATTGCAAATTTGAAGAATTAATTAAATCGTTCACTCCAACACCTGAAAACCGAGCTAATCGCAGGTAGACAGGAACCTGAGCTTAAGCTTAGCTTTGAACGTTTCCTATCTGGTGAAGCATATTCTATCATTTGTTCTGTTTCCGATCTTGTGCGGTTCGATTTGTCAGATTCTGTTGGTGTAGGGGTTGGGATGTGATTTTTTGATTTACCCTTGTATTTTTTCTTTTTTTACGAAGTTTCGGCCTCATCGTATACTGATCGGTTTGGCATTTCCTCCGAAGAGGACTCCGAGTCGTATTTGTTCTACGACGTTTTCTTTTTGTACTGCTCTTTATCCTTTCGCTTGATTAGCAGCTTGGGAGCTGCCTTTTTCTGGCTGTCGTATTCATCTTTTTCGTCTTTCTTGTTCTCATCTCTTTCTTTTTCCGATCTTTTCTCTGACTTATCGTGTTTTGGCATTTTTTCAAACGTGTGTCAGCCTATCGAGGATGTATCAATATTACACAATTCTAAACTTGCCTGTGGAATTCTCTTTCTTCGTTTTGCCATCGAGTGGTGTTGGACGTCAGATTCCGTTTTCTCCTACGTAAGTAGTAGCAATCACTGCCGGTGCCACTTTCGACCAAATCGGGGTCAAGGTCCGATTTCACCCACTTATACGGGAAGGCCCTTTTTTCGGTCACCTAAAATAATTTTCAATGAGAATTTTCAAAAAAAAACTCATAGTAGTGTTGCCAACTGTATTTCAATTTCGAAATTTTCATGAAATTCATGGGAACCCTGCAATTGCGCCGAATGACTTGAATCAAAATGAACGAATTTTCCCATCCTTTGTGAAATTGAATCAAACTTTTTTAAAATTTTAGATGATACGAGATAACACATGACTTTTATCTGAAAAGTAAAATTATAAAATAATGTAATAGTACATACATACGACATAAGTATACGAAACTATAAAAAGTTTTCACGGAATCATTTGGTTCTTTCCGATATTGCTGTAATGGTAGCTTACACGTTTAATAACGTATTCTAACCTAATGATTTTTTTCGTTTCATATAACTGCAACATTTCTGCTAAATAAGTTCGTTGGTTTTGAAGGCTTTTGTGTAACTTTTTGGGATTCCGTGTCGAGTTCTGACATATTCTGGATTGATAATGAACACTGCGATAGTCTATCATTTATTACAGAAATATTAGCTTATGCTCAAGTTCAATGCAGCAATGCATTCATTCACTCATTCACTACTCTCTCATTTCGAATCAGTGAAAAATCACTGATAAACAGTCAGAATTGCAGCACAGGAAAATCAGTGAAATTCACTGATTTTCAGCGATTTTTCATTGATTATTCAAAAACTTTCATCGATTTTTCAGTGAATTTCATAAATTTCACTGAGTTTTCAGTAAATTTTCACTGATTTCCAGTGATTTTCTTTCACTAACTTGCTTTCAGTGAAAAAATTTTCACTGATTTATTACTGTGCTGCAATTCTGACTTTTTTTCTAGTGATTTTTGATAAATTTCACTGATTTAGAAATGAGAAAGTATCAAAACCTAGAGATAACATTCATAAGTTGAGAGTAGATAGGTACCTAGACATGAATGAAGATTTATGTGTGGAATCGTCATTTACAACTAGCACTAGTTTATTTAATGACTTGAAAAATGAAACAAAAAATTTTTTGGTCATTGAAATGAATTTGATTTTTTGAGAATTTTTTGTTGCAGTGCTGCCAACTAATATTTTATCCATGAAATTTTTTTGAAAAATTTATCAAAAATTATTCTTGATGATGATGACAAAAAAAGCTCGATTTTGAGGGTTCTGAGTAATCAATTCAAACCAGGCAGAAATTAAATTTTCCTTGAATTGAAAATCTACGCCTTTTCAATCCTTGGTAGAGGAGAAGAGATGGTATTGAATTTTTCAGTCAGTAATTCAGGGAGGTATAGAAGCTCAAATCGTAACTTTTTAGGGATGACTTAAGGGTTCTAGCGAAAAACTCGGACCGGAATTGGCAAAAAATCTCTTTTTTTTCGAAAATGCATCCACTTTGTGGCACCCTGGCTTCGTCCTCTTGGTTGCGGGGAGGAGCCCAAATTTTTTTGGGAGTTGCCCCTCTCAAAGTAAACCATTTCACCAATTTTCGTCCAAATCCAAAGTACGTTTTTTTCTGCTTACTCTAATGTACATGCATTTGATATGTGTTGTCTACAATTGAATTGTAAAGGAGACACATCACATCACATATGAAACACCCTGTATATCGCGTATAAACTTATGACGATGAAGAATTAGAAGAAACGAAGGAAGGGAGCAACGAAATTCTCGATTTATTTGCTGTTTTTTTTCCTCTTGTGTTGATATTTCATCTCGTCAAATACCGAGGTATTCCGGACACGGTGAAATATCGCGGTATTTTTTCACTTTTATTCGCTCGATGTATCGCGTGGTCTGCTGGTATTTTACGAAATGACTAAAATAAAAAGCCAACGAAAGAACCGCCGAATGGAAGAAGAACTGCAAGGGTTTGAGTAGAAAAAAGAAAAGAGCAAATAAATGATAAATCACGTCGAGAAAAATTAATTTTCATTTTTGATAAGACCGAGTATAAAGTCTGGAAGTGGAATACATGAGGCTAATAAATCATATCGTTCTCATTGTTTGGTCATATCGCGCGCAAGCTTCCAATAACGAATTCGAAAAGCAATAATATTAAATTAGAGAACATTCGTATAAACGATGCTTTCACTTTATAGTCGAAAACAACCCAAAACTGTACCGGGGTATTTTTTGATTTATGACTACACTCTCAGTAGAAATCTCTCGTATTTTTTCTTTCGTTCTGGTCGTCGCGAACTGAGACCGATGTGTGTTCGGAACGTCAATTGTTGAGAATTAAAAGTCCATCATATGTTGTGTTTCGGTTTAGTCACGTAGTTTTCGCTTGGGGGAGGTGGTACCCGATTTCGGTGGAATTTCAATGGTATATGTATCTGGGATGGTAAAGCGTCGAATGATAGATTGTTTCAACTCTTCCTTCGACACGTAGAAATGGAAGAAGCAGAGTAGCTCGGGCGATCGCGAAGCGTGTTATTTGTCACCCGCCGTCGTCGGACGGAGGCGAGAAAACTACGCTGGGCGAAGACGACTGCGACGTTTGTTGGATTTTGTGAAATATCTTTTAAAAGGTATTAAAATTCTTGGCCCGTGCATCGGTACATTTTTCTTTCTGGTTGTCGAAACGCGATATCTATCAGTGTCAGGTTATGGAGATTCGTTCTCTCGACGCTCGTGTGGTAAGGTGGTGGTCGCGGTCGTCGTATGGGAAATTGCTGCAGACGAGGCGAGTCGAGGTAGTCGCTGACGTCGCCCAAGTATGAATTCTATCAAATAGAGCTTTATTTTTGGTCGTGCTGGTGTTCGAAGATACGAGTTTAAATGTTCGATATTGCGGATATGCTCGGGTTAGGTTCACGTGTTATCCTTTAAGCTGTCATACAAACGTTGGAATGGGTTTGAGGTGCAAGGAGGGGTACACGAGTGAAAATTCCAGCATCGCGACGAACCAACGATCAATTAAACAGAAAACACTTCGAAATTCCACCAGTTTTTGGTTTCGAAACGTAATTTTACGTTACGTGTGCGATATACGGTTAGAGAGGGGGAGGGGTCTCGGTGAAACTACGTTCCGAGCTCAAAAATAATGGCGGATTTTCACGGGGATTACGGTTAATCCAATTTACGTAGGTTTTCGGTTTTGTGGAAAATGTTGAGCAGATGAAGAACAAGGAAAGGAAGGCGAGTGGAAAAAAAATATTGAACATACGACGAACGGACGAGACGCGTTGTTTACAAACGTGGTCACTTGTTTGACGAAGAAGATTTCTCCTTTAATCTGGAAAATTTATTTACCCTGCGAAAGGTGGTTGTTGCGTGCCATTCTTAATTCCGTCTGTATCATCAGAAAACAGACAGCTGAACGGTGTACGTATCCTTACGCGATGTTTACTTTAAACGGACACCAGATAGTAACGGTAACACCGATCTCGTCCTGATCCCTGGACCCCCTCCTTCCACCAGGTTTTCCGCAATTGTTTACTTTCACTTTTACTCATTTTAGAGGATCACTGTTGTCGTTAATAACGTAACGTAACCTAAAACACGTGACCAATTTGGTCGGTTGTGGATTTTTTGCGCTCTTTTTTTCTCATTGGGATTGTAGCTGGTGTGCGAATGTGTAAGGTGTGTATGTGGCCGATGCGACCATGTAATGTTTATTTTTTGGTCGTCTTGATGGAATTCAACGCGAGGAAACAAATTTAACTTGGTTTATAAATAATGTATTGGGTCTCGAATGGAGTTTATATCGAAGCTGGTCGTATTTGGTTGAGACGTATGTTGCTTTGCTTTGATCGACTGTTTGGCTGGATGATTGGACGAATTTTGAAGGGATTATTTTTTTAAATGAATAGATCAGAATTTATTGGTAAAAAAAATTGTGCCGGTTTTGATTATCTACATTTGAAGGTAGTTGAAACTGGGTCTACCAGGTCAAGAAAGTCGAGAAAAAAACGAGTTGTTTGAAATAGACCGAGAAAATCGAGAAAAATTTGGAAATTTTGCCCTGAAATTAACCATTGAACGGAGGGGGGTGATTCACATATGGGAGGATTGTGCTACGTTTGTACCAGTTTGTGCTGCTCCCCTTCCCCCTTTTTTTGAAAATAACTCTTGGGCAGGGCTACAGTGGTCCTAGAGACCCCTCAAATTGGTCGAAAGTCGATATCTTGAAGAAAGAGCGATAAAAGTTGGTAAAATATAGTCTAGGTTCAGTTTTTGAGGTTGTAGATTACGAATCTGATGATGAAAAAATTTTTGAAAGTAAAGGGGAGGGGGTGGAGCGTTGCAGAAATCGAAATTCATCAATTCATCAAAAATATGGTGTTGTATATCAAAATCAAGGGTTTCGAGGTCGTAGATTACGAATCTGACGATAAAATTCTTTCCAAGGTAGGGGAGAGGTGGGGTGCTGAAAATCATTTTTGAAAATTCTTTTTTTTTCAAATCAAAGAAAAATTTTGAAAATATCTCAAAAGTCTTCACAAGATAATGATGTTCCGAAGCAGATATTAAATGTTCAGAATTTTTTATTCAATAATGCTTAAGATATCTCGATCCTAAATTTTTTTACTGATAACAAGGTAGAGCATACCCTTAAGAGTCGGAAAATTAGAAAAAAATTACACAATAAAGAAGTTATATAGTTTATGATCCAAACACGAAAAAGTGTTCATCCATCGATCTTTTTTGAGAACCAAAAAAATGATCTGCCAAAATGTCGGTACTACTCGCCTTATTCGAAAAAGAGCGGTTTCAAATTTTTAACCCTGCACAATCGGGGGGGGGGGCCATTAAAAAGGTGATTTAGGGGACATGGTCCGAACCAAAAAAATTCGATGGATTTGGGCTGAGGGACTTCTCCCAATACCGAATATGTAATTTTTTTCCGTTGCACCCTGCACAACTGCATTTAATTGGCAACTGACAGTCCCAGTAGATGGCGCTGCAAATGCTGCGAAAAGGGGTCGAAATTCATCATGTAGAACGGGAATTCCGTGAATTATTTTCGCCACCTTCTCAGTTTGGATGCTAGTAGCCTATACGAATTTCCTCCCCGTTTCATTAGTTGATTATCTCGTCACTAGATGGCGACTTTTTTGATGTCAGTTGCCATTTGCACTTTTAGTGCAATTTTTATGCATTTTGAACGATTTTGGACAGTAAAAGAGCTCTCTTATCCAAAATATAGTCGAGAACCAAAAAATGTTCGTTAATTTTGTTGAACCCCGCAAAAATGGGCGAAAAATTCCTTGACTTTTTAAATCAACTATTACAAAATTTAGGTAGGTAAACGTAAAATCGAATTATTTAGACGTATTTCTATTATTTCATTTTTCGTAGAAAAGCAAAAAAAAATTGAAAATTGAAAAATTAAATTTTTCAATTTTTGAAATTTTCTAATCTCTGTTTTTCGGGTTTTTAGCCCATATTTCCAAAATTTGAAAAATATGGGCTAAAAAACCGAAAAACAGGAGATTTTAGGAGAAATATGTGGAAACATGTGCCAAAATTAGCGTGAATATGTAAAAATATGTTTTCAAGAGCAAAATATGCAAAATATGCAAAAACATATAGGGCTCATTCTCCTCGAAATGATGTGAAATGGAAAAGTACATTGGATATATAGATTTTCCTTTGATACAGAAAAATATGCGGTTTCATATTTATCCGCTCCCTAGTAATGATACTTCTATCACACCGAAGGAGGTAGAAGTATCTTACCCTCCGACATCCTGTTGTAGAACTTTTAAAGATTGGATTTCCAAATAACGTTACAGCTCAGTTTGAAGGATACGGTGTTGTCAATATTTAAAAATTGAAAATTTCCAATTTGAAAAAATTTGAAAACTATATTTTACCTTGATTGATATTAAAAGGCTCATGGATTGAAAAAGGTAACTGAAATTAATTTGCAAAAATAATTATTTTTGGAAGTCGATAGCCCCTTCTAATGTCAAGTTAGGCAAAATGTGCGTATCACAACGTTTGCTGTCCATACCACGCCTGCACATACCAGTTTTCAATTATTTTCAAATTCAAACTTTTTCAAGTTTAATTTTTAAATGTTGACAACACTGTGTCTTCCAAACTAATCACATTTTAGATATTTTAAGCACAGCGTATGTCTAGCCCTATGAAGACCTATGTATGGGCAACCAATCGTTCCAATCACCGTCGGACGAGACCTCGTTAGACGATTTTTGATTTATCTTTGAGTGGAGAAATTGCTACAAAAAATTTCCTTTGGATCACTTCGAAACAGAAAAACCACCAATGCAACGACCAGAAAGTAGAACATAGCGCCGATACAGATTACGACCTCGTTGGGAGCGAATTCCGGCGACATTAGCATTCCTCCTTTGATTTTCTCTCATATTGTGAATTTTTACGTATTCGGATCCGATTCCGGGAGTTTTGGAAAGGAAACCGCGTAGAATTTCATTTAACAAATGGTGTCGACCGTTCGGCCGCATCCGATCGGTCGAATTCTGAGCAATATGGTTATTGGAACCAACAAGCGAAAACTAAGTGGGTCTCTGGTGGTTATCTGGCGATCGCAATAAACGTCCGCAATAACCTTTAAACGTGGTAATGTCGGTCAGTTTACTGTTATTATTTCGGAAGGATATAATCGGTCGGAAGTGAACCCATTTTGGACCTGGCTACCGACGCCGTCGTGGCCGTTTTACTGCCTACCATTTTGCATACTATGGTTTTTTTTCGGTCTGTCTGCGTCTCCAGTCCTTTGAATTTGCCTTGTTATTCTTATAAATTGCAATGCAGGAGGCTCGATAAAAGGAGAAGTTACGAATTGAATATATCCACGCCTATTGCATTCGTAACGGCGTAATAAAAATAATTTTTCATTTCGAAGCGAGATTTCCTGTTGAGGAGGGAGTGCTTTTTATCGAAGTTGGATATTTTTTTCCAGTGGTACTGTGATCTCAGTCGTGAATTTTCAAACACGATTTGTACTTATATTTGGAAAGTGGCTGTTTTATTGATTTTTGTAAATTTTTCTTATTGGGTGATGAGTTAGTTACTGCTGGTATCTGAAGTTCTCTCGATTTTTTCGCGTTCCTTGATAATAAGTTTTTCAGAAAAATAAAAAATTACCTACTTAGTTGGAAACTGGGTCTAAATCACGGTTTTTTCGGTTACCAGGGTACGACGATGTAGGGTGGGCCGAAAAACCAAACATTTTGATTTTTGAAAAGTTACCCCCGGCAAAAGTTGTTGGCTGGATAGACTAGAAAAATAAAATGAAAAATTTCAAAATCGATTCATATCTTCCGATCGCGCAAGAGCCTTCAATTCTTCAAAAATTGTCAAAAATTCAACATTTTCAGTTCAAATCAATTTTAGAGCTTATTTAGGGGCTATTTAAAGCAAAAAGCACAATAGTTTTTTTTAATTTCTCATATTTCTTCATCTCTGAAAAAAAATTGAAAATAGTTATAAAACACTGATTTTTTCAAAAAAATGTGCCTTTTGGTCTAGATAGTCACTGCAGAAGCTCTAAAATTAATTTTAGTAAATTTTAAATTTGTTCGAAATTTTTGAAATTTTGAATTTTTGGCAATTTTTGAAGAATTGAAGGCCTTGAGCGCGATCGGAAGATATGAATCGATTTTGAAATTTTTTATTTTATTTTTCTAGTCTATCAAGCCAACAACTTTGACGGAGCGTAACGTTTCAAAAATCAAAATTTTTGGTTTTTTGGCCCACCGTATGCGACAGGTAATATGGATTCGGTACTTTTGGCCGCGGCGCGAGTATAATGCCGTTACGGACGTTTTGACCTACTTGCGACAGCTCAAGGGTTAAATCTTGAGGAAGTGGTCCTTGGACCCGCCATGCCATTGATAATGATATTCTTTTCCCCAAAGAAAGCGTTCATGGAGTGACTCCAATCGACGAAGGAATCGTTGTACGTGAATGCGACTTCTCGATTCGCCGTTTTAGTTTTCGAAAGAGCAATGTTGCCTCTATCACAAACGTTGAAAATCTCAAAAACGATATGTTTGACCCAACTTCGGGAAAATCGCCGTAACTCGGTTATTTGAATCGACTAAGTGGGACATTTTTAGGTAAAAGGTGAATTATGAATTTTTTCAAATTTTAATTATTTGAAAATTAAATTTTTAGTCAATTCTGAAAGAAGGGTATAGCAGGTTAAGTATGGTGTTTAGGCCCTAGAAAGGGATTTTGATGAAACCTACCCCAAATGTTGAGTCATGATGAGAAAAAATTCTGGGAAAAATTTTGGACCCCCAGAGCAAGTATTTTCGGGAGGAGGGGGGAATGTGTTTTTTAAACTCTATTTTTTCGTTTTTCGCCAGGTGTAGATGAAAATTTCGTGTTTTTTCAAATTAAATCTAGAAGGAAAAAGGAACCCTAAGAAATTTTTTTCAAAATTTGTGACCCATTTTTCGTCGAGTTATGACGTTTTAAAAACTTTGAGCGGCCATTTTGGAAAGAAGTTTCAGAGGTACAGTCGCCAATTTTTTTTACAAAATGTGTTATTTAGTGTTGATTATACCACATAAGTTCCAATGAGTTTGAGTTGGTGCAACATAGTCCAAAAAAATATAAACTGACCGCCGGTCATGCGGAGCCCGAACGTTCATGTCAATTTCTCACGGCGCGGCGCTCTGGTGGAAAGTACAGTGCTCTCGCGCGCTATATTTGACAAATGCCATTCTAATCCAGAGGCGGATTACATTTTTTCAAATATGAACGCAAATTGTGATAAAGGTATAAAATTTGGCATATAGTCCAGGAATTATAGAAAAATTTTCACGCGAACCTTAAAAAAATTAGGGGAAAGCTGAATTTCACATTATTTGTTCAGAATGGCCTCCCAAACATACTCCTAATTTGTGCACCCCACAACTTGTCCGCTACCCTCGCAAGAGGTCAATAACCCTTGCGGATATACGTTTTTTGACTGTAGCGCCGAAAGGAAGGATCGGAGAGCAAAAAGTGGTGAGATAAAAAATATTCGACTTAAAATTTCCTACAAACTTGACCAGTTCAGTTGTTCCCAAAATTGTGCCATTCGACTTACAGTGGGGGTTAAACTTTTCGGGTTTCAAAAAATTTGAAAAAATCGGCCATTTCAAATATAACCTGTGCTCAAAAGTATGCTGTCAAAAGTTGCACCCCCACAATTTGCGCACCACCTCCGCAAGAGGTCAATAACCTCGGGCCTTCTGAAGAGGAGTGGGTTTATAGGGGGGGAGGGGGCAATTTCAAAAAATAATATTTTCGAACCGGTTTCGCTCAAATCCACGTGGAGGGTTATTTATAGATGTAGAAGTACTCCGTGAAAACATTTCAGCACCCCTCAACCTCAGGTGGTTGAGTCATCGTCGCTTCCCAAAGTTGGACATTTTTGACTAAAATGACAAAAAAAAACAGTTTTTCGATTATAAAACCGCTTCAGAATTTCAATTTTGATCTGTAAACATTTCGAGATGAAGAATCATACTAGCCCATCAACTTTTTCGTTCGAAGTGTTTAACCCCCTCCCCCCGATCGTGGGGTTTTCAGCAAAAAATGAACTCCTCGTTACATAGCTGTCCCAAAAAATATATTTCGCGAGAAAGTGAAAATTTTTTAATAATTTGGGGCGGTTTTATAATCGAAAACCCCTGTTTTTTGTCATGTTAGTCAAAAATGTCCAACTTTGGGAAGCGATGGCTCAGCCTCCTGTGGTCGAGGGGGGCTGAAATTTTTTTAGGGAGTACTTCTACACCTAAATAACCCTCCACGTGAATTTTAGCGAAATCGGTGCAAAACAATTTTCTCCCTCATAAGGGGTCCACCCCCTCAAAAAGCAATAGGGGTGGGGGCGGTGCGACTTTACCACAGACTCTGGACATAATATAGAAGCTTTTAACGCAATAAAATTTCGATTAACATTTTTTTCTTTTTCAACCACTTTTTTGATGCTGTTACTCTTGGGCTATCAAGTTGACCATTCGAATATGAAAATATAAAACCTAAAATGTGTTCGATGAAAGGTTTATTGGCAAACATAGAACAATTGACTGGTCATGTTTATAGGAAATTCAATGTAGAGCAATTTTTATTCCACGACTTTTTCCTCTCCGACCCTTCATTTCAGCGCTATAGCTGAAAACTGCATACACGCTAGGGGCATTGACCTCATGCGGTGGTGGTGTGCAAGTTGCGGGGGTGCAACTTTTGACAGCATATTTTTGAGCCCATTTTAGCTTAAGGTTACATTTGAAATAACTCATTTTTTCAAATTTTTTGAAAGTTGAAAAGTTTAACCCCCACTGTAAGTTGAATGCCACCATTTTGGGAACAACTGAACTGGTCAAGTTTATAGAAAATTTCACGTAGAATATTTTTCATCTCACCACCTTTTGCTCTCCGATTCTTCATTTCGGCGCTACAGTCAAAAAACGTACATCCGCAAAGGTTATTGACCTCTTGCGGAGGTGGTGTGCAAGTTGCGGGGTGCAACTTTTGACATCATACTTTTGAGCACATCTTAGCTTCAGGTTATATTTGAAATGGCCGATTTTTTCAAATTTTTTGAAATCTGAAAAGTTTAACCCCCACTGTAAGTCGAATGGCACAATTTTGGGAACAACTGAACTGGTCAAGTTTGTAGAAAATTTTACGAAGAATATTTTTTATTTCACCACTTTTTGCTCTCCGATCCTTCCTTTCGGCGCTACAATCAAAAAACGTATATCCGCAAGGGTTATTGACCTCTTGCGAGGGTAGCGGACAAGTTGCGGGGTGCACAAATTAGGAGTATGTTTGGGAGGCCATTCTGAACAAATAATGTGAAATTCAGCTTTCCCCTAATTTTTTTAAGGTTCGCGTGAAAATGTTTCTATAATTCCTGGACTAATAGCGAAGAAGGACACCATAAAAATTTTTTGAGCCTGGAGAGTCATCGCCAAATCTCATTGGAGTGGAAGAGGAAAGATCCAGAGGGGATTCAGCCCTTTCATTTTTCAAAATTGAGCTATAGGTTTTTTTCGTGTCATTTCTATACAATGGAATTCTGCTGAGTTCAAAATTGATATTACTTTTGAAATTAGAGTGAGAGAAGTTCTTCAAATTTCAAATTTTTCTACTCAAACTTTTGCATTGTTCTCGAAATAAACTACATATAAAATAAATTATATTATCTATTTTGTGGAACCTGCCTACCTTCCAACTTATCTTTTATTTACATTTTTCGAAATCCGCGGGTAGATTACAATACATAATCTATTATGTAAAGAGTTATGTATAATCGATTTTTTACAAATTCCCGTACCTCTAATATTGGGGGGGGAGGGGGTGAGGTCGGGTGAGAGCTTGGGTATGAGACTCCGATAGTAAAGTAAGTCTATATTAGAACTCTGTCTTCCATTTTGTTTGAAATCATATGAGGGGGTAGATTAGAGCGTGGGGGGGGGGGGGCTCAGATCAAAAAATGTAAAGTCAATATTCTAATTTGGTTACCTCAAAATGGTGAGGAACGATGTCTTTGAAAATTAAGCGAAATCGAAAGACACGACTTAATTTTTGGTTCGAGTAGATGTAGAATGGACAGCACTGTAATTTCCACTAGAGCGCCGTGAGAAATTGACATGAACGTTCGGGCTCCGCATAATCGGTGGTCAGTTTTTTTTTTGACAATGTTGCACCAACGCAAACTCATTGAAGCTTATGTGATATAATCAACACTAAATAACACATTTTCTAAAAAAAATTGACGACTGTACCTCTGAAACTTCTTTCCAAAATGGACGCTCAAAGTTTTTAAAACGTCATTACTCGACAAAAAATGGGTCAAAAATTTTGAAAAAAATTTCTTAGGGTTCCTTTTTCCTTCTAGATTTAATTTAAAAAACACGAAATTTGTATCTACACTTGGCGAAAAACGAAAAAATAGAGTTTAAAAAACACATTCCCCCCGCCCCCCGAAAATACTTGCTTTGGAGGTTTAAAATTTTTGTCAGAATTTTTTCTCATCATGACTCAACTTTTGGGGTAGGTTTCATCTAAATCCCTTTCCAGGGCCAAAACACCATACTTGACGTGCTATACCCTTTGTTGTGTTGATGGTATAAAGGTTATAAAAATTTTTGAATCCGATGTGACGAACGGTTCGGAAATATTTTCATTCTCTTTTTACATAATCCCTACCATAATTCATTATTGGTAACGAGATACTTAATCTTACGTAAACACGTTCGCCCTATTGGACCATTAAATTAATTAGCCAATTTTCCAAGGAAAAAGTACTAAATTGCTTTTAGTTTTCTGACAGAATTAACCAATGCTTATGTTTTTCGGCTTTTTACAACACTTTATCACAGCATCGCATTGGTATCTAATCAAGCCAACTCCCAAGATAATTTACCCTTCGAGTTTCTTAACTAGGTTATGTATTAGGTCGTCTGCTGTATAAAGATTTAAACCCATCGTGTATTAGCTTTTGTTTTACAACACCGGCCCGACTAAGACTTCAAAATCACCCTAAACATACTACACATTCATCACTAAAACCCACTAATTGTTTCGTTTTACAGCAAAAAGGAGAAAAAAAGAACGTTCCTTTTTGTAAGTACACGTCAAAGTGAAACGTTAATGTTGTCATAATAGTAAACTTTTTTTTTCTTCTGCCCCGACCGACCCTAATAATCAAATCATGGTAGTTTCGTTTTTCACCAATTCTGTCACAACTTTACGCATAAAAAGATCCTCTTTTATACATACGAGCGCAAAAATCATACTGGTGGAATACGGAAAAAGGGTGGCGATAAAAAACGCGGAAAATGCACTAAGATTAGGGTCGTTTAAATAAAAGTGACCTACCCTCAACACGATACTTCCTTTTTTTTCACTATAATGTAGTTTCACCTCTTTAGTTATTTGATTACATTATATTTATGCATAAGTGTCGAAATGAACAGTTTAGAAAAAAGTGCCACCGTGCTAACCCGCCAGCCTCATCCCTTTCACGCGCTATTGTATCGATTATATCGGAAGACTCGAAAATTAAATTATTCGCGACGTTAGGACGTATAGCTTTGAAAAGAGCGATCGCGTCAACTATCATCGAGAGGGTGTGATGAAACGCGTATAATGTTTTAAAATGGCCTAACCGATTTGTCTGGCTGTAATGTTCGTGTCAAATGGCCTATTTTATTTCGTACAATACGATTTATTTTACGTCGATATTGCCTACTGTATTGGGTCTTCTTATTGCCCCCTTCCTTGGGTCTCCGGTGTCGGTGATCAGTTTACATATTTGTAGCTGTTTGAATTACTGTGGCAATTTTGTGGATGTTGAGAGGGGATTTGTTCGAGGAATGAGTTTGGGCACCTGGAGACGATACGAGTGAACAAAAGTACAAGCCTGCTAAAAAATTTCAAACGTCGATTGCCTCTCAGAAAAATCAATATTTTTTAGAGAATTTTTGTATTTTGAAGATGAAAACGTACTTTTTTTTTTATTGAAACAACAGACATATTTTTTCAAGCTTTCAATAAATAACACTTAAATTGATAAATATTTTATTTTAGAGGCTCGGCCTATAGAAAAAACAGAGATGGCCGCTCAAGGTTTTTTGCACTCGCACTCCGCTCACCGGTGAACCAGGATTGCGCACAAACATAGTATTGCGCACATCTATCGTTCTGAATCAGTGAAAAGTCACTGATAAACAGTCAGAATTGCAGCACAGGAAAAATCAGCAAAATCCACCGATTTTCAGCGAATTTTCGCTGATTTTTCAAAGATTTTCACTGATTTTTCTGCTAATTTCATAAATTTAACTGACTTTTTAGTGAATTTTCACTGATTTTCCAGTGATTTTTTTCACTGATTCGTTTTAATGGAAAATTTTTTCACTGATTTTCTCCTGTGCTGCAATTTTGACTGTTTCTCAGAGATTTTCGATAATTTTTAACTTTTTGTATTGGTCTACTTTTCATTTTGATGTGTGTTTCGGCTTGCAGCAATCTGAGGGTTTCCGTTAACCGGTGAAAATCAGGCTTTGAAGAGTAAAACTGTTTTTTTAAGTGGCGGTGAAAACTTTCAGCTTCGTTAGTGGTGCGTGGTCCAACAGTAGGGTCCTCTGCCCATCTCATCTCAAACTGGTTACTTTCATGACAGCTTTACTGTGTGCGCTTTCCTTACATTTTGATGTGCGCATTCCTATGCATGAAAATCAACTTTTTACTTGCATTGTGCGCATTCCTATGGTAGCCCCGCTCACTTGAAATTTGAAACGCTCCGCTCAGCATTGTTCTGTTTGCGCTCGCGCTCACACCTGCGCTCAAACCACTCACGCTCAGAAATGCACTCAAAGCGCTCGCGCTCAAACATACACTCAAAACACACACGCTCTCTCACTCCGCTCATTTTTTTAGACGAATGAAAATTTGAAATCATTTGAATTATTCAATTTATTCTACAAAAACGTTGACAAACAATATCAAGTAAATTAAAACTTGAACAATTTTTCGATTAACGTGTATTCTAAAATGAGATTTTCTTCAAAATGTTTATCAGTGAGGCGATTTCTTTTTTTTCGAATAACGTCTCCGGATACTGAGAAACCCCTTTCTACCGCAGCGCTCGAAGCCAATGACTAGAATTTCTGAGTGGAGCTGAGCGCTACCTCGCGGCGCTCATTATGAATTTTGCGCTCCGCTCTTAAAACGTGAATTTTGCGCTCACGCTCCGCTCAGCGCTCACTCAAATCAGTGAGCGCGCACTCATGAGCGCTAAACGGCCCATCACTGGAAAAAAAGTAGTAGAAATTGATTCTACTACTTGTATGATATTTAATTACTTTCAACTTGATGAGTTGACATCTTGAAAATTTGATAAATTTGACAAAAAACTTGATGTTTCCATTTCTGCTTCTTGTAACATAACGAAAAAAATACTTGAAGTCAGAAAATACAAAGTATTTTAATTTTTAACAAAATTCCAACTAAAGAGTTGAGGTTGAAAGTAGAAAAAATGATTAAAAGCAAAAACAGGATTTATTGGTATGGGCTTAGTAGGAAAACATTCAGAGTTTCTGTATAGAAATTCATTGAAAAATACTTGCATACAACTCTGAATTATAAAAAAACAGATAACAGTTGAAAATTAGGAATTAGTCTTTTGATATTATGAAAAACAAAACATAACTATCAGATAATTCAGTTTTCAACTGCTTTCAATGTTCTTCCTTTATTGTTGGACATTTCTTCTGACTGAGCTGCGTAATCTTGATTTTTTTTGGTATATCGGTTTAAAAGTATATTTGTGGCGGTCTGCGAAATGAATTTTAGCAGTTTCGGTGTGTGTTCTTCATTTATTAGTATAGTACATTCGTCATTCTCAAAATCGATCTCCGATGAAACTGATGCATCGTCAAAGTTATGCACTGAAAAAAATGAGAAATTAAAACTGCATAAAAGTGTTTAAAAAATGATAAATCTTATCCAAAAAAGTATGAAATTTGGATTTTTTTCCAAGACGGTAGAAAAAAATTGCATGAGATGAAATTGAAAAGACTACAAACGAATTTTTATATAATTTTCAAGTTGAGAAGCGAAGGAAAGTGTGTGGGAGAAAATTCATACGTATGGTGACTTGAATGAAGATTTTCATTTTTAAAGATTGAAAATTTCAATCGCGCTAGGTAGTTTCTTCAAGAGAGGAGATAGAGTTGCAAAAAACATGCTCAAATGTTTGTCTAGGTATTTATGATTTTTGAAGTGGCTAAGTATCCTTTGAAATTCTCACTGAAATGAGGATCATATGATGACTGAAATTCCAAAACGCAGTAAGTCCAAAAACTTTATATGAGAAAAGGGACTTAGATGTAACTTTTTTCCCAGTATGTTCAAGTCCTTTTTTTCATATACAGTTTTTGGACTTACTGCGGTTTTGGAATGTCAGTCTTCAATCATTATAACTATGTACTTTTTGCTAGGGTGGTGTTTTTGTGTTTTCTTATCGACTACTTTTTCCATTTATTTCGAGTGCAGAAGTATTATTTTGGAAATTTTTCGTGATGTATGAAATAGAATAAATTAAGCTTTCAAAAGGTACTCACTTTTTAATTTTCTTCACTTTGACAGCTTATTGTTTCCCTTTCCCTACAAGTAATCTTGAAATGTTTAGTTTCATTGTAAAAAAGTGTCAGATAGACGTATTGTCTATCTTCAAAATTGAAAAGGCGAATGTCCATTTAATTGGCTAAATTATATTTTAAATCTCTAGAATGGGCAGTTCCTTGACAATTGAATGCGTTTTTAAATAATTTTTGTCCAATTTGAAAATTGATGAGACTAGAGGAAGAAATCGTACAAAAAAAATATATTGAAAAGAATTTTCGTGAATGCGTAAATTTGAATACTTGATGTTAGTTATTTCCCTGATTTAATTTTTTCAACTTTTTGTATAATTTTTTTCATAACCTTTTACAATTCTATGCTGTGCGAAAAATCATAATTCGAAAATTTGTTCAATTTTCAAGGGACTTGACGTATTGCCCAATCCCGCGATTGAAGTATTTTTTGTCAGTTTTTTTGAAAAATCCTTTTTCCCTACTAATTTGTAGACACGTTAATCCACTATTTTTTCTGTGGTATTAGATTGTATGTTAATTTTTCGTTTAGCGAACTACTTCCCCAATATTCAGTCCTGGAAAAACTTCTGCCACAGGTTTCTAAAACTGATAATGGGGAGACTGGGCTGGTACCGAGAACGAAATTCCGAAAATACGAAAATACGAAAAAGTAGGAATATTGAATAATTTATTAATCTGATCGACAGAAATGATTGTCCGTGGTTATTAAGAATTAATTTCGAACTCTTGAAGTCTGATGAGATCCTTGCAAGGTGAAATTTTTATTGAATTCCATAATTCTTTGGTAAGAATTATTGAATTATGATGCAAATGAGAACTTACGTTCTCTGTATGTGATTTTTTATAATTTCCATTTTACTAAAAGACCTGAGTTTGTGTAAAGGTACCTTGTTTTCATAAATTTTTTGGAATTTTTTCGTACCTACGTCCAAAAATTCGTGTTTTTTACGCAAATGTATTTGTCTAAAGTATGATGTTATCATAATCGCATATTGATATTTGAAAATCGAGGCCATCTTGTATTTCAAAATTGGTTCATTTTTACGTGATGTAGAGTTTTTTCGTATCTCATATTCGATGGTCTATCAAAATCTAAAATAATATATAGGACACTTTTTGAGAAATTTTCAACATCGTACATCATCTAGATTTATGTACGTATATTTTCTCGGCAGTATATTTCATGTAATTGATTATCTCGAAAAATTGCATCGGTATAAACGTGAAAACAGAACCTATAGATTTGCAATAGGCACCAGGTCTACAATTCATGAAAGATACTGAAACACGAACGTTCTAACGTGATAAACTGTTCAGCGCAGAAAATATGAGGAAAATTTTCTCGATATCGAATATGACAAATGTAGTGTGTATAATACGAAAATAAAACACAAGGGTTGTCCGAGAAAAGTGAAATTATTATTTATGTACTGCAGCGAGTTTTCTTTCCTGCGTTCTAAACTGTGCATTTTTTTTTTGAAGCCAGAGTGTACTTGTGTGATTGTGTAAAAACAACGAAAATATCTCGTAAAAGGCGTTTTGTTTGGTAAAATCTGTTGCTGGAAGTATATACAAGCACATTCGCCGATTAAATGCTTTATCGAGTGGAATCGAAAAGGTCGAAATATAATTCGAGAAATGTGTTGTTGTTTTCGGGGGTGTTTATGAATTAAAATGCTTTTTTACGTCTGGCGAGAAACTATAACGCTAGGAATATTTACGATGAAAGTTTTCGTATTTTTTTTCTTTCTTCCTTCGTGTAATAAATGGTACCATTCGAGTTAGCTTTTGAAAGGTTTTGGAAAGGTTTATGCTGATTTTTAAGTAACGAAACGTTATTAGATAAAAGATACGATCGTATTTGTCGACCTGTTTTTTCATGCTTTAAATATCATTTTTCGTTGGTAAGAATTTGTCAAAGCTTTAATTCGAAAATCTGGGTTTTTACATGCAAGATCGAGTACAATTCGTTATCAGAATATCGCATCAGAAATTGACTTGTGCGAAGAGAATACGTTTAGTTTAGATAGTCTGAATTGTGCAGTAACAGCTAGGTAAATTTTCATTGGTCGAATAGATAACAGATAAGAAATTAACTCGGTTGGAATACAATAAACTTATCGAAATGTACGTAGATCTACGTTATTTCGTGTTCCATATCGATTAAATTTCAGTTCTTCTATCATTTTTTCTTCAACTTGTGCACGTATCAAGTTGTTTCGATTTTGGCTCTGTCGTGTAGGTTGTACCTTGCCTTCATTTGGCTTCGGTATTGGATTTTTCATGTTTAATAATCGATCGTAAATTGAAATCGCGATTTTTTTTCCATTCGTCATAAGCCAAAACATTCCTGGATCGTTGTAATGTTCGCTCGCTAATTCAAGTTGTACGTTTTTTTCAATCAGTCACCGCGAATTTGTTTTCGATTTCGGTTTCTTCGAAAAGTTCGAATCGCGAATTTTTTCGGGTTTCGTGATTAATTTGCGATACGTAAGAAAATGTTCGTGGTTTCTGGTTCCTGGTCCTTGGGAATGCTGCTGTTTCCAGATCCAACACCTGAAGCTAAAGGTAAGAATTTGCTATTAAATTTACTATCGTTGAATTTTCATTTAACTGAGTATTATTTTTTGACCAATGATGATTTTCGAAAGTCATCGGTATTGGAGTATTTTAAATGATCGAAAAGTCTAATCACGGGTTTTTTTGTTCGTCGTAATCGTTAGTTAGGATGAAAATGAGTTCGAACCGAAATTAGCATGCTCCTTAGGTGTCAGTTCTAAACCTGCGTAAAAGCTACGTTTCGCCTGCAATCCATGAAAAATATTTCGCTAAAATTTTTAAGAACAATGATTTGATACGTTTCTTGATGAAAATTTACTCCAAAATCAAACCTATTCGTGTCTTTGAATTTGTTCAGTTGTTTTGGCGAATTAATACGTTCTAGTTCCACAAAAGTACTTATTACGTTTTCGATCTATTTTCCGTAGATAAATAAATATTTTCAGGGTGGCCATTTTCTGGAAAACCGGAAAAAGTCAGGGAATTTTTACCGTCTGGAAAAGTCAGGGAATTTCGAAATTTCTGGCATTTCCGTTGGAATTTTGTAAAAATCCAGAAGAAGAATAAATTATCTGAAGTTTCTAGACTCATTTTACTATAAATTTTTCAAAAAAAATTTCACTCGCTCTGCTCGGGTCAAATTGTTTTTGTTGATTTTTGTATGTACTCGTATAATTTTTTGTTGACCAAAATGTACAAGAAAATTGATATTTAAACGCACGTTTTTGTCTATTGAATCATAGAGTGTTCAAAAAAAATTTCTTCGTAGAGAGTTTTTTTTTTGAACACGTACTTTTTGATAAAATGTAATGAGAAAAGTGAACGAAAAAATACAAATTCTCTTCCATTCCCCTTTCTTCTTTTTCAAAATCGTGATCCCCCTGAGCACGATTTTGAAAAAAGAAGGAAAGGGAATGGAAGAGAATTTGTATTTTTTCGTTCACATTTTGGGGAACTTTACTTACTTACTGGGAGTGTGAAGTGATGAATTTTCAAGTTTTGAAAGTAAAATTTATGAATTGAATTGTGAAGAAAATTTTGAATTTCCAGACTGGAAATATCCGAACTTTTAGTCTCACGATTTTGTTGACGCCGAAGTTTTTCCTTTTTATTTGAAATTTTTTCTGTTATAAATTCGAGGTCTCAAGTTTTTGTGCCGAGTTGAGAGGGAGGTGACGTCA
The DNA here is from genome assembly GCA_033439095.1 of Pseudococcus viburni. Lineage (NCBI taxonomy): Eukaryota > Metazoa > Arthropoda > Insecta > Hemiptera > Pseudococcidae > Pseudococcus > Pseudococcus viburni. The sequence goes on along the minus strand of JAVBJF010000331.1, from coordinate 71,129 downwards.
AAAATTTTCAGAATTGAATTTGAGTCATTTTTGTGACCGGAAAAGGAAGCATCTAAAAATCTTATAAGAAGTAATGATTTTTGAAAAAAAAAATTGTTGGACGTTATGCATTTTAAATCATTCTTCTGTACAATTTCATCACGCGAAAAAACCACCCATTCTCCATCCTTTAGGAATGGGATATTTTAAAGGTCTGGAAAACCTGGAAAAGTCAGGGAAAATAATTTCCGAGATATAGTGGACACCCTGATTTCAATTTTTTGTGATAACTAAACTTGGAATTTAGAAATTTTTCATTCAAAATGCTAAAAATGTATCTTTTTTGAAAATCTGAACGAATCTAGCCAGCGGGATACTGAGCATGATTCAACAATGATTGAATTACTTGAAAAAGCTAGTCGAAGTGAAAATTCTTCAATATGAATTTTCAAATAATTTTCATGAACTTTTATATCGTTCGAATTGTGCACTGCCATAAAATTTGCTCGTCAATTAATTTTTTTTTTCAATCAGTCACCGTGAATTTGCCTTTGGTTTCGGTCTTTTCGCGTTTTGTAATCCTTCGTAAAGTTCGAATCGCGAATTTTTTCGTTTTTCGTGACGTTGTTCCTGATTCCTGTATCATGTTGCTTGGTCCATGGGAAGCTGCCTGTTTCCAGCTCCAACACCTGTAAGAAGATCTAGCTGAAGGTAAGAATTATGTAACTATAAAAATTATTATCGGTGAAGGGTTAATATAGTATAATTAGTGTGAGTGATAGGTCTAGTTCATTATTATTCACCCTATTTCCGTGACTCAGCACTATTTTTTGACCATTGATGATTTTCAAAAGTCATCGATATCTCACCGTAGCTATTTGCACGGTACTGAATAAAAGGGTTAATAAACGCACATACGGTATGACGAAGCACCTGTTAGCCAAGCTGCTGGTGACTTCGCGTCTTACCACCACACATTGCGGACTGGTCGAAAAACCTTTCGCGGTTTCATCCCTTCAGCTGTACGATTTTCGAAATGTCGACATTATAATCGATTATTCTTATCTAGTTTAAAAATATAAAAGATTTCGGTCACACCCTTGTACCGAACCGCGCCCGATAAAAATTAAACGCCATAATAGGAAGTGCAGCATTGCGTAAAGTACCCGCTTAATTTGCAAGGGTGTCGAATCACTGTTTTATGAAAAGGGTTATCCCGATACGACAACTAATGTTCTACGTTCGCGATTCCTAGCTTAGAGTCGATACACCATCGTGATTTTACTTTATTTCGTTTTCCGTTTCAAATGTCCGATCGACTAGACGCGTTCGCTGGTTCGTTTCAGTAATAGTTATTCTTCTTCGGCGACGTCGTAATGTCGTCTGTCAGTCAAATATCTTTCAAAAGGGTGTAAATATCGGTGACTTGTACGCTCACAACAACGTAACTTCTGTCGTGTCGTCGACGTAAATTAATATTATTTCTGTTCGGTGCCATCTGTTACTCGAGTATATGAGATAAAAGTCGTAGATGGTTGCATAGCTGACGCCTGCTTTCCCTCGACTCGATTTTCTCTCCGGCTCGAACGTTTTTAGATCTGTTGTGAAGTATGTTCGAGAATTCTGAAATCATGATTTTCATATTTCATGAAGCTGGAAAATCCTTCAAATTTTGGAAATTTCACGCGAAAATCGTGGATTTTTTGAGCAGCCAAAATATATAAAAATAGATTTTTTGTGTCTGGAGATGACAATTTTTTCAAATTATAGCTCTCGCGAAGTCTCAGACTTTTTGAGAAGAGAGGTAATGTGTAAGGAGAGATCAAGGTGTCTGCTTACATGAAAAACAATAAAAACCAGAAATTAGCGTGAATTTCACTTTCGTGGTAAGAAACCTAGAAAAGAGCAAGAATTTTACTGTGAAAAGTTGAGAATTTTTAGTATTTTTGCTCTTCCTTGATTTTTTAATCGAAGTATAAAAAAAAACGATTTTTTCGGGTAAATATGAGGCAAGAAAAATTTCATGAGAATGGCCCGAAAAATCCAGAAAATAGCAGGAATTTTCATTTTTTAGATCCAGTAGACACCTTGAATGAAATTCCAGCTTTTGAGTACTCTTTTCTGCAAGAATTTTTGGCCTTGCTCCGTTTGAGGGTATCGAGTGAATAAATCGATACATTTGAGGTGTCGAACAAGAAATTCAATTTTCAGAAATTTTTTGATCGTCTCCTTCCCATAGAGGTTGAATCACTCTTTGATTTTTCCCTTCCTAGAACATTTCAGCATTTTGAAATTGAAGAAATATACCTTCCTCTTGTTTTGTCGAAGGCGTAAATTTAGTTACATTGAGGCATTTTTTCGCTTTCGCAGGTCGAAATATTTTACTTGAAGAGACATGGAAAATTTGAAAAATGTAATGCAAAAAACCTAAAGAATCTGGGAAAATTATATCTGAATAATAGTGTACATAGCTGTAGAAGTGATTTAAATGAGCAAAAAATACTTACAAGTGTTTATTTTGTCGGCCTGCCCTAAGTCCATGACATTCCGTCATTCCATGATTGAGTCAGAAATGCTAGTCTTTTACGATGCGAACGTTCTTCGAGTGCCTCATTGTATCGGATCATCAGTGTTTGCTTGGATACATATATCTATGTTCTTATTTTGCTGGAATATTCTTTTTCTATTCAGTTCATCATTCAGAATTTTGTAAATTTAAATCTTTTTTCCCCCCTATTTTTGAAACTTAAAATGGTAAAAATGAGGATCATTCCAAATGAATGGAATATACCCTGATTGATATAGTTTTGACTACTTTGAGATAGGCAACCAGTCGAACTAACCGGCGACTATCACTGTCTGACCATTCCCTCGTGAATAATTAAAATGGTATTTTTTAAATTTAATTCTGGTAGCAAATTTTAGTTCGAATCTTTTCATTTTATTTAAGTATTTGAAATAATTTTTGATCCTTTCCGGAATTTCTTGAAGTTACGTAAGAAATACGTTTAACGGACCACAAAACTTGAGAAGTCATGTTTTGGAATTCGAACAGAAAGCTGAGTCGATTCGAGCTGGGTTTTTTTGTGGTTGAAATTTGATTTTTCCATTGTTATAATTGAGATTGAGCTGGTTTGACTGAGAGTTGCTCATTTACATGTAGAATATTTATTCTACATTTACGTAAAAATGTAGGATATAAGTTAAATTTTTACGTAGAACGTAAGTGTAAAATCTGGTAAAATGTAAAATAAGCGTGTACGATCTTTTTTTCTGATTGGCTTAATAGACACATGATGGCTTGAAAAATCGCCCATAAAGCCAAAAAAATCCAAAATGATAATAAAAAAAATCACAAATATTTCTATCCCACGTATTTTTTGTTGAAAAAAAACAGAGTGTTTTTATGTTCCACGTAATATTTTCTGTCCTGAAATTGAATACAATTTTTCAAAAAAGGATTGAAAACGTATTAATTGATCTCTGATCGGTAAAAAACTCATGAATTAAATATTACAGTCAAGAAATTTGAACGTAATTCAATGAAATTGACGTTTTTTTCGGCTTATTTTACATATTCTACTTATTCTACATTCTACATTTTTTCCAAAACTTATTCTACTTTACTTATTCTACATCTTATTCTACATTTTATTCTACATTTTACATTCTACATGACAACTCTGAGTGATAGATTACTTACTTTTGTAAAATATTTGCTGTAAGAGATATTTTTAATGTCAAATGTGTGAAAATATTCCTATGAAAAGAAATTATATTTTCTTATCGATATTGATGAAACTATAGAAACTCGTCGAAAAAAATATTTCGTAGGTATATTTCTGACTAGCTTCTAATTATTTTTGCCTAAAATGAGACTTCGACGATTTAAGTCCTTTATTTCAAGTTCGAGGTTTTCAATTCTGAATTTTTTCACTTTCTTTAGTTCTATATTTTTTGAAATTTCAATTTTCAAAATTTTTCTAAAATTGGATTTTTTTAAATTTGAGTTTTCTTAAAATTTTCCCAATTTTGATTTTAAAATTTCTTTCAATTTTATATTTGAAATTTTTTTCCGATTATTAATTTTATTAATTTGGAAACATTTTTGATAAACACGAAGTATCGAAAAACATTCTTGAGTTTGAAAAATTTTAAAGAATATGAAGTTGAAAAAAATTGAAAAAATCGAAGTTGGAAAATTTTGAGAACTTGAATTCAAAAAAAAAATACGGTGGAAATTTTTTTAAATTGAATACACTTTTGAAAAAAATTAGGATTGAAGAAATTTAAGATATTTAGAGTTGAGAAAATTTGAACTTGAGATGAATTTAAATTTTGACCGTTGAAATCCCATTTCAGGCAAAAATGATTAGAAACTGGCCCTCGTTGATGTACAAAAGTTTCCATTACTAACGCTTATCACCAAGCTAATTTTTCAATTGCTGCAAATAAAATTGTCGAGATGAAAAATTGAAAGATAACTTACTCGGCTTTAATTTTCGTGGGCCTACATGTTCTGTAGTACCTATTTATCCCGGCTTGATTTTTTGTGGTTTAGTTACAGAATAATGAATTATTCCTTATTGATTTCGTGACACTACATATATTTTGGAAATTGATTTTTACCCATTTCCAAAATATATTCGTAGTGTGACCAAATCAATAAGGAATAATTCATAATCGTAATAAATACTCGATACTTATGATAGTTTCAATATTGCTGGCATCTTTACCCCTTCATTTCTTTTTGTCTGTTACTAGCAAATTTTCTCTCTATCTGTCGAGGGAATTCATACGAATATTACGCATTACGTGGATCGGCTAGGGTTGCGGGAAGGGTTAAAACGGACCGAGGGTATCCGGGTTTTGGAAACCTAGCGACGATATTCATAAATTTTGGGTAATATTTCGACGTTTCGTTTCGTTTCGTCCTCGTTTTGTTTTCGTCTACTTATTTTTTTTCTCGTTCGCGTTTCACGTATTTTTTCCTTCGCTTTTTCGATAGGTTTGTTGCCTTATGGAAAATACGAGTACATTTACTAAAAGTTTATCATTGGCGCCTGAGCCACTCGAATAACGCTTTTTCCCCTCCTCTCTAGCGTCTCTCGGTTGAAGGGACCGACAGTATGGTTTCGAATTCAGTCAACTGTAAAGTTTTCTTGTTTTTTCTACCGTCTGGAATGTCATCTCATCATCGTACAGTCGCTTTTCTAATAACAACACTAAAATATAACAGCCGTTTTCTCGAGAGCGTGTTCGAAGAGGCGAAAGTTTCGATGTCTTGAGAGGCGAATAGGGATTTCCAAATTAGGTTAGGTGTTTGATATACATCTACGTGGACCGATGAGATGAGAAATTAACGTAATCGTGTTGAAGTGTCTTGAGAGATGAGTTGGGTCGGGTGTACTCGAGTATGTATTTACGTAAGGGAATTGGTTGGATGAAAATTGAAGTAGATCGGGAGATGCTGGACGTTCGGTCAGATAATAGAGTGGTGTTAATTTGTATTTTAAGACCAATGTCGATTCATGAAGGATGCTTTACTTAGGGCCAATGTTTGATAATTAATGTAAATTAGTGCAAGAGTGTCTTGTACGAGGCGAATATTGAATTCGGAATAGTCGATCCGACGAGGAAATTTTTTGGAAACCAATGAATTTTTCACGAGGCTTTCCATATTTGCGGTGATTTTGTCGGTCGGCTCATTGAATACGGGCTCATATTTTTCCTAGCGTCTAAATTCGTTTCTGTTTCGTTCATTATTTCCTTTCTTTTACCACCCTTCACCCTAACGATACGTTTTACATCGTAAATTCTTATAGCTTCCTTTTTCTTTTTCATTTCTGTACCCTACTCGAGTCCCTTTTATATAGCAAATGGATTAACAAACTTTATTTTCGTATTTTTTTTTCATTCTGCTTTCTTCTCCTGCCAGATACGGTTTTGTGTATCTTGACGGTGTGCGGATTGTCTCCGGTTAAGTACCTTGGCTAGTATTGAGTCGGTATCGAGTGACGCCTGTTAACGTTTGATTTGAAATAATGCCGGAGACGAGGTTTGACGATGGGTTGAAATTTAGCCAAATTACGTTATCGAGAGGTTGCAAACGTCGAGGTGTCGAGATGCGTTGTTGAAGGATTAATTTTTTAAGCCCGTTTCGTCGCTTGAATTGGATGCTTCGATTTTTTTTTCAACTCTGGTGTACGTTTTATGGTAGATTGCGAATTTCGAAGGAGAAAAACATTGCTGTTTTTTAAATGATCTGCCTTTTCTTCACTTGTTTTTTTATAGCATCGTTGGTAAAGCATCTTTCAATGTGAAAATATTTTTGATTGAAGAGGTAATAAAAACTGACTGGTTTATTTCTAGTTCAACTAGATGAAAGTTGATTAAACATTAATCGAGAAGTATCTCAGCCGGCATAGTATGAGCCGAAATGAAAATAAATATCTAAACTACAATGACATCATAAAATAACCCATGTCTAGAATTCTAAATGCTCGTGTTATTTCCCGAATTTTTTTTCTATTTTCATCAAAAATTCAAAACTATCCCATCTCCTCGCTCTAAAAAATATAAAAATTTGAAGGGTGTTTGTCACTTTTTTCGACTTCAGTCACTTTTGGTTACTTTTCACGTCTGAAAGGTCACTTTAGTCCCTTAAAAGTCACTTGTTCTTCGCACTTCCAGACAAAAATTCAAATTTTCACGTAGAAATTGCTATTTTTCAAGATTCTTGAAGGAAACAAATAAAAAATTGATATTTGCTCGTTTGTTTGTTGTTTGGACGAAGGAATTTAATAAATAAAATTATTCACGTCTTTTCAGTCGATTTATCTTTGAAATGTTTGCAGAAAACTACAAAAAAATTGCCCCTCCCCCTAGAAAACTGAAAAAATTTAATTTTTGGTTACTTTTGGTTAATTTTTGGTCATTTTTTGGTCACTTTTTGCTCAATAAAAAATTTCGCTATGACGCCTGACGATCAACACGAAAAGCTGAAATTTGATGCGTACCCTATTTTTGACCTTCTGAATCGATTGGAAACGGTTTCAAGACGTTTTAGAGCCTCTAAATTTCCAAATTTTGCAATTTTTGAACTCTGGAAATGTAGAATTCATATGAGCCATTTTTATAGGCTTTTCTCAGTGCTGGAAAATTTCAAAATTTCTTGGAGGCTTCAAAATATCTTGACACCCTTTCCTATATCGATTCGGGAGGTCGAAATTAGGGTATATTTATACATGAAATTCATGTTTTTTTTTTTGTTGATAGGTATATAATATCAAATTTTTATATTCTACAAGGTGATGAGTTGATTTTGAATTTTCAAAAATTCGCAATATTTCGAGTAATGATCTTGGAGAACTTTGAAATTTTGGATATAAGATTTTTTTATGATGAACTTTTGATATTTCTTTGTTTTGGCCCAAAATTTTATCGACTGTTTGGATACCTCCCTTGATAGTTTAAAAGCTTTACCCCGAATATGAAGAAACTACAAACGTAAGTTGATAACTATGTAAAAGAATAAATATATCTTAAACAGAGAAGAACAATAATTATCAAAGAGTCACCAAGTCGGAATATATTTATTTACGTTTTAGTAATACAATTATAGATTAGATAATTCACTATTCCTGGTAGTCATATATTTACACTTTGAGGTGGCCATATATTTCTCCCTTTAATACTACCCTTACTTTTTTTTTTTTTTCTCAATTTGAATATGAGAGTTCAAAAGTTTTTGGTTACTAAAATCTTCTTAAATCATGGCCATACCATCACCATCATTCAAGCCCACAGCTTATAAATAAATTGTTGGTTCGACTTCCACATACAACCATTTATCCTATAAAAATATAAATTAATAATTATGATAAAAACTTTATGTTTCTCCTTTCGAAATTTTCTTTCCATTCCTATTCAAACTTTTCAAATATTTCCCCTTAAATATTTCCCCTTTACCAACTTTATATTATCTTGCTTAATTCTTTGAATTTTTAATTTTATTCTGAGTATTTTGTTACTTTGTGCTTAACTCCATAATTCTCCATTTTTTCATTTTGTACTTATCTCCATACTTTCCTGCTTAACACCATTTTTTCTCCATTTTTTTTCATTTCTTACTTATCTCCATACCTTCAAGCTTAACTCCATTTTTTCCCTTTCATATATCCGTACTTCACTCCTTCTTTCCTTATACTTACTTGCCTTCCACTCCTTAACTCCTTTTAAATTTATTTTAAAATATTCATCTCCGTTATCTCCTTTACTCCTTGCATCAACATACATCCACTTAACTATGTACACCCACGTACCTACGTACACCCACGTACCTACGTACATCCACGTACCCACGTACATCCACGTACCCACGTACATCCACATACCTACATAAATCGTAATTACATTTATTCGTATTCTCCAATAAATTTTTCTTACAAAATTTTCTATAAATTCTTGTTTTTCTTGCTTCTTACACCTTACCTAGAGCTTTTTGTTCCAACTTTCCAACTTTCCATCTAAAATTATTTCAATCTTTCAAATGAAATTCTCCGTTCATGTTCATTTTATTAGGTATTCATTATCAACTTCTTCATTTTTAATCATTTTAACCTTCTTTCTTACAAAATTTCCCATTTCATAAAGCTTTGTTTCTTATTTAATAAGCTTACAAATTTTTGGCAATTTTAAATTTTCAATGCCATTCACCGCAATTTATTTTAAAATCAAAAAATTGAAATTTGTACCCATAATTTTGGTGCTTACATACTTTCAACATGCTTTTAAACTACCTACTTAACTTCTTACCCCACATAAAATGGATTCTTTTTCATACTTTTCCAATTTCCAAGAAAAATGAAATTGTTCAACGTACCTCCGTTTCTACTTTCATATAGAATTTCTCTACTTTCATAATGTTCTAATTTTTGTACATATCCATCTTTCAATTGTAAATTTACCTAATTTCATTAGATTAGATAATTCACTATTCCTGGTAGTCATATATTTACACTTTGAGGTGGCCATATATTTCTCCCTTTAATACTATGAAAAATTTTTGATTTAAATAATTCAAATTTTGGAAAGAAGCAGGCATTAAACAGTCTCTTTTTAGTGACTTGTCCCCTATTTTCAAGGTTGGTCACTAAAAGTCACTTTTTTTGCCAAAAGGTCATTATTGGTCACCTTTTTTATCCTGAAGTCACTTTTTTCGTTTAAACGGCCTACCGCTCTTACATAAAATTATAAAAAATAAGGTTCTATCAAATCTTTTTTTACTACTTATTAGTTCACCAGCCTTGTTGATTGATAACTTGACGAAGATTTATTAATAAAAAAATGTTTCAGAAAAATTAGTTTACAGCCTTGTTGATTGATACCTTGACGAAGATTTATTAATAAAAAAAGTTTCAGAAAAAATGTTTTTTCAGCACTATCGCAGAAGGAAGTACTTACAGCTTGGGTTATGAAAAAATAGGGGGGATGTATTTATACTTATTATGAATTTTTTTTTGAAAAATAGGTCATTTTTTGCTTCATAAAAAGTCACTAAGTCACCATTTCCCCCCCAAAATCTGTGTTTGATACCTGAAGAAGCCAAAATTTGATTAAAAATATCGAATTGAAGAAAAATTTACGATATTCATTTTTTCACGAACACTTTAAGGTGTGCTCGATAACAATAATCAGTATTTCATCTCATAACCATCCCTTTTCACTTTAGAACCCAATAAGTCGAAAAATCCGCCCCAAAATAAAAGATAGAATACTCTTCACAAAAGAATACACTCGGCAAAAGGAAAAATAAAAATAAAGCCAACGTATCTGTTCGCAATACGAACTCAGTATTCGGTACCATACCCGCGAGAAAACCTACTACTACTCGATTGTCGTAGGTACTATAATGATAATGCAGAATAATGTCGTTTCCCTCTTGTTTAGAGAATTTAAGGGAAGTAATAACTCGAAAAAAATATAGCAAATCGAAAATAACGCGGTGCTGCGTACGCGAATAAAAAAATGAACAGAAAAAAATACCCGGAGGATTCTTTGATCTTTTAATTTCGAATCGGTATATCGGATCAAGAAGTAGGTGGGAATATAACAATAGCTTCTGGTATTATTTAAACATCAAAAGGTACCGAAAGGTATTCCAATTTATTTTTTTCTTCCTCGTACGTTGGATGATTCAAAGAGGAAAAAAATATTAATTTAGAATAAACACACGACGAAAATCATCGTGGTAATATTTTTTCATCGTTGGTTGTCATCCTCGTCGTGTTTCGAATTCGCTTACGTGAATTCGATTTACTCGCTAGAAGGAAGCGAAATTGATGGAAAATTCTTCCATTGGACGAAAATTAGAACATATCGAGTCGTAAAACTGACCGACAAGTGTCGATTAGAGTTTACCAAAGAGGTACCCAATTCGATATAAAATATTTATCCAGCCAAACGATACGTGATGCGTGTTTTGCTGCGGTCTTTCAACGAACGTGGCATTGGGTAGTTTTATATTGATGGGTTCATTATTTTTAGTATTGAGTTAGAGAGAATACGGTGAGCGATTTAGCAATACGACCTAAGATAAAGCTCGTTATTTTTATATACCAGCGAAACCGATATAAATTACCGTTGTTTATCGTTTTTTTTCTACCTCTGGGCTGCGAAAAAAGTCGGCCGATTGTGTTTTGCTCGTGATACACATCTATGCATACAAATAAAAATTACTCCTATCAGTGGTCATTTTTTCCATCATTTTATTACGCGCACGCGGTGGATGGTTTTCGAGGACACTGGAAAAATGCATTCCGTAGTAATTAATTACTTCGAAAAGTACAATAAAGCCAAAAATTTCGCCGCGAGATATGAAATAACGAGCTTTTTCAGATTATAATGCTCGCGTATCGGACACGTCGTAAAGAAACGAATTAAATTACGGGGTCGAGTCGAGCTGAGCCGAGCCCGGGTTTTTGGTTTGGTCATTTTTCGTCGCTTCGGGTGGCACTTTGGAAAACCCTTTATGGTCGTTTGAAATTTCCCCGCTGAACAGCGACCGTATTACCGGCGAGTTGTTTGAAAGTAGATTGTACATGCGACGTGCGTGACTATTGGTGAAATTGCGAATATTAGAAGAGCTTTTCTGCTTTATTTTGATGAGCTTTGCGTACTGACGGCGAAGAGAGGCTAGCAGAGATGGAATAGGAATTTGGTTGATTATATGAAAGATGAAGCTGAAAAGAGGAGGGGTAAAAATGTATCATTATTGGACACTAAATTGCCGAAAACAATTTTTCCTGAGATTTTTTTTTTCATTTTGAAATTTTTTTTTGCATAATTCTTCCTAATTTGAGTATCCTATTTTACACGCAGAAATTTCCACAAATAAAGAAGGTATCCTAGCTCGAAGTGAAATTTCGAGCTCAAACAAAAATAAATCGAAAGTACATCATAAAAGAACCTCATGTCCAAAATTTCAGGTGCTGAAGTTTATTTCTTGAATTTTGGCGAATTTTTGAAATTTATCACTTCATCGCCCTGCAAAATATGAAAATTTGATTTATGCTGGAATCGAATATAGGGCATGTATCAAATTTTAGCTTTTTTGTTGATTAGTTCAAATTTTCATATTTTACAGGGCAATGAAGTGATTTAGAAATTTCAAAAATTTGCCAAAATTCAAGAAATGAACTTCATCATCTGAAATTTTGGATGTAGGATTCTTTCATGATGTACTTTTGATTTATTTTTGTTTCGGCTCAAAATTTTACTTTGAGTTGGGATACCTTTCATGGACTACAGAATGTTTTCGGTTGGATGCGCTGTGGGATTTCCATGTTTTCGAGGTCTTATCCAATCTCATGATTGAAATTATTGTTTGATGAAATTTTTGTAAGGTGTATCAACTTTGGATGAACGTTTTCCAATTTTTTCTGAAAATTGTGTGGGGAGATGGCTCAATAGTTGTGTTTAGACCTCAAAATGACGAGGTAAAGATTTCACCCTTTCGGCTCCACATTTACCCTTCCTCACCAGACCCTAATATCTGACTTTATTCCAAAAAAATTTCGATTTTGCTTCAAAAATATAGTTACGAGGATGAATGTATTATCCAAAAGTACATACCATAGGCGCCTATTTTTCATCATCGCCGTGTTTTTCCAGAGGTCTTTGAAATATCGTCGCGCTATAGTTAAAACCAGCTAAGTGCCATTTTTTCAGAAATTGAGGTTTTTACATTTTTGGGTTCTCTAAAGCACGCCAAATCGATTAAAATTTGAATAAAATTCTAAAAAAATTTTAATTCGATTTTACAGCACATCTAAAAAATGCTAAGTCCACGAAGTTGAAAAAAAAATTCTAAATCCGTCTAAGTCCCGGTTTGCTATCACAATAGATGCGAGATTACATTTTTATCTACGTGATATTAACCAGAATGAAATAAGGAAGAACGAAGAAGTCGTTAATGATGGATCCAGAAATAATATTAATTGAAGAATGCGAGATTGGTTTGAATCAATATTTTCCTTATTCGCCTGCATTGTACAAACAGTACAGGTAATAAGGTTCATCATAACGATTATTCGTACAAAATATTCAATTACACACAACTAACCTGCATTTTGAGTTGAACTTCAAGTAAATACGCCAAATTTTCTAAAACTGTTTAAAATTCTACACGACTTGAATGAGAACCGTTTCAGAACAGCATGATAAATGGAGGGAAAATTTTACAAGGGACACTTATCACTAGATAAACAATGGACTTAGCTGTTTTTAATCCTGCTTTTACATCTAAAACCTTCTAAGTGCCAAAAAAATTCCAGTATATTTTTGAAAAAATAAAATTTAACATTCAAAAAATCTGAGACCCCCCAGAGATGACAAATTCCAAAATTTCACCATAAAAGACCAAAATTTGTAAATTTTATTCAATTATTTAGCTCTCCTATATAAAATGAGAAATGGCACTTAGCTGGTTTTAACTATAGCGCGACGATATGCTATTTTTCATACATTTCAATATTTAATAAAAAATTGTAGATTTTTTTGACAAAATTTTCTCTGAAATGCCGTTGGTACGAATATTTTATCCATTAAAATCATTGGCGGCGATTTTCCATCTTCACCCCCCCCTCCCCCGCAAGCCATAATTTTCAAATGAGAAAATGCACTGAACATGTTTTCTTAATCAGAAACAAGCATGGGAAATCGACGTTGATAATTTTTTATGGAGTAAAATATATTCCTACTAACATCGTTTTAGGGAAAATTGAAAACAAAATATCACGATCTCTTATTAAATATTGAAAATGCACGAAAACTAATATTTTCAAGGACCTCTGAAAAATAGACGCCAATGGTATTTTTGGGTAAAAACATTATTTATTCATAATGAAACCATTTTTGAAAATAGTAATTTTAGGGTTCGATGAGAAGGATTATTTACTGTGGAGTCGAAGAGTGAATTTGTTACCAGGTGGTTTTCAAGTTCTAGCGATAACTTTTGTGTTCTTCCCTTATTAGGTTTTGGAAAAAAGTTGCAAAATGATCATTGATCACCCATAGTTCCTTTCAAGTCTTATGATAGGCAACTTGTTCATCTACTGTCTATTTTGGTGGTAACCGGTTGCATTAAAATTCTGTGTGGTGAAATCCACTCATCAATATCTTGTTTAAAGAGCTTTTAAAATGGATGATTCAAAGAGTTGTGCAAAATATGCATGTTTAGTTTCTGGATTCTCACTTCGTAATACAGTAACAATTCGCGTATATCAAAACGAAAGAGTCAATTGTCGATTTCAAAAATCGGTCTTTAATTTTATTGTGTGCACCTAATACCTATTTAAGAAGTCGGAATGTGCCTTTTTGTTGCACACGTTCAAGAGACAGGAAGTTTGTTCACGCAGCTCTCCATTAATTTCGCCCGTAATGGACGATGCTGTCATCTTCAGATGAATTTTTCGTAATTTTTGTTGAATAAGTTGTCCACTTATGATATAGTTTGTCATTATTTGAGGCGGAATCATATCATTGACCTTTGATTAAATTTATTTTTACAACCTTACTGATGTAAATGGTGAAAAATCGACGATTATGGCTGAGGAATCGGACTTCTGAATATTTCCTGCTTTAGATCTAACAATTCACTTTTCTTAATAATTTATTGAAATTTAAAAAATTCATATCTTGAAAATGAATAATTTCCATTAAAATTAACTTGATTAATTTAAATAAATAAATGAATAAATGCCGGAATAAAAGAATACTTGGAGATTCGGATGTTCCTGACTATTGTTAGTAGAACAGGGCATTCCTCCGGCAAGTATTTTAAATTGGTAAGCCAACATTTTCCTGTTTGGGGCTACTAAGAATCTCAATTCACAAGGATTGTAATTGTATTATCTGTTTTAGTAAAATAAGTTTTCTATTTTCCCTTGGGGAGGGTAAGTTTTCTTTTTCCGGAAGGAAAGTAAGTTTTCTTTTTCCGGAAGGAAGGTAAGTTTTTCTTTCTTAAAAGGTGGTAAATTGGCTAAAACATCAAAAAAACTGATAAAAAACATTATTAAAATCAAAAAATTGACAAAAACCACCAAAAACATTAACAAAACCATTTAAAAATTGGCAAAAACATTTGAACAATTGATAAACCCCACCAAAAATTGATCAAAATTACAAAAAAAAATTGATAAAAACATTCAAAAAATGAACAGAACCAAAATAAATCAAGAATCAACACTCAAATTCTAAAAACAGTACATCGGTCATACATTAGTGGTAGAAGAGGAGTGATTTCATGTCCTCGCGAATTATTCATTTTGAAAGCTCCGAAAATAAGAATGAGGCAGTCTGCTGTTTCAGCATAAAAAGGCAGTGAGAGAGAGTGAGTTCTCTCTGGTGAGTATCCTGCCCGGAGAAGTCGACTTGAGGAGCTCCCCCAACGCCAGGAGTTCGCCAATGAAATAGAAAGATTCCGATGACGTTTGGAAATGGACCATGCGGACTCCCCTCGGGGCTCTAGATGTTGGTGTGAATGGTCCCAGGATCCGTTAGCGAATCTGATCACATGTCCGTAAATTTTGGCGACAATGTGATCGTATGGAAAATAGACGCCGTCCTGTTGGGGCGTTTCCGGATGGGTGGCCGCATAGTCCAAGATCTAGTCCAGGTGATGGACGTGGAACCATTTTTTCGCTCGTTTATTTCAGAGCAGAATCTTAGGAGCTTTTCCTTCTTCAGATCTTGCCTGGAGTGCATAATCGAGGGGAGGGGAGCCAACTATTTAAAGCCTTACTCCGCCAGCACTCTCGTGAGGTTCTGGATGAGCTCCCTCAATTTCTGAATGGAAAATTCGATGCCAGGTTTGGTTTCAACTTCTCCAAAGGACAATATCATTCTTGGAGGAACCTTTTCCAATCTCGAAATGAAATAAATCAATTGCGAGATTGATAGGAGCCATCCATTGATCTTTAATGTGCCAGCATCAGTTCTTTTTTTTGACTGTTAAGATATGGTCAAGCATGGCAAAAGCGAAACCATCCCCAACCACCAAGTAGTCGGCCATAGTGTAGCCAAGGGTGCATTGTCCAATTACATGAATCGTTTTCGTTCTGTACTCAAACGGCGCAATATCTTGAGACGATCCAATACTCAATTGGGGTTTTCCAACTCGCTCTTGAGTTTTGGAGAGAGGCTTACCCTTATTTTTGGTTACCCTACCTGTTTTAAACTTGGTGGGTGTAGATTTATAGAGATCCACCAAGGGGGATGCTACCTGATTAATCAGATTTTTCTTCGGTGGGACGAACTAGGTGGCCAGAGCTTTCATCATTCTTGAGGTCAGAGGGAGTGGCGCGGTTTTGTACAGTGGCACATCTTTCTCCTGTTTGATTACCTCGATGTAGCTCGACGGCGTATCTTTGTTTTTTGTTGTAACTCGTTTAGGAGTTTTGTTTTCGACCTGTAGTTTTTGATTTACGAGTTTTTCTTCTGTTTTTTATTTTCTCACGAAGAAATAATGTATGAATATGATTTTAATACGTAAAATAAAAAAAATAAAAGTATAGAAACGTTTCATTTGCTAATATATGTAATAATGATACTGCAAATTTGAAGAAATGTAAGATTTGTTGGCGGGTTTTAAAAGATTTCTCCCGGACTATTGGATGAAATTGGATGAAATTTGGATATGTGATGTAAAATAACATTTCTGACAGGCTGACGGCCCTTTTTTCATTTTTTTCTAAATTCTAAAAAATATTTCACATAATTTTTTTCTTGCAAAAATCAAAAAATGGGCTCTGTCAGCCTGTCAGAAATGTTATTTTACACCTCATATCCAAATTTCATCCAATTTCATCCTATAGTTTCGGAGAAATCTTGCAAAACCCGCCAACAACTCTTAATTTTTTCAAATTTTCAGTATCATAATTATATTGGCAAATGAAACCTTTCGATACTTTAATTTACTTTATTTTACGTATTAAAATCATATTCATACTATTTCATCATTTCATCTTGAAACTAAAAAAAAAAACGCAAATTCAAAACTTCATTTCTGCTTTATCAATTTCTCACTTATGCAATCCGAAAAGCGTAGAGCAACCTCTTATAATATTTCAAATCTAAAATAGAAATTCGGTCCTGCAAAAGTCATATTTCGTAGTTTTAGGATCTTAAAAGTTGAATTTTTATTGATTTTTTTTGGAAAGTAGGTACTGGTGACTTCTCCTTCATCCCCCTTGTCATTAATATATTGAGTGAAAGGTGAAAAACATTAGGAGAAAATTATTTCTGAAATATTGTGGCTGGACACCTCGACTGTGCTCCATGAAAGATGCATTTTCCAAATAGGAGAATTTCCTATGTATTGATATTTGAATTTTTAAAATTTACTGATTTCTAATGATATTGAATGGGTCTTCTGTTTCCAGATTTGATGTAGTACGTTTTTAAAATCACAATATCTCGAAAATAAAATCCGCGATTCATATTTTTCATTTGAGTTGTTTGTATAAAATCTTGACTCTTTTTTGGTGATGATTTCTTGAGCTTTATAGCATTCATCTTTAAGGATTTTTTTTCGAAATTTGAAATATGAAAAATGTATCTCTGCAAAAGTGAATGTCAAGCCATTTTTTTTAAATTTTCGAATTTTTTGGTTTTGAGAATTTTTTTTTAAGAAGTACAAAAGTCGAAAAAAATCTGAATTTTTTTAATTATTTGTAATCAATGAGGGATGAGCCCATATTTTTTGAAGGGATTTCATTATTTTTTGGGCGTTATTATTTTTTACGGAGCAATTTTTGAGTTCTGGAATTTTCAAATCCCCCCCCCCCCCCAATATCTACGAATACCAGTTAGCAATCTGGACCCAAACATAACAATGTTCAATTAGAAGTAGTATACTTATGTACTAAGTTCCAGAATAAGAGGAATTTTAAGTTGAAAACTTTCACATAATTCCTGTTGAAAAAAGCTCACATCCTTTTCACATTGAAATTTAAACAAGATTTCAATTGCAAAATATTCTCACATCTTTTTTTCTTCATATTTCAAACAAGATTTCAACTGCAAAAATTCTCTCTACCTACATTTATACTTTGATTTCTTAAACAAGCTATCAAGGGAAATAATCTCACATACTTTTTACTTCAATAAATTTTCACATCTTTTTTCACGTAAGTAATATTTTCACACCGTTTTCACATCAAACCATTTTTCTAGTATTTAGTTACCCTCATATCTTTTTTACGTCTCTTGGAACCTTCATTTGAAATGCAAAATGAATTGCATATTTTCAAAAAAAATTGGTAAAACCGCCTGTTCTATGTCACATCACAATACACATGTGTAGTAGTTGATAGTCCTACGGAGCTGCTGCCCTCGTAATAGTGTGATACTGGGAAACCAGCACTATAGGCGAGAATGTAACCGTACGGCGTGCGCGTGTTGACTACTATACCAGTGTAAATATATGAATTGGGAACGTTCCATTCAGATAGCTTCATAGGTAGATGAATGGGAGATTCCCAAGAAGTATAGTAGAACAGTTGGTTTTACCAATTTTTTTTTTGAAATTGTGCAATTCATTTTGCATTTTAAATGAAGATTTCAAAAGATGTGAAAAAAATGTGAGGATAACTAAATACAAGAAAAATGGTTTGATGTGAAAACGACGTGAAAATATTTCTTATGTGAAGAAGATGTGAAAATATGAAGTGAAAAGTATGTGAAATTATCTCACTCCAGAATAAGAGGAACTTAATGTGAAAAACTTTCACATAATTCCTGATGAAAATAGCTCACATCTTTTTTACTTCATATTTCATACAAGCTATCAAGTGAAATAATTTCACATTGGAAATATTTTCACATCGTTTTCACATCCAACCATTTTTCTTGTATTTAGTTATCCTCACATCTTTTTCACATCTGTTGAAACCTTCATTTGAAATGCAAAATGAATTCCATATTTTCAAAAAAAAATTGGTAAAACCGCCTGTTCTATATCACGTCACATTACACATGTGTAGTAGTTGATAGTCCTACGGAGCTGCTGCCCTCGTAATAGTGTGATACTGGGAAACCAGCACTATAGGCGAGAATGTAACCGTACGGCGTGCGCGCGTTGACTACTACACCAGTGTAAGTATATGAATTGGGAACGTTCCATTCAGATAGCTTCATGATAGATGAATGGGAGATTCCCAAGAAGTATGGTAGAACAGTTGGTTTTACCAATTTTTTTTTTTGAAATTGTGCAATTCATTTTGCATTTCAAATGAAGGTTTCAACAGATGTGAAAAAGATGTGAGGATAACTAAATACAAGAAGAATGGTTTAATTTGATGTGAAAACGATGTGAAAATATTTATTTTATGAAAAAAGATATGAAAATATAATGAAGTGAAAATTATGTGAAATTATTTCACTTGATAGCTTCTTTAAGAAGTCAAAGTATAAATGTAGAGAGAATTTTTGCAGTTGAGATCTTGTTTTATATAAAGTGAAAAAGATGTGAGATTTTTTCAAGGTGAGATGAATCCAAAAAGTTCCTATTATTCTGGAACTTACATTTGTATCAAGCATATTTCTTTGGTCACTTGCTAATGACTTGGACACTTTTTTCATCAAAAGTCACAAATATTGTCTTTTTTAAAGTTGAAGACGTATTTCCTTCCGTGTATGAAATTTTTTCTGTAATAAATTCGATCTCGTTGATTGGGGGAGAGGGGGGTGTCAAATTGAGAGGTAGATACTAGATAACATTGGAAATGAGTCGCGAAAAAGTCGCGAAATTTGATTTTGAAAAATCGGTAGACACCCTGCTTAAGCAGATTTGAAGATATTTGCCTCGTTAAAAACTCAACAATTCGGTGGGTATTCTCTTTTTAAACGACGATTTTCGGCGATCAAGAATTCTTGGAGTCTAAAATTGACGAAAAACACCAAAGATATTAACAAAACCATTTAAAAAATTGGAAAAAACATTAAAAAAATTATCCAGGTATCATAGCAGGCCACTTTTTTAGAGTGTTTGTCACTTTTTTCGACTTTGGTCACTAAAAGTCACTTTTTTCCTTCCAAAGTCAATTTTTTTCTAAACTTCAAGCAAAAATTCAAATTTTCTCGTAGAAATCGCTATTTTTCAAAATTTTTCAAGAAAATAATTAAAAGTTGATAATGATTTTTCAAAAAAATTTCCAATAATTCATATTTCTAAATTTGAAAAAATTATATTTTTTTAAATCAGTAAAGTAATTGATTTTTGAGTCAATTCCCCATTTGACAGAATAATTTTGACTCAAATAAATCAATCAAACAATTGAAATATCACAGATTTTCATATAAACTCAACTCACTGATTCAATAAGGCACAGTTTTACGAAAATTGACGGATTTAGATTTAGAGAGAGTAGGTCATATATTAATTGTTTGTTCCAAAAATCTCGTCATTTTTCAATTTTTCTTTGCTCAAATCTGTATAATTAAATTAATTATGTATATCTGCCTCCTAAAGTGTCACTAAAAAAAATCGATTTTTAGATTACCTAATTTTTTCGTTGAATTTTCACCCCCTCCCCTCATTTTTTCTTGAATTCTCGGCCCTCTTTTTTTAGCTATAGTGGTGGTGAAATAAAAAATCGGAACTTATTACGAATTCCGGATAATTTTTGGGAACTTTTCAACATTAGAATTCGGCAACACTGTGTTACAACCGTAATGAAATTATTATTTGTTTGTAGTTTTGACAAAGGAATTTAATAAAATTATTCACGTCGCGTCGTTTCAGTTTATATCTTTAGAATTATTGCAGGACACTTCAAAAAAATCCCCCCCCCCCCATCTAAAAAAATGAATTTTTGGTTACATTTTGCTCATTTTTTGATTACTTTTTGGTGATTTCTTGTTCGAATAAAGTTACTAAAAGTTACTTAATTTTGATAGAGTTTCGCTATGATACCTGGAATGAAATTATTCACGTCATTTCAGTTGATTTATCTTTGAAATGTTTGCAAAAAATTACAAAAAAAAACTCCCCAAAAAACTATAAAAAAAATCCCCCCCCTCGAAAAAATCGAATTTTTGTTTACTTTTAGTTGCTTTTTGGTCATTTCTTTTTGGTCACTTTTGTTCAAAAAAGGTCACTAAAAGTCACTTTTTTCCTTCGAAATTTTGCTATGATGCCTGGATTGTCTGAAAACATAAAAAAATGGCAATATGAATTTACCAAAAAATTGATAAACCCCACCTAAAAATTGACCAAAATTACCAGAAAAAAAACATTCATAAAATGAACAAAACCAAAATAAATCAACAACCAACACTAAAATCACACAGTACATCAGTCGTACATTGGTGGTAGAATAGGCGTGATTTCATATCCTCGCGAATAATCAATTTCGGGAGCTCCGAAAATGAGAAGGCAGTCTGCTGTTTCAGCATATCTCAACTCGCCGTTCGCTGTAATTCCCGCAATGTTTCCATCGATGTTCACAAAAAATCTTCCTTTTGACGGTATCCTACGTAATTCGAAAATAGCCCGGTATATTGGTTACATTTCGGAAATTATGTTTAGTCTGGCGAAAAACGTCTTTAGCATGGTCGTTGTCTTCCTTCGGACACTTATCAAATTACCGATTTCGCTTTGAAGTTGTTCGCGTCGGTATATTAGGAATCGAATAAAGCAAATCGAGTTTGGTTATCGGCGAAATTTCCACTGTTTCGCTTTCTGGTCAGTTTTATTATGTAGACCGAAGGAGAGTGAGAGTTGGACGAGGTAAGTTAATAATCCGCTACGTAACGAAATAAATTCCTTCGATTCGCGTATATTCACAATATTTAGGGTCTTACCAGCCGTGTCACCGAAACGTCAACTTTGAAAAGGGTCCGAGACCGAGACTGTATCACGTTGCATATTGGCGAAACAGAAGGACACGAGGATAACCAAGTATACAGATATTGTTTGTAAAATAAAAGGGATTCGGGGGTGTATTTCATATCGAGTTTTCCTCCTTCTTATACAATAACTTATAGTTAATTATTGTCTTATCTATATTTGGGAGAAATTCACTGTTGCTCGTTTACCTCCCTCGAGAACGAAGGGACGACGATGGTGCACTTAAGTGAAAATCAAATTCATTCGTGTAACGTTTGCCGGTACCTAAATGTTTGAACATGGTATGCTTCGCGTCGCTCATGTCGGAGGTCGAACCTAAGCGTATTTATTATATCGGTATGTTGTGTAATAATATGAGAAATATGCTAAGCTATTTCTTTTGAATAATGTTAACGATAATTGATTCCGGCTCTTTGAGAAATTCTTATATGTTAAGACTATACGTATAGAAACGAAAGAATAACCGTGTAAGTAATTTATCTGATATAACGAACATGTCGCTAGAGTTTAATAATGGAACTAATTGGTGAACTATGTTATACTTCATCCGAGAATAGGATCGACCCCCTCGTCCGCCTTCCCTTTGCAAGCTGAGCCAAAGACAAAAGTATTCAAAACTCGTGCGTTTATTACTCACGTGTGGTCGATGAATGACATCTTTGTATACTCCATACAACGCCTTTTATTCTGATGTTCGACGACGTATAAATATTCTTCGTTCTGTATCGGTCGATTGTGTTTAATTGGATCGTTTTCTCGAGTGTTTGAAGTTTTTTCGAAAATTTGATGGATAATTTTCCAAATTTTTGTGATACTCTCTTAATCTGAATCAGTCAAATTGGCTGATTGAAAAAGCCAGAATTTATTTATTGATTAAATCAGTGAAAAATTTACTGATTGAATTAGTGAATTTTCATTTTTGAATCAGTCATTTTTTTCTTAACTACTGATTCAAAAATGAAAATTTACTGATTGAATCGGTAATTTTTCACTGATTGGCAGTCAAATTTCACAGATTAACAGTCAATCCAGTGACTCAGTTTTGTCGATCTCAATCAGTAAATCTTCAGTTTTTGGATGATTAAAATTAGGCAGACCATTTTCTAAGTATATAAAGTTCTGGGACGTTTCCACCCAGTGAAACAAACATCCCACCCAGTGAGAACAAATTTCCCAAGCAGTCATTTTGATTTACCCCAGTCCTCAAAACTGAAGAATATACGAAAGAAAAATCAAACTGAAAATTATGAAAAAACGGTTAAAGTACACAAAAAATTGACTTTTTGATACATTATAGTTGAAAACTAAAAAGTTTTTAAAAAAACTACAACATTAAAAAAAAAACTAAAAAACAAAAATGAAATACCAAATTAAAAACCTCAATTTTTTCGAAAAAAATTTACTCGCGAAATCTCGGTTGGCATACTTATACACCAGGATCTGGCTGTCGATACCACCTCTCTTTTTTCTTTAAAAATTCAGCAACTGCTTGTCTTGGATCATAGTGTGCTATACCTACCTACACCATTCAGAGCTACAAACATTCGCGAGGTGATGGTAGCATCCGATGTTGACATACGATGCGGCGATTTAAATTGATTATAGTGAGAGATGACTTTTTCCGGTTTTTCCATGGTAATGGAATGGGGAGAAACGATAAGTAATGCACAAATTAGTTTTTGCAAAATTCCAGTTATAATAGGTATCATTTTTCGAATTTTATGAGACATGTTTACGCCGTCATCAGGGATGTCCAATTCTCCAATTTCTTCGATCTTTGGCCAGCAATCACACACATTTGTTGCAAACTCAGACACTTTTTCTTCGCCAAAAATTGTTGAAATCAATTCACTGAGAAAAATTGAGAATGAAAAATGAATAGAAAGTGTTGCAAAAAATTATAAATTTTATTCAAAAAAAATAAATTTTATCCAAAAAAAAAAAAATTTTATCCAAAAATAATGAATTTTATCAAAAAAAAAATAAAGTTTATCAAAAAAAATAAAGTTTATCCAAAAAAAATAATAACGGGGCACCATTCGCAAAATTAGCAATTTTTATCAAAAAAAATAATAAAATGTATCACGAAATTTGGTGTTTATTGCATAGAAAATAAAGTTTGTCAATTTTGCGATAAATATTATTATTTTGCGATAAATATTATTATTTTTTGAATAAATTTTACTAGTTTTGTGAATGGTACCTTTTTATTATTACGTTTAATAAAATTTATTATTTATTTTTTTGAGTGAATAATCGGCCATTATCGATCATTTCTTTTGATGTTTTACTGTTTAAAAACGAAGAAAAACTTTTTAGGATGTCATTTTCTTCAATATTCAACCTTTCATCCAAAAAATTTATAAATGAAGAAACAAATTGAAGCGTCCGTTTAAAAAACAACCATAGTCCAGAATCTGTATATGAGAAAAGGGACTCAGGTGTATCGAAAAAAAAGTTACACCTGGGTCTTTTCTCATATACAGATTCTGGACTATGATTGTTTTTTAGACGGACCAATTTCATGTCTGATGGCAGGCCAAGCTCGTGTACCTGTTGCAACATTACAATTCACAACATTTCGACGTTTTCTTCCTAATTTTTCTTTCTAATATTTTCTACTTCAGAACTTTTTAAAAAATTTTTCAAACCTTAAAATTTTTTCAAATGAAATACCTATTCTTTCCCACATTGATTTTTCCTTTAAAAATTTCTTACCTCTTCACTTTCTTTTTAATCTAAAATTTCCTCAGATGATATTTATCAACTTTTTTTTTCTAATCGCTTTTCCATTCAGTTTTTTTGCCAATATAACAACTTTGAATTTTTTTTAATATCATTCTACAAAAAACATTATTTCAAAACATTAAAAACAATTTTTTTATTCGATAATGAGATCGGCATGCTACAGAAAACATTATCTTCCAAATAAACAAATTTTGAGAAAATATTGAGTTGAAAATTTAAAAAAAAAATCGTGTTTGAAAAAAATGAGGTGCAAAAATTTACTGCGGGACCCCCTCCCTCCTCCTCGGCGCCAAAACAATTTCTCACCCAGTGAAAATTGCTTTAAAAATGGCCTGAAATTAGGAGAATAGGGATGGAGGAAAGTGAGGAAATATGTAGGAGTGAATCGATTGTATCGGCTCAAAAATATGTGCTGTGATGGATAATTTGGTTTCTAGGAGAAAAACAGCTTACCTTATAGGAAATGTTTTTTTGGCTCCTTTTGTATTAGATTCTTAAAAAAAAAATTCGCCTGAGCAGTAACTATACCTTCTTCAGTAAAAAATAATCCATTTTTAGAAAATTTTGGTGAAAAATTGTCTTCATTTAATGTTTTTTTCATATGACCCTAGATTTTTTTTGTTTTTTCCGCTGTTCCATCTCGAACTGTACATTACGAGAATAAATTGATTCTGCCGCCTTCGTGCATTCCTCATGTACCTAATGGAGTGAATTTTTTTTAAATGTTACTTTTTCACCAATTTTTGGTCACTTTAGGAATTTTGAAAAGTTACAGAATGCGTTCAGTTTTTTTATGATTTTGATTTAAAATACATATTTTCTTCCGGGTTGAATTTTTTTTGTAATAAATTTGATCTCGTTGATTATTTTTTTTGGGGGGGGGGGATCAATTGAGAGGTAGATACCATGGATAAAAGTCGAGAAAATATGTTATTTTGAAGGTTTGAGGTTCTGAAGTAGTTTACCGTGAGACTATTTTTATTCCGGGTAGGGTAGTTGTGATTTGGTGTATTTACTTTTATAGAATCTTTTTTCACCATTAATGCGATCATTATGATGTATAGAAGCACGGTAAATTTCCGCCCTTGAACATCTTACTTCGAGCTAACTATCCCTCCCTCTGCCCTCAAAATTTAAGATATTTTATTTTTGTAAGAAAAAAAAACAACATAAAGAACTTCAGGGTAAATATTCTTTGCCTTAAGTAAGTTAGGTATACATATATTCGAAATCACAGTACGAAAACAAACCAATATGACTTTTAAAAAAAGATTAATATTCTTCTTTGTATCAACATCAAGTTAAGATTAAAATAGTTACAATTTATATTTATTGAGAAGAAAAGTAAAAAGTGTCAATAGACTTGGAAAGGTTTCCGACATTTTTCACGCAGATGAGTTGCCTATGCTATAACCGTGTAGGTAGCAAAAGTTGAAAATCGTTTCAGTTGAAATTATTACCGGGTAAAACTGAAATTCGATAATTCGAATTTAAAACTTAGGTTAATGAACATGGTGTCTACCGGCCATGAAAAACATGCAAAACATGAAAATAGCATGAATTTCAGTTTTGTGGCAAGAAAACATGAAAATAGCTTGAATTTTGATAATTTTCTACAAAAAGCATGAATTTTCAACATTTTTCTCTCGTTTTGCTCGGGCTGGGCTTCCATCTTCATTTTATTTGAAATATCATTATTCGACTATTTCAGCCAAAATCTCACAATTATATATTTAGACATATTTTTTGAAAACTTCTTCTCTTCATTCGTGTTAAATAATTTTTTCCCCGAAAATGTAATATTAGTTGAAAATCCATAAAATTCGTACTTACAGAGTATTTTTTTGGTATGTGCGAAATTTCTATTTTCTAAAACTTATGTCCTGGTTTTGTTGAGGCCAAATTCATAGGCGAATTGGAATACAACCTTTAGAAAAAGAAAAAGGAGAGGCAATTAGAAAACAATAATTAGAACTAATCGGTTGAAAAAATATTGGTGAGTAAAACTTTAATTTCGAAAGAAATATTTCAATTTTTTGCATTTTTCCTCGAAAATTTGTCACTGTACGCACGTGTGAAGTGGCCGTCTAGGGAAATCCAGCGCTGCGGATGTGTGAGATTGAAGGAATTTTCAGTTTCCTATAGATGAAAGAGAGAAACTTCAAATTTGTTTAAATTCACTAAAAAAATAAACCAAAACATCAAGTGAAGCTTTTCAAAATATTTGAAGATTCTCGAAGTTATCTCCTTATTAATCTCATCTTCTCATTGGAAATAAGAAACGATAAAAGTTTACTTACATGTATATCTTTTCTCGACTCACCGTATACGTAGTAATTCTGTTAACGTTTCTACTGTTGTTCACAAAAAATTTTCCGGGATTTTTTCACAGATTTCTTTTTAAAAAAATGAAAAAACGAAAATAAAAAAGAGGCACAGTAAAAACCTGACAAATTTATTTATTTGTATAGCGAGCTTGATATTGGGTCATCGCACCCAACATCAATTTCTGCATTAAAATATTAACCCAACCAACCATGCAAGTAATTTATTAAACAAAAACACAATAATAATTAGACCACCTGAAGTTCGCCTTCAATGGAATCGAAACCAAGCAACGATTGTACAAGTGACCGCGGTGAGAAGGGCGAGGGCAATCGAGTAGCCACATACCCTTTTTTTCGTATTTTCATTGATAAAACAACGACGTTGCATGGGGCTGGGGCTTCTTACAATCATTAATTATAATTTCTCATTAAAACGGATGCCCACCTGACGGGGTCGCGACGAATTTACAATATCGCTACGATATAGGTATAAAAACAGGTGTCGGTTATAGGTCCATTCATTATTTGTAAGAATTGACTTCGTATTTAGGGGGTTATACGTCTAATTTATTGTTCTCTTCCGCCGATGCGATGCAGTTTTAAAACGCTACTGACTGCGACGGCGATACTCCCTTTTCTTTTATTCTTCTTTTAATAATTGCGTACTTGGTAATATAGAAAGTGTACGTTTAGGAAGTACCTATAGAGATGTACCATATGTAATATGCAGCATTGTATTAGGGTGGGCCGAAAACCCAAAATTTTCGATTTTTGAATTGTAATATCGTACAAAAGAGGGGACTGGAAAGATAAGAAAAATGAAAAAAAAAAAATCAAAATCGATTAATATCTTCTAATCGTGCAATAGCCTTCAATTCTTTGAAAATTGTCAAAAATCAATTTTTTCAAGAATTTTAGAAAATTTAAAAAAATTAAGTTGATTAAAATCAATTTTAGAGCTTATTTAGTGACTATCTAGACCCAAAAGCACGATTTTTTTTTTGAAAAGATCGATGTTTTATAACTTTTTAAATATCTACTACTACGCTTTATCAATGAAGAAATTTTTTTTTAATGTATTAAAAAACCGATTTCCTCAGAAAATTGTGCCTTTTCGTCTAAATAGTCACTAAATAAGCTCTAAAATTGATTTTAATTCATTTTTAATTTTTGAAATTTTTTAAAAATAATTATGTATTGCGTTTTTGATACTTACTTTTGAAAAAATTCGATTTTTTTTCTTATTTTTCTCATTTTCCTAGCCCTCGTCTTCTGCGCAGTATTACTACTCAAAAATCAAAATTTTGGTTTTTCAGCCCATCCCACTGATAAGGGAGGTATCCACTGACTGGACTGACTACTATTTCTATCCAGCCTGTCGAGTCACCGAATTGTAGGATTTGGTTGAAAATTTAATTTAATCGAATTATGATTGTCTCCAGGTCGTTCTTCTATTTTCACACTGAAGTTTTCTCGTTTGAAGGGGTTTTTACATATAAATATTTAAAAAAAATGAAATTTTTTTTCGGTCGGATGATTCCTTTTATTAGACGCTGTGACGTACCTCCGAATTTACATCGCAATTAATTTGTAAATTCGCAGTATATTTTCATCGTAATCGTGCCTGTCGCCATTTAATATTCAACTTGCCATTGCACCTGGACTGCGTTAATGGCATCATCTTCGCTGCGACTTGGTCAATTCCACAATGAAATAAGAATAAGAGAGAACGAGCTGTTGAAAAAAAGAACGAACAGCGATGCAATTTATGATTAATTCTTTTTCTAAAGCTGTCAAGGTCTGTATGCTGGATTTTGTTGCACATGTACATACGACTCTTCGTTATGCACTGTGCATTACGCTGCTGCGTAGAATAGAATTGAAGTTTCGTGCAACCATGACCTACCGCGCTGGATCGTGATTCATTATAAAAAGTGCAACCGATTAAACGATGTGTTGAGCGTTGGCGTTGTACGAGGTGTTTATACGTGTAATTTTAGTCTCTACCGCTTATTGAAAATGATTTCATTTTTCAATTGATCGTTCTAAAGGCTAAACGTCTTTTCTAAGTGTTTGATGTGCTTACGATTACAAAATACGCGATAATGCGCGAAAAAACAATAACCGGTATATCGATGGGCAATGTGGGTCGGTTGGTACTGTTGGTAGTGTGTAAACGCGTTATTCTTCAAGCATGCTACCGTAATCTTGACCTATTGATAGTTGGTGAATAAAATGTGAAATTATGGGGACAAAAAATTTCAATTTCGTGTAGGCAGGCGATTGAGAAAAAGTCAACGTAACGAAGAACCTAATGGTCGATGTGCAGTTCGAAAGCAGTGTTGATTACTATTTGAGAGATATTTGGATATATTCTCTTTTTTTTTCTTTGTTGATAATGGTGTAATAAAAAGGCATTGTGACGAATAAATTTTAACAAATTTATCGAAATCATCATTTACCTAAATTGAAAAACATGCTCGCTGTGTACGTTTTTTTGTTCTTTTATTATAAAATCATTCGAGCTCGAGGTGATTGGGAGTCAAAACCACGGCCATTTTTTCCTAACCCTCAAGGAGGCGGAGGGCCCTCGAAATTTTTATATACAAATAATTGCGATTTTTACCCAAATTACCCAACTTTGAAGGGTAATAATAAAACGAATTACTTTCTTGTTGCATTATATTGTGATTTGTTGGTATATTTTCGATTAATTTTTGGTATGGTTACTTACGATCCGAAAAAACAGAGAGAGTTTATGTTGAAAACTGTATTTACTCGAAACATTTACGTCACTTATCCAATTATCCATGTCCGTGAAATGACATAGTCGTAGCCAATCTCTCGAAAAAAGAGACAAAATTGTTATGAACTATTTAAAATACTTACTTCTTTTTTTTTTACAATACTCTTAGAACTAAGTTCTTCTTTCGTCGTAATTTTAGTTCGAAGCTGTTTTACGGGTAGATCTTTACTTTTTTCAAGTTTTTTGCATAGTCGATGCATCCTTTCATCGTACGAATCGCTGGGTACCATAATTTTATCTAAACAAAAATAAATCGAAAAAAATTGTAAAATAAAATTTCGTGTAATTGCCGAATTCATGAAATAGGCAAACTTTTTGCCCAATGCATGAATTAGGCAATCGCTTGCCTAATTTATGAAATTTACTAATTCAAAACTTTCTATCATTTTTCTTCATTTCAAAAATAGATCAAAGCTTGAATTAGCTCCATCGTATATACCTACCGTTTAGTTAGGTCTTAATCGTACATCCGCGCGCTATTCCTGTTGAAATTGATTTTATGATTGATTCTTGTTCTGGACACTAAAACAAAGAAATGAAATTCGTATGCCCTTTTCTCATCCTCTCCCACTCCCTTTCCCCAGGGTCCACCCCAACATTTCAAAGGTGTGTATCGCCTTATCTATGGGTTGTAATGAAAAAATTTTCAAACAAAAGTTGTTCCTCAGCACCTAATGTACATTTTCATTTCTTATCAAAATTCATTTTGGAGCAACTCCTGCCCCCCCTCCAAATTTAAAAGCAAAACATGTTTTTGAGAAAACCTCAAAATCACGTTTTCTTCATTTTAAGCGAAAAGTTTCGGAGATATGACAAAATTTGTTATCACAAAAAGTATTCAGAATTGAATTTCCTTTCCAATGAGCTCTATCACGACTATTTTCACCAACTTTTGTCGACAGAGTGGACCTCTCCTCCTTCCTCGTTTTCACAAAAGTTGGACCCACGATCAAAATTTGCTCCAAAATGAATTCCGATGATAAATGAAATTATGCATTAGATATCGAAAAACAAAAATCGTTCAATTTTTTTTCGTGGGTCCAACTTTTGAGATAAGGGGGAGAGGGAGAGATCCACCCTGTCGGGAAAAGTTGATGAAAATGATCGTGATAAAGCTCATTGGAAAGGAAATTCAATTCTGAATACTTTTTGTGTTTACAAATTTTACCGTATCACTGAAACCTTTCGCTTAAAATGAAGAAAACGTGATTTTGAAGTTTTCTGAAAACTGTTTTATTTTCAAATTTGGGGGCCAGGAGTTGCTTCAAAATGGATTTTGATGGGAAATGAAAATTTTCATTAGATGCTGAGGAACAATTTTTGTTTGAAATTTTTTTCATTATGATCCATAGATAAGGCAATACACGGGTTTCAAATGTGGGGGTTGGACCCCGGGGTGAGGGAGAGGAGGAGTTAAATGCATACGGGCTCAATTTCTTTGTTTTAGTGTCCAGAACAAGAATCAATCATAAAATCAATTTTAACAGGAATTTTGCGCGGAAGCCTTTTTGTGTACGATTGAGACCTGACTATTGCCCGCAACGCAAATATCGGTTAAACCAATTTTCGCCTAATCCTACATTTAAAAAAAATGTAAATTTTTCAAAGAGAAAAACAGAAACGACATAAGTTCAACTTTTCTTGAAAGTTGAAGCAAAAGTTTCGAATCAGTGATCTGTTTCAGAGATGACTTTTATTTAAAAAACGAATGATTACTTACTTACCTAAATAATTATATAATGCAAAAAAATTATATATTCTGAAAATGATTCCTTGATAACTGGATAGGTAATCTTAACTCAATGATCCCAATTAATTAATTTTTCATAAATCTTAATTTTTCATGGCGAGAACATCTCGTCCACTGATTTTGTAAAGAATTAATAATTTACAAGTCTTTTAACGTTGATTTTATCAAAAAACAAATTGAATAAGGTTTGTTTACTGCGAATATACCATGGTAATTTTACTTCAAATATTATACACAACTTGCCTACGTCAGCTTCTTCGAGTACTATCATCCAGTGTGTACCAAATACGTTCGTAAATTTGTCGATCTCAAATGATTCGACCAGGAAAATCAACTCAAAAAAATGGTCGAATCGAGACGAAAATAGGTAAAATACCTACTCAGATCCGAGAAATTTTGACTCTATTTACCCACTTTTGCGTATCTAGTCATGGTGATTAGGGAGGGGTGAGCGAAAACCCCAAAATTTTGATTTTTGAAAAGTTATCCCCTCAAAAGTTGTTGAGTGGATAGACCAGAAATTTTTTTTCAATGTGCTTTTTGGTCTAGATAGTCACTACAGAAGCTCTAAAATTAATTTTAGTCAATTTTAAATTTTTTCGAAAATTTTGAATTTTTGGCAATTTTTGAAGAATTGAAGGCCTTGCGCGATCGGAAGATACGAATCGATTTTGAAATTTTTTATTCTATTTTTCTAGTCTATCCAGCCAACAACTTTTGCGTGGGTAACTTTTCAAAAATCGAAATTTTTGGTTTTTCGGACCATGGAGATTCTCGTCCAATTTTCCCATTACAGCATGATAGATCGCATTCTTCTTAAAACGGACGTTATCGCGAAACTCTTACCGCCAATTCTTTCTACTCCCTTAACACCGCCTCCACCTCGCGATGGAAATAGTAGATAAAGAGGGAAGAGTTGTTTTCACGTTGAAGGTCTAGGAGACATTCGTGTAGGTGTTGATCCGATTAAGTAAAACAATCACAATCAACAATATTGATGACTTTCGTAAAAATTCAAGTACATACGTTACATAACGTCAATCTTTATTATTTCAATTTCAAAACTGCTGAAAAAAATTATAGTTTTTCCTGTGCCTTTTTTTTTTATCAAACTTCAGAATACTTATATACGAAATGAAGAGACTAAAATAAGGAAATTTCCTTATTTTAGTGTCATCTAATCAGTGGTCTGAAAAATGTGAGCTCCAAAATTTGGCCTAAAATTTTACGAATAAGCCACCAGCGTTGAAATGTATTCATGTTGATAAATAATGAACATTTCTTTACAAAGCTGAGATAAAGGAGAACATGATTGAAATTTTTTTGATTTTTCCAAAGAAACCATGACTTTATGTCTTTTTTATTTTTTCTTGACCACATTGAAAAAAATGAGAAATGAAAAATAAATAAACATTGTTGAAAAAATTATAAATTTTATTCAAAAAAATAATAACGGGGCACCATTCACAAAATTGATAAAATTTATTCTAAAAAACCACAATATTTATCGCGAAATTTGGTAAAATTAATTGCATCGAAATAAATTTATCAAATTTCGCGATAAATATTGCTTTTTTCAGAATGAATTTTTCCAAAATTTTGTAAATGGTGCCCTGTTATTGTTTTTTAGTGCATCGTAGACATCATGCTTACATTCATTCTTGTGAAATTTTGAAGTGAACTGCGCTTATCACTAGGTAATCTTCATTCAAAAATATTTATCCACCAGCCCCCTCCCCAATTCTAGATACCCACTAGAATTCACTCTCATATCTATTTCTATACCTCATCATCCTCATCATACACATACGTAGTACGTACCCAGATCAATTCGCCATATGTAACCGAACCTACATCTCGTCGTGTTTAATTAAGAAAATTTCGTATTGCCGAGAGGGCCCACCTCACTTCTCTTGTCCGATCGTACTAAAACAAAAACACATCCACTGTTCGGCACAACAACGTTAAGTATATCCAAAAAATAATGAGCCACCAGGGATGGCCATCCAATTTACCTTTTAGTTTTATTTGTTATTTACACGCTACCCCTTATTTTCCGAAACCCTTTTTCGTTAATCGAACTTTTCAATTTAATAAACTTACCGCATTCGTTTATATGTACGAAGAATAGGACTCGATTGTAACATAAAATTTCGCTCATTTGCACGCCAGTCGTTTAAATGCTGGCGCGTACAAATGATGGAACAAATTTTTACGACCTGCAACGAGACGACGATTCTTCGTGCGGGTGTGCGATTGGTTGAGAGGGTGGGATAATATTATGCTGGCCGTTACAGCGTGAGTGAGT
Organism: Pseudococcus viburni; assembly: GCA_033439095.1. Classification (NCBI taxonomy): domain Eukaryota; kingdom Metazoa; phylum Arthropoda; class Insecta; order Hemiptera; family Pseudococcidae; genus Pseudococcus; species Pseudococcus viburni. The sequence continues at coordinate 37,799 of JAVBJF010000331.1, read as the reverse complement.
CGCTTCAGAACTATGATTGTTTTGTAAGATCAAGAATCCGAGTACTATTTTACTGGCTTCGAATGATACCTCTAGAAGAAAAGCATATCGACGCATACAGTTACGTATATTTCAGGGATGTCAAAGTCGTCGAAAGTTGGATATATTTTCAAATGAACCAAAAGCTGAAACATGGTGTCCATTCTCTGGAAAACCGGGAAAAGTCGGAATTTTGGTGGTCTGGAAAAGTCAGGGAATTTCGGAATTTTCTCTGGAATTTTTCGAAAATCCAAAAAAAGGATAAATTATTTAGAAAAGTGTTTCTTTGCTTATTTTATTATAAATTTTTCAAAAAATTTCGCCCTCGCTTCGCTCGGGCCAAATTATTGTATCTTTTATCTGATTTGTTTTATTTATCATTTATTCAAAATGCATGTCTTTTGTCCATTAAATTATAAATTGTTCAAAAAAATTTCCCCTCGCTACGCTTGGGGTAATTTACATTCTGTCTTTCTACAGAATTTATCTTTTTAATGAGCTGTGATGAGAAAGGAATGCCGTGAAGCCCTTGACCACGATGTTGAAAAGAAGGGGGAGGGAATGGAACACATTTCAAAATTAGTGGGCATGTTTTAGAAAACAAGTGGTAAATTTTCATATTTTGAAAATCTTTTTTCGACAAAATTTTCGCCTTCGCTTCGCTTGGGCTCAACACGTTTATATATTTCCATAAAATAATTTATATTTTACTTTCCGAATGACTTTTATTTATTGGTACAAACTAAAAAATTGCAAGGGATTGCGTGACTTTATAAATTCCAGACATGTGGTTTTCATTTTTTTTGCGGGGGGGGGGGGAGGAGGGATAAAACGTGAAGACGTTTTTAAATGGAAAATCCAAATTTTCATTTGCTTGATTTAGTAGACATCCTGGCATAATTTGTTTCATTTTTCAAAACGTAATTTTACGTTGGAATACTTAGTTTTTCTTTTTTATTTGAAATTTTTTCTGTAGGAAATCAATTCAAATTTTGAATTTTTGTGGTGAGAGGGAGTTGGGTGGGCTCAAAAAATTTCAGAATTGAACTTAAATCTTTTTTTTGGCCCGAAAAGGAGCATCCAAAGATCTCGTAAATAGTTTCTAAAAGTGATTTTGAAAAAAAAACACGTTAGATCCTCATGAATATTATATCATTCTTACCGATGTAAAATTTCGGGATGTAAGTACATCACGTGAAAAATTACCCCCCCCCCCCACCCCTCCATTGGTTTACGAATATCATATTTAAAAGGTCTGGAAAATTTTGGAAAATTGGTCTGGAAAACCTGGAATAGTCAGGGAAAATCATTTCTGAAATATAATGGACACCCTGTGAAAGCACAAATGTGCCAGATGATTAATTGAGGGGCTTGGTTCCAAAACTCACTTTTGCCATCAAGGTACGTTTTGAGAAAACCACGAAAAACGATTACACAGTGCGCGTTTTATGTTTCGATGCCAGTTATGGTCTAGATTGATGAAGTTGGTGTATATGAAGAGGCTTATGTAAAAAAAAAAACAAAAGTAGTCCGCCATTGTGCTTTAAAGTTACAATTACCTATGGCAAAAGTGAGTTTTGATTTCAACTCATGATTTTTGCAAATTTTCATTACATTACGACGTTGAAAATTGGTTTTCATGACCTAAGAACAAAGTTTGACCCTAAACAACAATGACTTACCGGTTCATTTTAACAATGTTTTTCCCCCACTCATTCGGATGTCGAAGTCTTTTTGTAGTATTTATTCGCCCGTTTGCCATTATAATACCGTTAAGATCATTGAAACTTTGTTAACCACATATTATTTGATGTTATCAATCATTGCGCCGCTCAAAAATACGTTTAAAAAAAAAGTTGGCATCAAAACTCACTTTTGCCAATGGTAAAAGTGAGTTTTGGAACTGAAGTCACTTTTCGTTCGCGGATTCTCGCGGAATCGAGACATTAACGTGAAAACGGATATCGTAGGGTTGTAGAGCATGAAAAACTGAATCAGAATCCGCAAAAAAAACGAAATCGATTTTTTTGGCAAAAGTGAGTTTTGGAACCAAGCCCCTCAATTGACCTATTGAAGCCGAAAGATGAAATCTCATCTTACTGTTTTGTTTTTTTTTTGCCAAAAAGATTATGAATCCCAGCTGGCTCATTCTATGTCAACTCAACCAGGTTTTGACCTTGGGTCTTCCGATTTCGCTCAAAATTTTTTTACGAGTTCTCCTCGATGGCCTAATGAAGGAATCACCGTCATTCCGATCCTAATCCTTCAGGGGGGCGGGGGTGACCTTTGTAATTTTCGTATAATTGGGATTTTTTGCGAAATTGCTTAACTTTGAAGGAGCATATCTCGAGATTGGTTAGGTTTAAGATAAATCTGTACATGCTGTTTTGTAGAAAATTGAAAGGAGATTCAAAATTGATAATCACTTTTTGAAAAGTTCAAAGTTGGGCTTTTGTGATAGAAACTCAACTTTCATGATAAGTACAAAAGATGAAGGGCCCCATTAACAAATCTGAAAAAATTACTATGAAGAGAACTTTTAATGTATTTTCCAACTAATTACTTTTCAAGATGGGATCTCAATACCCCTGGGGGGCACAGGGGTCCTAAATTTTGGTCAAAATTCAAAAAAATGGAAGAAGTGAAGTAATACATCGATTTCTACTAATTCAAAGGCGCTGAGTTCGAATATGTGCTTAGTTTTTTCATTCGACCCCTCTGAACCTCCCTATCAGCCTCTTAATGAGGTCAAAATTCAAAAAAATGGAAAATAACGTATGACGTGTCGTTTGTTGGGTTGTTGAGGGCGCTGAGTTCGAATATCTGCTTATTTTTGGGATTCGACCCTTGAGTACCCCCTAGCCCCAATTTTGAAAAAACACATGCAAAAAATGGAAATAGCATGTGTCATATTGATTTCTAGTAAATCGAGGGTGCTGAGCTCGATTATCAACTTACTTTCTCGACCCGCCTCCTTCGTTCTCCGCACTGACTCCAAAATTACCAAATCATTTAGAAAATCAATGTGTTTTTTCAAAATTGGGGTCTAGGGGGACACTAGAGGATCGAATCCCAAAAATAAGCAAATATTCGAACTCGGTGCCCTCAAAACCCCAACAAACGACACGTCATACGTTATTTTCCTTTTTTTTTGAATTTTGACCTCATTAAGGGGCTGATAGGGAGGTTCAGAGGGGTCGAATGAAAAAACTAAGCACATATTCGAACTCAGCGCCTTTGAATTAGTAGAAATCGATATATTACTTCACTTCTTCCATTTTTTTGAATTTTGACCAAAATTTAGGACCCCTGTGCCCCCCAGGGGTATTGAGATCCCATCTTGAAAAGTAATTAGTTGGAAAATACATTAAAAGTTCTCTTCATAGTAATTTTTTCAGATTTTTTAATGGGGCCCTTCATCTTTTGTATTTATCATAAAAGTTGAGCTTCCATCACAAAAGCTCAACTTTGAACTTTTCAAAAAGTGATTATCAATTTCGAATCTCCTTTCAATTCTCTGCAAAATAGCATGTACAGATTTATCTTAGACCTAACCAATCTCGAGATATGCTCCTTCAAAGTTAAGTAATTTCGCAAAAAATCCCAATTATACGAAAATTACAAAGGTCACCCCGCCCCCTGAAGGATTAGGATCGGAATGACGGTGATTCCTTCATTAGGCCATCGAGGAGAACTCGTAAAAAAAATTTGAGCGAAATCGGAAGACGCAAGGTCAAAACCTGGTCGAGTTGACATAGAATGAGCCATGTGTTTAAATATTTCATTATTATCTATTAAAAAAAACGTAGAAAAATTAACACTTTCTTGTTACACGAATCGATGACAATACTATGTTGTATTTTTTCCCCCCGACAAATGGACAAAATCTAAATCAAGTTCGATGCAAATTAAAATTGAATCACGATCTACAACGTACAACTTTGTTCACATAAAACAGTCGAATAGGTAAATTAATTTATGCAGATTGTGATTGAATTTTCATTTGCATCGAACTTGGTATAAATTTTGTCCATTTGTCGAGAAAAAAATAAAAAAATACAACATATGGTATTGGCATCTTCGTGTAAGAAGAAAAGGTGTTAATTTTACTACGCTTTTTTAAATAGAAATAATAATGAAATATTTAAACACATCTAACTAATTAATACGATGTCATTTTTGTGATGAAAAATACTCTCTTAATTTGAATCAGTTAATTTTCACTAGTTTAAAGTCAAAATTAAGTGAAAATGACTGAATGAAATGGTCAGAATCACGTTAATGCAAAATTCACTGAAAAAAATATAATTTCCCTGATTCATCCAGTAAAAAAAAATAAGTTTCAAATCTGTTGAATAACTACCAAAACTTCAGTAATTTTCACTGATTCAGTAGTAATTTTTTTTCATTTAACGGATTCAACTAGTGTTTTTTTCCACTGTAAATGTTGTTCAGTCAATTTTCACTGGTTTGCAGGTAAAAATGACTGATTGAAATCTGCAAAATTTAGTTACTGCCGAATCAGTAGAACTTCACTGATTCATTCAATAAAAGAAAAAAATCATCTCTGAACCAGTAGAAAAACTACCAAAACTTCAGTAATTTTTCACTGATTCATCCAGTAAAAAAAAAAACTTTTGAATCAGTTGAAAAATTTCCAAAACTTCGGTAAATTTTACTGATTCAGTAGTAGATTTTGTAATGTACGAAATAAATCGGCGATATTTTACTGAATCATTCAGTTAAAATTGAAATTTTACTGATTCTACAGCATTATGCATGTTGAAAAACATCACTGATTAATCAGTTGTCTGAAAAATAATTTACTGTTACAAATTGAACCAGTGATATTTTGACTGATTCAGATTTAGAGAGTACGTGTTTTGCATCAGAATGTACGACAAGTCTTTACCAAGAGTGTGTAATGGGTGCGAAATAAATTACGAAATGGTGGCTACACTGAAGATTTCCGCGTGCTTTATTCGTATTAGCTAATAGCAACTCAGTTCTTGATAAACCAGAATATGCTTTCCTAATATTATTTTCCATATTTCGTACCATTTCATGCCTTTTTTTTTCTTCCCCACATACAATCGAAACTCCATTTCCAACTCCGATCTGCGTTTTCTCTCCCTAATACCATTCTCTATTCCACACATCGGCACGAAAAAATAAAATTCAATAAAAATAAACATCGTGTAATTTTTCCCCAATGATTTGCAATTATTTTGAATACGTCGAGACGGGGGCAAAGCGAAAAAGGCACAGTAAAGGGTAACTCGTTCGACTCGACGTTTTCACTTAATATTCGTAGATTTTTAAAACGATTTAAAAATAAATCGGGGAATTGTACGTACGTTAACATGTTCGGCGCGTCAATTTAATACATAAAAATTTTAAGTCGTTTCTAATATGCATAGACCTTATAGCGCGTTGTAAATGAGGCGTATCGAAGTCAAACTGCAACCGGAACATTTCACTTTCAGCCTTTTTTTCTTCCTCTTCCACCGTTTTCCTTTCCTTCGCGGGTGTCTCGCTATAGGAAAGGCGCAGATTGTGTTAGTGTGTGGAATATAACACATATAATATGGTACTATTTGAATAAACGTTCGGTTCCCGCTAACCCGAGTATTACCAACGGAGCGTAATAAACTATACAAACGATTCTGTCTACTTGTTTCGCGTCTACATTATTCTCGAAATTCATGTATATGTAAATGTTCATCCGATTTCCCAACGTGTGACATTATAAGCTTCGACGTGTATAATGTTCTTTTAATGTTACCGCTTCTTTTCATAAACCCATATTGCTCGTGTGCATATTTTTACTTTTTACTTGTATGTGTTTGTGTACGAATCGTTAATATTATTAAGGGCGAAGAATGAGGCGATTTGAAGTTTTGATTTGGGGTGGTTTGGTTGATTTTGGGATTGTCTCCGATTGAGTGTTCGGTTTTAGGCGATGTAGGTCTGTTGGCTGAATTTATAAAAATAAAATCAGTGTGAAGAGATTTTCAAAAAAAGAAAGCCACTTATCAAGTTTCATTATAGTCGTCAAAAATGGTGCGTAAACTGAACTCAAATTTTTTTCAATTTTTTTTCCAGACGTAATTTTCTCAGCGCAGATTTTATCCTCCAATTTTCTCAACTCAATTTTTATCCTCCTATTTTCTCAACTCAATTTTTTTTCTTTCAATTTTCTCAACTCAAATTTTTTTAGATGTAATTTTCTCAACTTAAATTTTGCAACAGCACAATTTCTTTTTCGAGTTCTTATCACATAATGACACAAGTTATGAGAAGAAAAAAACAGAAAATTGAAAGAAAACAAATTGACGTGAGAAAATTAGAAGAAAAAAATTTGAGTTGAGAAAATAACGTCTAGAAAAATTTGAGTAGAAAAAATTACATCTAAAAAAATTCAATTCGAGAAAATTGGAAAAAAATTTGAGTTGAGAAAATTAGAAAAGAAATTAAGTCGAGAAAATTAAGAAAATAAGAGTTGAGAAAATTACGTCTGAAAAAAAACTTGAGGTGAGAAAAATATGAAAAAGATTTATACTTGGAAAAAAGGTTCAGAAAATTTTGAACTGTTAGTAAGTTTCCGTGGACCCTAAGGCTATACTGAAGATACCGGTGGTTGATTATTCATAATTTGGACCTGCTGAACACAACTAACCCGCCGGTACGACGAAAAAGTGGTGCAAGATTGCCCAAAAATTGAACCTAAAGTTCAAAAGTTTACATTTTTTCAAAATAACGCAAAAAATCATAAAATTATTCAATTTAATCGTTCATTGGCTCATTTTGGAGAGAATTTCTTCCGCTTTCTCGTGATGTTTCGTAAGTTGAGTTTTACTAAAACCTTTCCTCGAATTTGAGCAAAATACTCAAAGTTAATTTTTCAATCATTTTAATGCAAAAAGCATTTGAATCGAAATATGTTAAGGAGGGGTTCTTTTTTGAGCAGATTCGAAACAAAAGAAAGTGGTATAAAAATAACAAGAAAAATCCAGTATCCAGAAAATACTAAAATAGCCAAAATTCTAATTTTCAAATCGCTACCTCCACCTTTATCTGACGAAATATGTAATTTTCTTATTTAAAGAAAGCGCAGGGAAGAAGTTGCTCGTTAAACGTTGAATTTAATCCAACAAGTAGAACTATTTTTTCATCTTTATTTCGGCGCAAATTTAAATATTTAGCGAGCGAAGTTGCGTAATTTATTTGGGCCGTTTACGACAACACGACCTATTTTAAATCTCTCAAACGACCCTCCGGAGGCCAATTATACCTGCTATTGTTTTTCACAAAGTTGAATAAAAAACAACTACGAGAGGAAACAATTGGTCGTTAAATTCGAGCGAAATTACTTTTTACTCGAATACGGTGGTGACGGTGACGGTTAAGCGGTGCGAAATATTGGGATGGCAGGTGAGGGAGAGGTGGAATTGACGGGACGGATTTGATGATAAAAGAATCATTTTCAACTTTCTGTTCCATCTTTGATTGATTTCGGATTCGAAAATCAATTTTTTGATTTAATTCGACTAGACGCCGGTTGGTGATGAGAGTCGAAAAATTCATGATTTTTAATGATAAACTTAAAGATTTTTCAAAAATTGACGCCTTTATGGGACTAACAATCTTGACTTCACACTTCACAGCAGATATTTGTAAAGGGGATGAAAGTTGAAAAATGCGTTCAACTTGACAGTTTTTTTGAAATTTCAATAGAAATTTGAAGGAAAAAAGGTTTCTAATGAATTTTTCTTGAACTCTATAGTTTTTATTTTTAAAAAGTTTTTCGAAAATATTTATCTCCTGTACAATGTCTTATTACTGGTACTGGTATTCCAGGCTTCATTGTCATTTTGTTACATAAAAACTTGTCAGCCCTATTCGAGTAAGTACCTATTGCAGAGAAACGTTCATCATTTTTAAAATTTTATTTCTCTATTCTAAAAAAATTGGCGATAATTTTTTTCTAGTTTCGTGCTAAGTAATGTAGACAATTAGAATACTTTGGAAAAAAAATTCGGCTATTGAAAATTCTTGTTCGGGAAATCGCAAATTGGCTTAAGGTTCTCCTCTCAAAGAACTCTCGAAAAATACCACTTTCAGAACTCGGGAAAATTTTTATGAGCAAGGGTGCCCGCTCGTCATTAAAGTAATTATAGTTCATACGGAGTATGAAAAATACGGAAGTACAAAAACAAAAGTATGTACTAAAAAAGTATCAATTTAAAAAAAAAACAGAAAGTAAGAAGTTTTGAATTCTGACGAAATTTTATCTTCGAAAATAATTGTCTTATTAGATCTAAACAAGTACAAATTTTTGGTTTCAATTCTTACGAGCTCTGGTTACGAATTTTTATGAAAATTAAAAAAAAATAAAATCACAAATTTTCTCTTGAAAGAATTATTTATTATTTTCAAAAAAATGGCAGTATTCGTTAAGATTTGAAGTGCTAATCCAATTGACACTGATAGAGATTGAACACCCCGTCCTCTCGTTGAGTTTTTCTCATTATCTCCCCGGAGTTTAGTTTTGATTTGCTCAAAAATAACCGAGTACTTCGTCTTCTATGCCGAATTTTCAACGAAATTCGTTTGTAATGATTTTCTCTCTGGTCATGATGAAAAACTGAAGAATATAGGAAAAACATTCTTTCGTAGGAAATCCAGGGTGAACCTTTTATGGCGACACTGCGATTTTAAAGTTGTGCTAGAAATGGTTTTGAATCTGTTGAATCTATTTCTAAGGTCATTTTGACCCAGACTCCAAACTAGAATCCACGGGGTGTAGGGAAGAGGGTCAAAGTAAAAAATGTTAATCAGCAAAATGTACGGTATTCAAATCTACTTTTTTTGAGCTCTCAAGAAAGGCTACTCTCTAAATTTGAATCAGTAAAAAATACCAAAATTGGCTGATGACGTAGTGAAAATCAAGTCACTGATAATCAGTCAAATTCCACCGATTCTCCTATTAATCAGTGACATTTTAATGCCAATCTGTGAAAAATTACTGATTCAAATAGTGAATTTTCATTATTGAATCAGTAAAAATTAATTTGACTGATTGAAATCAGTAAAAATTTACTGATTGAATAAGTGAATTTTTATTATTGAATCAGTAAAAATAAAATTTCACTGATTAAATCAGTGAATTTTTTCACCGATTCCTGCAGTGACTCAATTTTGTCGATTTAAATCAGTCAATTTTGACTGATTCAAATAAAAGAGAGTAGGGAAAGGCCAAAATGAAAATTTTTTCATTGGTAATCATCGAATGAATTATTATTTTTCTATCCCCAGAATACATTCTTGAGGTTATTTCGACTCCTACCCTAATCGTGATCACCTGAGGCTGGAAAAATTAGCCGAAATCAGATACATTCTGATGAAAAGATATCCTCTGGTACTATATTTCGTGTGCATTAGGTATATGTACATTGTACACTAAAAACTATACATATTAACATAACATCATTATGGGTATCAGAAGGGTATTCTGATTCATTATTACATGATTATTACAATTTGCTGGTATTTTCCTTAACATGTACCAGCTAGTACACTATAAGCCAGAGCATTGCTGGTTGCAGCTAAGATAACAGATCAGTACACTGAGTATTGTCGATATCCTGCAAGCTGCAATTGATTTGACTGCCCACCGAGGAGCTGATTGCTGAACTCAGCGTTCTAAATCACGCGGCTAGCGACGCCGATCAGTCTTCTGTAAATGGCAAAGAAAAAAACTAGACTTTACTGCATAGGTAATGCTTGTCTAAAATCCAAAGAAATATCGTTATGATGCTGATGCATGAAACACGTAAGCTTTTAAGTCTACGTACCCAATTAGGTTGAATGATTCACCATGCTAGTAATTCTGAGGTTCGCTCAAGAAATACTTATTAGTGAAACTTGCAAAGGCAGGAGGTGATGAAAGAGAGGTTGTTGGGCTGTCACGATTTGGGTTAAGAAACGATATACTCTTGGAAATGGATTCTGGAGGTCGAAAAAACATAAACGGTTATGAAATAATCGTGAAAGGGCCGAGAACATTCAAATAGTCGACCCAGTTGGTAAGCAGCTAAGCACCCTGTTTGGTGACTCCCGTTCAATTTTCCTCCTCTCCAGGGTATGGCATTTTTCAAAGAGGGTAATTGGTAACTTCCTTCAAGTGCAGGAGTTTGAAATTTTCTCACTTTATGTCCTTAGCATATTTCATTTAAAAAATTTTTTCAATTTCGTCGAATTTATTACAATTCGGTTTGTGAAAAGTTGGTACTCAGTTATTTTTGAAGCAGGTTATTTTTTTCCAAAAGGAATACTTTTTTATTCATTTTGTTCAGAAAATTATATTTTAGACTCAAAAATCGATATTTTTCAAAATTATAATTTTGTTCATTTTCAGTTATCTAATTCATCTGTAACTGTTTCTATATTTGTCTTTGGTTTGTTGGGGGCAAATTATTACATTCAAATTGTAAACTGTCTGAAAAGTTTTCACCTCGACTACGCTTGTGAGTGACTTTCACAGTTCTGCAAATCTACAGAATACTTTTGAAAGTATTTTTTTTTTGAAACGTACTTTTTTAAGAAACTGTCGGTGTAAAAACATTCCACTGTCCCTAATTCACCAAGTTGATTGAAAGGGGGGAAGGGGGTGTACAGACTACAAGAAATTTCATGTGTCACGTTTTCAAATTGTTCACGAGATTGTGGGTCACCAAGTTGATCAGAAAGATCACCAAAACCTGAAAATCACTCTCTGACAATTGAAATGTTAGAAAAAATGATGAACCTCAATTTTAAATTGCATATTTTCGAAAAATTGTTGTTTACACCTCGTTAGAGCTCAATAAATTGTCGTATTTCAGCAAGATTATTGTTTTCAACCCCGAACTCTTTTTTCTTCATGAAAAACTACCTCACAAAGTGATTTGTCTACTCGGTGAGGCAAACCGAAAAAATTTCAGAACGTGCATATTTTTTGTTCTTTTAAGGGTGGGGGGGGGGGGGGGGAAGCAATAACCTGTAGAAAAAATTGAAATTTTCAGTTCTATAATAGTTCAAATTGGCTTGAAAATAAAATACTTTCTTACTTATACGTACGTTACTTGAGAATTGATTGCTTTTTGACGCATGGAGTTTTTTTGTGCTTTGAAATTTCCAAAATTCCATGAATAATTCTAATCATTCGATGTTTGTTTTTGGCAAGGAAAAGAAAAAAAGACCACCGAACTCGCCATCAAGGTGGACCGGTGTGTTACTTCACAACGCTACGTTCGTTCCAGCCCGAATGATTCATTACCATTATTATTCGCTTTCGGTGATATAGTTTTAAAAGCGAATTTTAATTGCTCTGCCATCCCTCGTATTTCATAAAAGCGTCGTTTTACGCTTTTGTGTTTATATCCGCCTCGCTGCTGCCGTTGTCGTCACCGCCGTGCCCACCGAATTACGCATTCACGATTAAAAATTAGTAATTTATGACGAATTTTAGAATCTGTTTTTATCGGTTCTCTGTGTGGACGATATTTCGAGTTTCGAGCTCTCTCGGGCGCTAACGTTTAAATTAACACGTGTTAATGGCATTAAGAATAAAAAGCGAATTTATGCGCGATACAGTCGTTAATTAACGCCGGCCATAAATAATATGGATACTGTCATCGGAAATTGTGGCAAATTTGGTAATTTATCGTTATGTAAATTGTATCGTGAAACGTATCGTGCTGCAAAGGCGTTGATATTGAAAGTTTTTCAGATATGGTGGAGGTAGTGGAAGAATAGAATATTTGAAATACGTGGTCAAAAAATTGATATTCGAATATTTCCGTTTTCCCCCATTTTTTTGGCTTTTTAAATGTGATTCGATTGACTTTGATCATCTTCATCGGTTTTTTTCAATTAGATTTTTTGGTGTCTTTTCAGACGTGAAAAAATTCCGATTTTATTGAAACAATAATTCCACTGACAATCTCTCCTTCAGGCCGAGATAACGTGCATGGTCCGCATTTGTCCTTTTGGTGCTTCGGTATTCCATTACTAATATGAACTTGAAAAGTTGTTTGTATCTTTGTAGCGAAATAAATTGTTTATTGAAAACTTACCAAATACGCAGATGCGTTACAACAAGTTTCCTGGGGGGATCCTGCAATTGCGCAAACTGGCGCAACAACATGTATGTAGTTGCGCCAAAGAGATACCCGCAATTGCGCCACAGGATTCGATTCATAAGAACGATTTTCCCCGTCCTTCATAAAATATATTTTTTTTAAGTCACATTGCCTTTATTTGAGTCGTAAAATTATAAAATAACGTAATAGTAAGTACGTACAATATACGCTTTCATTTTCTATCAGTGAAATTTTACTGATTTAAGAGAAACTTCATAAAAGTTTTTTTTTTCAAGTCCAAAAAGTAGCACAAAAAATAATTTTGTTTTAATTACATGATTCGTGGGCCAACAATAATCTTTTTTTAAAAATGCGAGTCAGCAAATTTTTTTTTAGAAAGTCCTTAAAAAATTTTAATTTTTATTCATCCAAATTTTTGCTCAAGTTTGGTGCTTGTCAATGTTTTTTTCACAAAAATATGTCTGGCATTTTTTGTTAAAATTATTATTTCTTTTTATTTAGAAATTTTTCGCGGTAGGTTTAATCAATTTTTTTCGAAAAGTCGGAAACATTGTAAATAAATTAGCACATTTTTGAAAAGTTGTCAAATTCAAACTTTTAAAAATAAGGATTACTCCAAGATAGGTTAGGTACTTCGGTATGAATGAATACAGACATGTCAAAAACTCGTTTTTAAATTGAACGAACGGTGAACGATTCGTTCGTTTTGTACTCAAAAGTGATACTTTCATTTGGCGCAATTGCGGGTATGTGTTTCGAGACCAAAGGCGCAATTCCCTACATCTTTGGCGCAATTGCATGACACCCGTTTCCTGGAAATTGATGTTGATATATACATTTTTTTTTAAATTTGTGGCAGGCCAACAAAAATTTTATCGAAATTGTGTAAATTGTTTTGCCATTGGCAGCATGTTGGAATTTATTTCAGAAGAAAAATTTTTTCATTCGATTTTGAGGTGTGAGCGATTCTGATTTTAGTAAAAATCGTGAAGTTTTCATTGTAGCGATCCGTGACTTTTCGATCTTCATGTAGGGGTTAAAAAGTAACTCCCTTTTAAGTACCGATGTAGAAAATCTAAGTAGCGTTTTCGAGGTGTAAAAGATCAGAAACTCGTTTTTCCAAAAGCTGCCCTAATTGAACACCCTTAGGTTCACTTTCTTCTTGTTTGAAGGCTTGAATTTTCTCCGGGAAATCTACCACACAAAGATAACTATTTCACAAATTTTCGTCGGAATCGGAGGTACTTTTTCCCCTTCGATCTCCCCAGCGGAGTTGTGTGGAGTTCCAAACACGCATCCTTGACCTGAACTACGGAAAGGTACCTGTAGACAGAAAAATCGATATATTATAGAAAATAGTACCCTCTCCAACGAAACAAACCGCAGACTCCAGACTGTATTATTTTTGTTGTGAATTGCCTAAGTTTCTTGCTAGGAAGCTTAGTTTTAGAGACATTTTCAATAAGAGATGAAAATTGAACTCGGAACTTTCGACTGGATTATCTCGATAGCTTAGCTTTCTAGAAAAAAATGAATTGCACATCTCTGAAAAAAATTTTAAGCTCTACAATTTATGTACCTATCCTTTTTTTCATAGAACCATTCCTTTGATCAGAAAATTGATTATAATTGTCAAAAGTTATCAATAAATGTAAAAAAAAATTCAACAAAAAAATTCAATCGTGAAAAATTCTAGTTTCAATTCACACGGGTACAAAAACAGAAACATCGCACGGCAGATAGGCAGCTTGTGATAAGGGTAAAACATATTGCCCTTATTTCCTGGCAGCATTTTGTATCCGCGTGGAGTAGATTGAAACCAGAATTTTTTGATGACATTTTTTTTACATTTTTTCTCAACTTTGGATATTTAAAGTTCATTTTCTGAGCAAATGAAGGGTTTTACTGAAAAAATGAATGAAACATAAGTTGTTGAGCGTAAAATTTCCTCTCTGTGGAGTGCAATTAGTTTTTCTCTAGAAAGCTATAAGCTTTCGAGATATTTCAGTCAAAAGTTCGAAGTATAACTTTTAAACGCGACTTGTTCTCTTTAAACGCGTTTTTATCGAAAACTTGATTTTGGTTTGCGGACCCTTTTCGTAGACCAGGTTACAGCTGTCATATTTTTCGGTTTCCGTGTATATTTTGCCGCTTGAACTTTGGATTTTTTAGGTTTTTATCTTCCAGAAGTCTACTTCTCGTTTAATACCTTTACATTATAGAGGGAATAAAACGTAAAATATCGTATGCAACTCGGGAGGCAAATGATTTTCGACAATTTTGAGTTATTTCCCTCGCTTCGCTCGGGCAATAAACCTCAAAATTCATCGAAAATCACTTTATCTCCCTTGTTGCATAATATACTAGTGATGCCTGCGGGTTTGAAAAAAACAAACTATGAGCCGAAGGAGGAAAGCCATAAAGAACTGAAACAGGGTGTCCATTCTCTAAAACACCTGGAAAATCAAGAAAAGTCTAGGAATTTTGGAATTTTCTCTGAAATTTTTTGAAAATCCAAAAAAAAGATAATCATTTAGTAAAGTGTTTCTTTGCTTATTTTATAATAAATTTTTCAAAAAATTTCACCCTCGCACCGCTCGGACCAAATGATTACATCTTTTATCTGATTTTTTTATTCATCATTTTTCATTGACCGTACTTAATGCACAATAAATTTGGTATTCAAAATGCATGTCTTGGTCCATTGAATTATGAATTATTCAAAAAAAAATTCCTTTCTTACGCTTAGGGTGTTTACACTCCTTTCTACAGAATTTATTTAAAATCTCAAGTTGTTTGGAAACTTACTTTTTAATGAGCTGTGATGAGAAAGAAATGCCATGAAGCCTTTGACCACGATGTTGAAAAAAAAACCGTGAGGGAATAGAACAAAACTCGAATGAGGGAAAAATCTCGTAAAAAGTATCCACATCCGGTGATTTTGAAAAAAAAATCGCCAAGGCTCCCCGTATTATAAAGAATAAAAAATGTAAAAAAATATTGTATAATATCGAAAAAGTGTAAAAATTTATTTTAAAAACGCTGAGAAAAAAATTGTGGTCCTAAAAAGGATCTTTTTGGGGGCTACAGCCACCGTAGACCCTGCAGTCGTACGTAGCGTACTGCACCACAGGCCATCTAAATTATTCAGGTTTAAAATCCTGTAAATTGCTTAGAATGTATAGGATGGATCGAAAGACGCAATGGTAAATTCTGAAAATTAATATTATAATTTTCAATGATCGCTAAAACAGACTGTTTTCAAAGTCCTGAAAGTAAAAAAAAATTAAGATTATTTACTTTATAAAAGTTGGGGCATATGGCTGCTAATTTGTTGTGGGATCTACAAAAATGACGTTTTCAATATTTTTGTTAACGCAGTTTTTGAAAATGGGACATAATTTTCCTTCTTTATTATTGCTTCAACCCAATTATGTAACATCATCAGGCAATTTAGTCAGGTCTCAATTGAACATCCGCGCGGGATTCTTGTTAAAATTGATTTTATGATTGATTCTTGTTTTAGACACTAAAACAAATAAATTTAGCTTGGATGCCTATTTTTTCCCCCTCCCCTTTTTCCCAGGGTCCACCGCCCAACATTTCAAACGCGTGTACCGCCCAATCTATGGGTCGTAATGAAACAATTTTCAAACAAAAATTGTTCCTCAGCACCTAATGTACATTTTCATTACTCATCAAAATCCATTTTGGAGCAACTCCTGTCCTCCAAATTTGGAAACAATACATGTCTTCAAGAAAACCTCAAAATCACGTTTTCTTTATTTTAAACGAATAGTTTCGGAGATACGACAAAATTTGTAATCACAAAAAGTATTCAGAATTGAATTTCCTTTCCAATGAGCTCTATCACAACCATTTTCACCAACTTTTCCCGACAGAGTGGACCTCTCCACCTTCCTCGTTTTCAAAAAAGTTGGACCCACAAGCAAAATTTGCTCCAAAATGAAATCCCGATAATAAATGAAATTATGCATTAGATATTGAAGAACAAAAATCGTTTAATTTTTTTTCGTGGGTCCAACTTTTGAGATAAGGGGGAGGGGGAGAGATCCACCCTGTCGGGAAAAGTTGGAGAAAATGGCCGTGATAAAGCTCATTAGAAAGAAAATTCAATTCTGAATACTTTTTGTGGCTACAAATTTTGCAGTATCTCTGAAACTTTTCGCTTAAAATGAAGAAAACGTGATTTTGAAGTTTTCTGAAAACTGTTTTATTTTCAAATTTGGGGGGCAGGAGTTGCTCCAAAATGGATTTTTATGAGAAATGAAAATGTACGGAACGTGTTGAGGAACAACTTTTGTTTGAAAATTTTTTCATTACTACCCATTAGGGTGGCACTTATTTTTCAACTTTTGAATTTCTGTCGGGGCAGGCCTGAATTTTGTTAGACTATATCCCAACATTATGTAAAAAAAATTTCAGCCCTTTTCATTCATATTAACACGTGCCCCACCGCCCTTGAAGTTTGAAGTTGTACTGTAGCCCGTGCTATCAGCGTTATCTCCACGACGCGCCGTGGAGATTCGTGATATCGGGTGGCACAACGTAGTTAAATTAAATCATAAAATGAAAAGTATAATTTACGTATTTTGAATGTGGGTGGATTATTTGGGGGAGGGGGGAGTCGTAATCAAAAACACCTCAAAAATACAGATTAAAACAATCGTTTTGAAAAATTTAATTACACAAGTCAACAAAAAAAAAGTTCTGTGTTTCAGTTCTCGTGGCCAAATTCTGATTCTAGACATCAAAATACACCAATATGCTCATTCGTGGCTTCCAAAGTTTGCTTGGGGGGATGGGGGTGCCAAAAATGTGATTTTTCAAAAAAGAAAAATAAATCGAATACTTACAGATCATTGAAGCACCTTCAATTTGAAAATTAAATCTTTTACTTGTAATAAATAAATTTGTTGATCTAAATCCTTGGTTACGGACTGATGAAAGTCCGTAAGGAGTTTTATACCTCTCTCAGCTGCATCGTTAACAACTTTCAAATTCAGAATTTTGACTTTTCCCTGAATGTAGATATCGGAATTTGGCCATTCTTTGACAAATCCAGAATTACAGGAAAGAGCACCCGAGCAGTAAATTGGCGGATTTGAAGTGATAAATTTCATTCTTTACTTACCCCTTTCAATAATAACACAAGTCAACACAATTTTTGTGTTTGGATTCCGATTGCGAAATTTGGGTTGATTTTATGTATCTAATGAAGGAAAAAATATTTTTTTTGTCCAAAGTTTGCTTTGGGGGATGGGGAAGCCAAAAATGTGATTTTTCAAGAACAATATACACGGATTTGAGAAATATTTGGAAAAATTTGAAAAAAAATTTTTTTGGTCCAATCTTATAGAAAATTTTACGCTGAATCGAATGCCGCAAACCGCAGACCTCTATCGTTTTTTGAAAAAAATAAATTTGTGTGTATTGTTTTTATTAATCATATTATTAGGTTATCCAGGATTACAGGAAAGAGCACGCGGGCAGTAAATTGGCGGTTTTGAAGTGATAAATTTCATTCTTTACCCCTTTTAATAATAATTAAATTTTTCAAAACGATTGTTTTAATCTGTATTTTTGAGGTGTTTTTGGTTACGACTCCCCCCTCCCCCAAATAATCCACCCACATTCAAAATACGTTAAATTATACTTTTCATTTCATGATTTAATTTAACTACGTTGTGCCCGCCCGATATCACGAAATCTCCACGGGCGCGTGAGTGAGATAACAGCTGATAGCGCGGGCTACAGTACAACTTCAAACTTCAAGGGCGGACTGGGGCACGTTGTTAACATAATGAAATGGGCTGAAATTTTTTTTTTACATCATGTTGGGATCCAGTCTAACAAATTCTGGCCCTGCCCCGAATGAAAACGGGGGAAAAAAATATTTGTGTATATAGAAGTGCCACCCTACGTACCCATAGATTGGGCGATTACACCGTTTTGAAATGTTTGGGTTGGACCCAAGGGAAAAGGGGAGAGCGGGAAAACTAGGAATCTAAGCTAAATTTATTTTTTGTAGTGTCTAAAACAAGAAGCCAATCGTAAATCAATTTTAACAAGAATCCCGCGCGGGAAGCCCTCCTTTTATTGTTCAATTGAGACGAATAATTGTGTATATGGAATCTCTACCATTCTCTTATTATGGTTAGTGTAAACTGCTTGCTTCCTATAAATGTATTTAAAATGGTCCGAAAAATTCGAAAAATTGGTTTGGAAAAACTTGGAAAAGTTGGGGAAAAATATTTCGTGAACTAATAGTGGATGAGGACACCTGTTAGAAAGAACATCATGGCAATAACCCAAATTGGACATTGCGGCAATGTTGCTACCATTCTTGTGGAAGCCACATTTGGCGAAAAATGAAACAATTAAATTAAAAAATAATATTTGGGGATGCGAAGCTTAACGGATATACCAAACTCTTTAGGAAAACGAGAGATTATCAACAAAAATACTGAGCAAGCGGCAGCCACTGTCGGTTACTCACAAGTGCATCCGGTTGGAATATTTTCATCATTGTTATTATTCTGGATAAACAGTTCTCTCATTCGTTGTCTCTGATTCGGCCGAACAGAACGAAAATCAACACCTTGCTATAAATCTGGCGAGGAAACGTTTCCCCTCCACCCGCAGGTCCTCTACATAACCGCGTTGATTAAAGTTGCCTATCGGTTCGCCCAAATACCACATTACCCGGACCAGCTTATGACAATTTATTTCTACACGAATACGCCTGGTACGAAAATACGAGACGTACGAGAATCGCTCTGCCCAAGGCGACAGCCTATAAAAGCCATACTTCTCGTATACTAATGGATATTCTAATTATAACCAATTCATCGTGTATACGACAATACGACCACAATAAAAGAACTCCATAATTAGAGTAAAAAGCTACTACAAGGCAAACCCCTTCGGTAGCAATAATTGTTTCAGTGGAGGAGGAATTTATCGCAGAGTTGGGTTTCGTTTAAACGGCATATAAAACAAGAGTTTGTACAATATCATGGTCAAAAAGTGTTCATAAAAAAAAAAAACAAAATATACTTAATGAGTCTAACGTATATGTATTTAGCTCGATAAAACGCTATTTATCTTTTTTAAATGTACCTTTGAGAGATTTTTTCCACGTCCGTTTTATACAGATCCTACTTTACAATATTCGTAATCGTCACATTACCCAAACGACAACCTACGTCCACAACCGAGGTGCTTTATTTCCACTCGGCCAATACTACCGTTTTCAAACGAAACGCTAAAACGATGTTTTGTCATTTATTTTACTCCTCGAGGGATAGTTATAAAAACATACGCGTACGCAATATTTTGCCATCTATACGACAATGGTTTCTTAATTACCCCTATCGCGATACGTATATCATGCGCATAATTTCGTCCTCTCCGAGTATAATTCGCGCGGAGCTAGGTAAAATCGTCGGCCGGCGGACGCTGACGACGATATTTTGAATAAAAATACGAGTACGTTGAAACCGGAGGACGAGATTCTATAAATTTATTGGATCATACGACTAGCGACGTGAAAGTTTCAGGCTATGATAAATCTATCGCCGCTTGTCAAGAGTTGTACGCTTCATTTACACAAGCCAAGTGCAGAGCTAGGTGATACGTAGACGTTTGTGTATACATTGGCGGAAATTCCTTCTCGTATACGTCTAGAGAGCTATACACGTCTGCGTTAGGTATACGATCATTTATTTAACCGATTCCGCGAGCAAGCGAGATCGGTGGCGTTTGTATTATTATACGACGATACCGCATAACAACTACCCCTTTTCTAGTATAAACATTTATAACGAATGGCTAGATTAGCGCGAATATCCGCAATATAAGCAGAGTCATCTAGCACAGTTTGAGATACGAGGTGGTGTGTTCTCTCAGCTTGGGTATGTCAACTTTTTGTGCGGGGAGAGGTTGAGTTGGGTACCACCGAAGATGTCTCTGCGATGAATGATTTAGTCGAGCGTTTTTGTTCGCTGATCGCGTTAATGAGTTACGAATTGTGGTTACTTTTTGATTATCTTTTTTATCAAATTGTGACCCAAGATGGTGAAGATTTATTCGCCGAATTGGACGATGAAGAATGGATCTCTGCTGGTCGATTTTTCATCAAGAATTTGATCGTCTCGAATCGCAATCATTTCAAAGATATGAAGTGTACTTGACTTTAAAATGGCATGAAAATTATTATAATGATCAAAATAATTAAAATTGATCAATCACATTTCGATGAAAATTTACAACTGAAATACAATTAACAACTTTTATAATTTTTATATTTGAATTGCCATTTCTTTATAATAAAAAAAAATAATAGACTTAATCAAAGAGCTTAAAAATTGATAATCTCCCTCTACCGCGGGAATGTCTTTCGATTGAATTCGTTTTTTTAAAATTTTTACAGGTATCCGGAGGTGGAGGTGGAGGCGAAGCAGGGTGTCTACACGATCGCGAAAGTCGCGAATTTTGATTTAGGTCGCTGAAGTCGCGAAAAGTCGCGAAATGACCCAAAAGTCATCAAAAGTCGCGAATTTTTTTTCCGAAATTACTTCAGTTGTTTTTTTCGTCTTTTACAAACAGTAAAAAGTGAAGAAATTTAACCTTTTTGAACATTTTGTTCTAAAATTTTCGCCCTCGCTTCGCTCCGGGCTCATAAATTTTTAAAAACCTATTCTTGAATAAAACCCTTCTTCCTTCTATTTCAGACAATTGAATGTTTTGAAGCGGAAAAAAAATAGGTATGTTCTTGTGAGAGAGTAAGTAAGTAGCCCCCCTCGATCACGATTGGAGTTTCAAACGGGAATATCGTGTGTATCTCAAGAAATATTAGTTAAAAAATGGAGAATTTTCGGAATTTTCTAAGAAAATGTTTTGAAAATTACGAAAAGTGGAATCATTTGGAAATAATGGCTCCTCTTTTTGCCGTTTTTTTTAAATTAATTTTTCGAAAAAATTTCGTCGCCTCTCGCTTCGCTCGGGCCAAATAATCACATCATTTTATATTAGTAATCTGCTAATATTTCAAACTTCCCATGAATTTATTTCTTAGTTTTAGAGTCAAATCACGCGAAATCTATATCAGCCCATCATTGTGTTGAAAATACCATTATTAGTAAATGCTCAATAATCATTAACAATTTTATACGTTCTAACACGATTTTTCGTAAAAATTTCACCACGCTTCGCTCCGGGCAGTACCATTCTCTTCTTTACCATAAAATACTCACTTTTTAGAAAATTTTTGGTGAAAAAATTGTCTTTTTTAAAATGAAGAGCGTATTTTCTTCCGTGTATGAAATTTTTTGTAATAAATTTGATCTCGTTGATTTTTTTTTGGGGGGGGGGGGGGGAGTGGGTCGGTCGAATTAATAGATAGATACTAGATACCTTGGAAAGAAGTCGCGAAAAATAGTTGCGAAATTGATTTTGAAAATCGGTAGACACCCTGCGAAGGACGAGGATGAAGGAGTCCCACTCCGGGTGATTTTTCCGGAGCCGGAACCGGAGCTAAGTCGGAAGGAACTTTGATCAAAATCTGGGAGCCGAAAGTCGGAGCCGGAACAATTTTTTTTTAGAATTTCCTGGAGCCGGATTCGGAGGGTACCAAAGCAGACCCTCCTCTCCGGCTCCCTACTCCAGAGGTCCCTCCCCCTGATTTTTTTGTGGTCTGTTGTTGCAGGTGGCGTGACGCGTTGTTAATATGTACGTAATACGTATTAATAACGAACGCTTCACGCCACCGACGGCAACGGAGATACACAAATCAATGATCCAGGGCGAAGCGGAGGGAGGAGCCCCCACCCTCCGAGGTGGATTTTTCCCGAGCTCGAGGACGCACTTGAATCAAAATATATCGGAAGCCGGAGGGACTAGACCCAATTACCTCCGGATCCCTGATTTTTTTTTACTTCAAAAACTTCCAAGTACGTTTTTCTCAAAAATGAAAAAAACCTTTTTGTATCGTTTTCTCGATGTTACATCATCACGGCACGAAAGAGTACCTTCCTACTACAGTATAAGAATATGCAAAAAAAAGTGTTGGCCATTTTTTAGGTTCGATTTTTCTGAAAAGCCCATTATAGCTCCGTTTAGAACCGACCAAATGAGTTTCTTGGCCAGGGAACGCCACAAATGCGGAAAAAACATACATAGGATCGGTAAATTGGAAATTAAGAAACTCACTAGTTCTAGAACTCTTCGTTTTAAGACAGCCACTTTATTTTCCGATTGTAAAAATCGACTTTATGGCACCAACTCTTATAAAAGCAAGTATATTGATTAAAAGGTTAAATTTTCTCACCTGTGACGCAAAAAAACAAAACCAGTGCTTTTCCAATTAGGGGAGACTAGGGCAAGTGGAACCACGTAACTTTGTAGCGCTGCAAAAAATTTTCTATTCACCCAATCCAACTTTTGAATGCATCGTTGGATAGAGCAAGCATTTAGCTACAATTTGGTTATTACGGATTCAAAATTAGATTGTTTTAAATTACTGAAAATTCGATTTTACAAAAGTACCTTTTTTTGGGAGTTTCAAAAATGCCTGGGCAAAAGGAACCTAAGCTTTGGGCAAAAGGAACCACATCTAAAAAATCAATTTTCGCTGATCAAAATGTTGAAAAAACTTTATTATTTCAGTTATCATTAATACAGAAGTCGCATACATAAAATCCTACACCATCATAACTAGTGCACACTTCATGTGCCCAGTTTTGGCACATATTACATTGTAACCATGTTTCTCTAGATAAAGACGTCATTGAATTACAAATCAAGCAGGGAACGTCATGTTCTTTTGAGGGTTCTTCCGGTTTCTTTAGGAAAAATTTTTTTTTCTTATTTTTGGTTCTGGCAGTTCGGTCTCATTTTCTTTAGTGGCAGTTCTCTTCTTTTGCTTTGGAGGCAAGTTCTCCTTGGACAGTTTTTTTTTCGTTGGATTTTTCTTTCCCTTTGGAAACTGATTATTTTCTGCTAGTGCTGCTGCTTTCTTCTCTGCCTTTTCCAGGTTACGTTTCGCCGCTATTTCTCTCTTCAGAGCATTTATTTTAATTCGGTTCTTCACTGGTGTACGAGTCAGCACTTCTAATTTTTAAGTTCGATTCAAGTGTGATTTTTTTGAAATCATTTTGTTTTCTGGGAGAGGTCTTATATCTTCAGGGCTGTGTGTCAAATTTCGTTCCCCTACCTCAATCACTTTTCCTAACATATTTGTACACCATCTGTAATAAAATAACACGAAAATTTAATTTCAAAAATGAAAATATGTATTCATCACTGGTTCCTTTTGCCTGGTTCCACTTGCCCAAAATGACACTTTTGTCATTTTCATCAATTTATCATCAGAAGGAATAAAAATTATTCAAATATCTTTACTCCATTGAAAAGAGGGCAAAATTCTGCAGAAGTAGATGGTAAACTTACCTTTCTATCATTTACACTTCAAAAATCATTTCAATTTTAAAATTCGTGTTTTAAAAAATTTAACCATCACATTTCACATAACCTTTGATAACCAGAATAAAAACAAATGTGTTGCCGGTTTCACAGATTCTAAATAATGGTACGGACACTAGCTATCAAATAATAACGCTACCAGCCTCTACCCATTCATACAAACCAAAAAAAATTGAGGTGGTTCCTTTTGCCCAGTGGTTCCTTTTGCCCTAGTCTCCCCTACCATTTGTGATATTTTTTATGATTATTATTAAATTTTGGGTCATTTATCTACAGCCTTATTAACTAAAATGACCTCCAAACCCCAAAAAATTAACAGAAAGGGGAAGTTTCGTATATAAGGTCAGTATAAAGTATGTATTTCAATATTCCCGAACAGGGGCGTAGCCAGGGGGGCTGGGGCGATCGCGCCCCCCCATGGCCTTTTTTTTCAAACATGATTTTTCCAAAAAAATTCGCCCTCGCTTCGCTCGGGCAGTATTTCACTATCTTTATTTTTTGAACACATCAGTATCATCCTTTCGATTTGAATCAATCAAATTTGATGAGATTTTCCTTCTTCGGATTAGTGAAATAATTTTCATCGAAATTGGTTATTTTTACTGGTATTTTAGTTAAAACTTACTGATTTTCTTAATCAATTTCCAATTCGTCAAAAAATTCAGTAATTTTAGCTAAATAAAGATCAGTAAAAAAATCACTGATTTTCAAATAAATTTATTTCACAGAATCAAAAAGTTGGAATTTTACAAAAAATTGGCTAATTCATATTTAGACAGTATAAAGTGTTTGTTCCAAAAATCCTATAAATCTTTGTGTTAGGTACTGTTACAGTCTTTTCATTACACACCCGCTACCTCAGACTCAGTTATACGTACACTACAAAATACACCATGAAAAAAAAATACTCGATATGTTTCAAAACCACCACAGAAAATTTGACAAAAAAACTCGTTCTTGCCCCCCCCCCCTTGACAAAATCCTGGCTACGCCACTGTTCCCGAACTTTCTAAAATTGGTGAATATTGGGGGTGAGGAGGTTCAAATTTTCGTTTTTCGGCTATAACTTTCAAAATTATGCACTTTCGAAAAAAAAGTCGAACCAAACATTGTAAAGCATTATAAAACAAACAATTTGATATTTATAATCTTCCCCTTTGACGTCATGGGGGAGAGCTACAGTCTTCGGGAAAAATCAGTTTTTGGAAAATTTCCCCCATTAACAGAAATAATTACCAGAAATCGAGTTAATCGTCTTTTAGGAGCGGTTTTTTTTTTATAGTACATCTTATTACTATGTAGAATAAGAAAAAATGTATAACCGACCCCTCATCTCAAAGTAGAGGGGTGGGCCCCCGTAGAAAAAGTTGCATTTTCCCCAAGAATAGCTCAGCTACAGTGAAAAAGTTCGTTCATACAAGCGTTGTGGAGCGTTAAAAGATGAACGTTTTACTTTTTTTAGTTTTTTTCAACGTGGTCATAGGGGCGAGCTATGGCCGAAAAAAAAAGGGCATTTGAAAATGACGTATGTGTGAGCTTGGTATATTTAAAATTTAGCGAACCAATAGTCCAATAAGCGGAGTTCTGAGGTTTTCGTGGGTGCTGAACTCGATTTTTATAATGATTTGACCCCTGGACACAAATTGGGCCCCAAAAGGGGAGGTTCAAAATTCGAATTTTCGAACGTCGATTTTTTCTTTTTAAAAATTTCTTCAAGTAGGACTCTACGATTTTCGTCGTTCGGTTAATTAAATTTAAATTTATATAATTAAGTTTAAATTTATATTAGTGAATTTAAATTTATATAATTAAAATTAATAAAAAAATTTATAATTTATTTAAATAAAAAAAGAAAAAAAAAGCTTAAAAATTTTATATAAGTAAAAAAATTCATAATTATAATTATTTAAAAAATTAATTTTATAAAAAAATTAAAATACGGGTCGAATCATATCATATATATTTTCCGTAACGTCTTACAAATTACTGGTACTTGATACTAATAATCCACGGTGTTATTTCTTGTTAAATAACTAAATTCCTCTTCGCATATTCTTTGAATCATTTTCTTTCCTAAATCTTCAATTGATATTTCTTCTTCCGTACACTTCATAATTTTAAATAGAGCATAAATTAAATAGTTTCCGGTTATATAATGTCCGAAGGCCATGAATCCGAGCGATGTGGTGAAAAGTATATAAACATCTTCAAGCGCAGCTTTACAAGTGGTGATAACAGGATTAAGTCTTGCAGATAATACATCTTCATACACATACTGAAATAATTCATTCTTCAAGGCTGCTCCTCCGCGACATGCTGCAGAAACCATAAGCGCACCCAGGGGGGGGGGCTCAGGGCGCTCGAGCCCCTCCCTTAAGCTTGGACAGGAGATTTTTTTATAACAAAAATGTGAATTTTTTTGCTCTTGAAACACAATAAAATCAAAATTAATAAATAATATAAAAATTAAAATTATTATAATTATATCTTTAATTATAGAATATGGATTTAAAAAAATTAAATCAATTTTATTATTTAATCCTAATGGATTAATTTTATTTTCGACAACGTTGAAAAAAAGTAAAAAAAAAGTAATGTTTGTCTTTTAACGCTTTACAACGTTTGTGTGAACCAATTTTGTCGAATTTTTCACTGCTGCCATGAGCTACGCTTGAGGGAAAATGCGGCATTTTCTAGGAGGGTCCACCCTTCACTTTGAGATGAGGGGCGGTTATACATTTGTCTTATTGTACATAGTGATAAGATGTACTGTACAAAAGAACCGCTCCTAAAAGTCGAATACCTCGATTTTTTGGCAATTATTTCAGTTAATGGGAAATTTTCAAAATTGATTTTTAACGAAGGTTCTAGCTCCTCCTCCCCCCTGGCCTCTTCAGGAAAAATTATAAATATCGAAATTGTTTGTTTTTTTTTTAATGCTTTACAATTTTTGTTTCAACTTTTTTTTCGCAAGTGCGTTATTTTTGAAAGTTATTTCTCACGTTATGGTGAAAGTCACAACTCCAGCGCCCAGACTCACTAGACCCATTGATTATCGATGAAAGTTGGCTACCTAATGTAGATCTTCTTTGCTGATATAGGGCTAAAAAAAATATCAAACAGATTGGAATTTTCTCTCCTCAAATGTGAATTTCCTTTTAGAATAGCTCTGATTCTACTTCATATCATTTCCAAACTTGCGATATCAGTCGAAAAATCGCACATCCTTGTTCTGCAAAAAAATACCACCGCTTCACTCTGTTTCGAGCCACCCAAAATATCTGAAAATTATGTTGCGAATGATTCGGAAAGTGTTTCAGATTTCGAATGAAATTCGAATTACCCGTTATTGAATTTTACGTTTTTTTCGGTTTTCAAATTGAATTATTTAACCGATTCGATTCGACGATTGAAAATCTAATACGGTTTCGACGCTGGAACATTGCGTCGCGATGCGTTGCGAAAAATAATTCGACGGCGATGAAAATTCGATGTAAATATTTCGTATTATTTTTTCGTTTTTTCTCCCTGCGCGGATTCTGTTTCGGTTCAACGTGGCGTACCTACTTTTTTTTTCCGTCTCGTATTTGCATAACTGGTAAACGAGAACGATTGTTTTTGCTGGCGAGTTTTTTTTTTGCATTTTCCATTTTAATTCCCAAAACGCGTCCACGGCTCTGGGCTAGCGATATCGTTGCTCGTTTACTTTGCATATGCGATCGAAAATGTTTGTTTATTCATTTTTATTACGTCAAGCTTACTTGTGCGAGGAGAAAGGTGTAGGTATACTTTTCGTGAATAATTGACTTACTTTGTTGTGTGTGCTTAGCCTCAGGTTATAAAGATATCTGTATCGAATAAGTTAATTGTTGTAGGGGTTAGAAAGGGTTATATTTGCCACGTTTCCAGGATTTTGCATGAGATATTCGAGACCTATGGAATTTATTTTTTTTTGGTACTCTGGTCCAAAAAAACAGGGGTTTCCTGAATGCTCCTCTTAAATGTACTTCTTGAAAGTTATAGGATAATGGCTTAGATGTGGGAAATCATTAATTTTATCCCAAGGAGGTTTTATCGAAACGGCTGGAATGGTTTCATCGAGATGGCCGACCAAGGATATCCACTGTTATAAGATAGTCAAGTTTTAAATGGGCTTTTAACACCTCTCTTAATCTGTTCGCGTATATCGTCGCGTTTTTCATAATTAACCGTAATTGAGCAAGTTTCAGTGGTCGTTTTTGCTGCTCCGGGCGACAAGGGAAATTTCGTATTCGGAGCAATTTCGTATCATTAGCGAGACGATGGTCTCTTGTACGATGCTAGGTGGACGATAGAAAGGCACAGACGCGTGTTATTTCACGTCCAAATGCCATGCTTCGTATCCCTAAAGTTGTATAACACGATGGTGCGGAGATTAACTCCTCCTGCGGAATCACCATTTAATTAATCAGATATGTACGAGCAGCCACCTCGTATCATTTGTTATTCTATCTGCTGGATAACCATAGAAATGGTGTATTGTACGTATGGACAAAGGTTTGCTAAGATAAAAATCATATATAATTTTTATGGTATAAAAAATAATCCCTCGCCTCGCTGCCTTTCTCCAAAGCTCGAGTGTATTTCTGGTCCATGGTCTAGGTCTTCGTGGCGCTCGTTTCGATAATGAAGGCGAACAGATAATGTAAATAATTGAACTCGTATTTCCAATCAATTACCGCGCAACGATGTCATTGTGATTGATGCTGCAGCGTAAACCGTGGAAGTGTGATTTAGTGATAAGCTCGGCTAAGTGGCGTTAAGACGTGCTTTATCTTTGTAACGTATCTGTAAAAGTTCTACTTTACATTTCTTTTTCTAAGCGAGTGCGTCAATACCGTGGCAAAAAGATAATGTTTTGTTTTTGTCTCTGTCTCACCGAGTACCCTTTTCTCGCTCGCTCTTCGTGTTCTTTCTTTGCTTATACCTCACCGTCGTCGTCAGATATTTATATGATTTATGATTGCCGAGGATAAAGTTGAAATTATTTGATAATGCATTTTAAATTCGATTTTATTTAAAAAATGTTCCGAACGGTATTCCAAACATGTACGTTGGTTGGGTGCGAGTATGGGTATGGTTGAGAATCTGGTGATGATGTATGATATCGAGTTGACGCGTATTTTTAAACGGTGCGTGGAGTATGTGTGGTTACCGTGGCGGTGCTTTTTTTTCGTCGTCGCCGATTTGGAGGATCAAGCGTGTGCGAGGTTTTCGAGGTGG
Organism: Pseudococcus viburni; assembly: GCA_033439095.1. Lineage (NCBI taxonomy): Eukaryota > Metazoa > Arthropoda > Insecta > Hemiptera > Pseudococcidae > Pseudococcus > Pseudococcus viburni. Next base: position 8,868 of record JAVBJF010000331.1, on the reverse strand, counting down.
TTTTTCTCAAGCGACGGATGAATCGGAAGTGTGATAAATTGTTGAAGTTGATGTACAAAATGTAATTTCTAAATGGTAAGGGGAGTTGAATTGTTGGAATGTATTCCTAGGTTTAGTATCCATTTCAGTAACTATCATTTTTTGTGGACATTGCAAAGTTCGGACCCCAGATTATTTTAAATAACAATTTACCGATGTACACTTTGAAAAATACGCATGGTTGTTGTTGTCAAAATTTACTAGAAGTTCAAATTTCAACTCCTTTTCTATTTCTTCAATTCTAAATTTTTCAACAGTTTGAACTGCAATTTTATTGAAATTTGTAAAATTTTGAAAAACACAAAGTCTAATTTTTTTACTTAATTTAAAATTGAAAAAAATTATTCTCGAGTTGTAAGGCATTAAAAAAATAAAAAGTTGAAAAAAAAAACTTTGAAAAATCAAAGTTGAAGAAATATTAAGAAAATTTAAATTGAAAAAATGTAAGGTTACTTACAGTAGAAAAGAATTTTCCAAGTTAGAAAATTTTAGTTTTGAGAAATTTTCAACTTCAGTTTCTTCATTTTTTCAACTTTATATTTTAAAAAATCTATTCCAATTCTAAAATTGTTGTGCGTAATTTTAAAATTTTTCTTAAATTTTTTTCAATTATAAATATGAAATTTCTCAATATTGAAAAGTTATTGAAATTGTTCTTTGCTTTAAATTTTCAAAGAAATTTTCTACTTTGTTTTTCCAAGTTTTTTCCAATTTGATAGTAATTCAAAAAAATTGAAAAAAGAACTAATTAAGCAAAAATTTTGATTGAAAAACTTTATTAGTGGAAAAATTTTAAAATTGGACATAGCTTTGAAAAAAAGAGTCGAAGGAATTGAAAAGAATTAATCCTAGCATAAATTTGAACTTGGATATTCGAAATCCCTTATGTGTCAAAATGATTTAGGAGCTACGAGGGTTGTCCCAAAAGTTCTGCACAAAGTGCTCTACAGACTGCTGTAATTCTCCTACAAGGTTCATTCTACACTCAGTTTGTAGTTTGGACTTTCAGGAAGACGTACGTGTGTTTATTTTTTTTGTGAGGTTATTAGAAAATAAGTGAGACAAGTTTGCGATGAGCTCCACCAATTCGTCGGCTCACGTGACTGCTTTGGAGCAATGTGCGTACATGAAAATCGAAACTCTTCGCAGCAAATATTCGGCCGAAATTCATCACGCTTTATTCAAAGTGTGTGGTGATAACATACTTGATCGTTCTACAATCATACGGTGGTCTGAAAATTTTGCAGAGGGTCGTATGAGCATACAAGACAATCTGCAGTCCGCTCGACCCTCCACAGTCACAGGTAGCAATATTTGCGGCAACACAAACGCGGAAATCATTGCCATATTATTAGACAAGGATAGACAAATAACTGTGAGAGAGATAGAAGCAGAAATTGGAATATCCAAGTCGAGTGTTCACCGAATTCTGACGAAAATACCCAAGAAGCGAAAGGTGTCGGCGCACTGGGTTCCACACTTCCTATCGGAAGAACAGAGTATTTGACCAAAATTGGCTGGGAAATGCTCCCGCATCCGCCGTATAGTCCGGATATGAGTCCTCCAGACTTCGACCTTTCCCAAAGTTGAAGGAACCCCTTCGAGGAATTCGTTTTTTCAACTTGAGTAACCTCAGAAAAGCCGTGAGCCGACGAATCCGCCAGATGAACTCTGAAGGTGTCCTGATGGGCATTGCGGACCTTCCGGACCACTGGAAAAAATGCATCGAAAAGCAGAGAGATTCTATCGAAGGATTGTACAAAAATTTTTGCTCTAATAAATTTTTTCTCTGAGTTATGCTTATTTGTGCAGAACTTTTGGGACAACCCTCGTAGTATATGGGCAAGAAAGCCAGATTCAATGTTACTATGGGTAGGGAAGCAAAATCTCTCACTACAGAATTATGATTCATCATTCCTCCTGAAATTTCTGCTTTGTTTTCTTGATAGATATAGGAAAAAAAACACTTACTGTGGTGCAAGTACATAGATATTAATTTGATAGAAGTTGAGATGAGAGAAACAAATCCTAATGCACGCTATGAAGACAATGCTATAACACGATACCACGCCCGTCTGTTTTGTTCGAACTCGGGACGTTTTGTGGAAGAACCTTCTTTTTTAAATCATAGACAGTGTCGCGAAACGACAGACGTATTATTTTTTTTTCTTAAAGACGTTTTTAAATTTTTTACGCTAATTTTTTTCGTCATTAAATTTTTTTCTGAACTAATTTTTTTTCAAAATTTCATTTTTTTCTCAACTAAATTTTTTTCAAAATCAAATTTCCTCAACTATATTTTTTACACCAAATTTTTTTCTAAACTAAATTTTTTCTTTTTCCAAAAGTAAATTTTTTATGCAACTAATTTTTTTTTCAAAATCAAATTTTCTCAACTAAATTTTTTTACTCAGACTAATTTTTTCCGAAATCTAAATTTTTTTCTTGAATAACATTTTCCTCAGTACTAAATTTCTTCAACACTGAATTTTTTTTCTTGAATCACATTTTTTTCAACGCGTAATTTTTTCAATGCTGAATTGTTTTCACACTTAATTTTTTTCTCGAATATCATTTTTCTCAGCATGAAATTTTTTTCAACTCTGAATTTTTTTTTCTCTTACTTAAAATAACATTTTTTCAACACGCAATTTTTTCAACGCTTGGAATGAACATCGGAAAAACAGATAAGCTCAAAGAAACATACAAATAATTGTTGAAAAATAATAATCGCATGAAAAACATAGGAATCAATATTGAAAAAAAATGAATAGAGATAAAAAATGTAGGAATACACAATCAAAAAAACCATAAACTAAAGAAACATAAAAAAATTGCTGAAAAAACGAATATCCACGTGAAAACGGTTAGGAATCACATTGAGAAAAACGAATAAAGAAGAAAAAACGGAATAAACATCGAAAAAAAATAAACGGATTTGAAGAACATGAAAATAATTGCTGAAAAAAAACGAATAATCACGTGAAAAACGTAGAATCAACATGAAAAAATGAATAAAGAATAAAAACATAGGATATACACTATACACATCGAAAAAAAACGAATAAACTGAAAACGTGTTATGCCAAAGCAACCAAAGCGACATCAAAAATTTCATCAAAAAACAAACCGGAAAGTATGATAAATCCTAAAAAAAAACTCAACACAGTTCATTTGTATGTTTCTTCAGTTTAGTTTATTTGTTTTTTCGTTGTGTATTCCTATGTTTTTTATTCTTTTATTAATTTTTTCGATGTTTGATTCCTACGTTTTTCACGTGATTAATTCGTTTTCAGCAATTGTTTTTTTATGTTTCTTCAAGTTTTATTGGTTTTTTTTATGTGTATTCCTTCATTTTTTAATCTCTATTCTTTTCTTCAATATTGATTCCTATGTTTTTTCATGCGATTATTAGTTTTTCAACAATTATTTGTATGTTTCTTTGAGCTTATCTGTTTTTCCGATGTTCATTCCAAGCGTGAAAAAAACATTACAGGTGTTGAAAAAATGGGGATACAGTTCAAGAAAAAAAATTCAGCGTTGAAAAATTTAGTACTGAGAAAATGATATTCAAAAAAAAATAATATTCATGTTAGAAAAAATTCAGCATTGAAAAAATTACATGTTGAAAAAATGTTATTCAAGAAAGAAATTCAGTGTTGAAAATTTCATGCTGAGAAAATGATATTCGAGAAAAAATTTAAGTGTGAAAAAAATTCAGCATTGAAAAAATTAAGTGTTGAAAAAATGTAATTCAAGAAAAAAAATCAGTGTTGAAGAAATTTAGTACTGAGAAAATGGTATTCAAGAAAAAAATTTAGTTCGGAAAAAATTAGTCTGAGTAAAAAAATTTAGTTGAGAAAATTTGATTTTGAAAAAAAATTAGTTGTGTAAAAAATTTACTTTTGGAAAACATTTAGTTTGGAAAAAATAAAAAAATTTAGTTGAGGAAATTTGATTTTGAAAAAAATTTAGTTGAGAAAAAAATGTAATTTTGAAAAAAAATTAGTTCGAAAAAAAATTTAATGTTGAAAAAAATTACGCGTAGAAAATTCAATTTTGAAAAAAATTTGGTTGAAAAAAAATTTAATTTTGAAGAAAATTTAGTTTGGATAAAATTTTGGTTTAAAAAATTTAGTTTTGATTTTGAAAAAAATTTAGTTGAGAAAAAAATGTAATTTTGAAAAAAAATTAGTTCAGAAAAAAATTAAATGATGAAAAAAATTTAAAAATTTAATTTTGAAGAAAATTACGTTTTGAAAAAAATTTAATGTTTAAAAAAATAAATTTTGAAAAAAAAACGCAGTGTTGAAAAAACGACGATAGAAAAAAACGTCTTAAAGAAAAACAAGCAGGGTCGCAGGCGACCTGGCAATAGGGTCCCCGGAATTTTGATTTTCAGAAATGCTGACTATTTTTTAAAAATTGTCAAAATTCAACAAACTCGGAAAAATTTTAATTTTTTTAAAAAATTCTGGGTCGAAAATTTTGAGAAAAATAATTTTAATTGGAAAAAATGTTGGGAAAGAAAAGGAGAAAACGCAAAATTGCATAACATTTCACTGATTCTGATTTCAGGAAAATTTGAAATTGGAAAAAAATTGTTGAAATTAAACTGAAATCAGAAAAAGGAACTACTCCACGGTCCACACAAAACAAAATTATCCAATGGTCCCAGTATAAAATAGACTTCCGTTATTTATAACTTCCTCTCTTCTAATTGGTTTACTAACACGATGCAGTTGGACGTCATCGAGGTATAAGCCAATAAGATTCTTCACTCGATCTATAAAATCGCAAAGTGACGATGATGAATGAGTGATTTTAATAGGGCTCCTCGGCCTTGGAGGCCGGGAACCCTAAAAATACGTCTGTCGTTTTGCGACACTGTCTATCTATGATTAAAAAAAAAAGGTTCTTCCACAAAACGTCCCGAGTTCGAACAAAACAGACGGGCGTCACGATACCTAGCCTACGGAGTTGTTACGAGGTAGAAGTATCAATTCAGAAACAAGTAACAATGCGAATACGATTTAACTATTCTCAATTATTTATATTTTTTCAACTTGATAAGCGATCAATATACGGATTGAAGCCTGCTGGAAAATCAAATCAAAACAAGATTTTTTCGTCAAATTATTCGAAGAAAAGAAATTGCTCGATTTTTAGCTGTACACGCTAATTTAAGTACCAACGTCAATACTTTGAAGCCGATAAGAATCTTTTTTGTTGAAGAATCCCAGGTACTACTAGGGTCCCTCACCACTGACCCGACGCCCTATCTACCTGGAGGATTGCATGCTATGCCCAGGGTTTTAAGGGACAATGCACAACTGTGCTTAAAATATCTGAACGGGCTAGTTGAGAAAATACAGTGTTACCAACATTTAAAAATTGACCGAAATTCAAAAGTGAGAGGTTAGCGAGATTAATCGCAAAAATAGCAAATACAAGAAATTAAAATTTCTTTCAAATTACAGAGAAAAAATATAGTCACTACAAACTTCTTATAGTCAAAAAAAATATTGCAATTTTATTGCATGAAAAAATATTTAAAAGGTCTTAGTAGAGATTATTGAATTTCATTGTCGAAATTTATAGTCATAAAAATGTTCGAAAATATATTTTGACGGTTTTATCGTCTTAATCGAAAACGAGTATTTGCAATTTTTTAATTGCACGAAAAAAATAAAGAGAATGATGAAAAATCCAGAGGGATTGTTCGAATATAATTTTGAGGCGAGTTTTCTGGTCCGGCGAACCATCAGCGAAACGTGTTACGTAACGTAAGGAAAAATAGGCGAACCTAAACTAAAAAAAAATTTTCGATTTTTCTAAAAGATCAGTAGAACATTGATTGAGAAATTGACAATTTTGACTGAAAATCAAGAACAACCATTCATTTTCAGTGAAAATAATTTTACTGATTAAAATAATTTCATTCTTCATAACAATTGCATGTGCCCCAATCCATCCGCCTGAGTTATCAAACATGATCATTATATGTAGTTGAAGCATGCTAAATATCCCTCGGAGCAGTTGGGTGGACATGTGTATTGTGTAGCACAGCAGAATCTACCTTCTAACGAGGGTAGAAATTTCATAATTTAAAAGAATTTTTTTTCATGAGCAACATAAATTTACATCATCTATTCAAAATTAAAAAATTTCCTTTAGAGATTTAGCGAAAAAATGATAAGATACTTCAACATAAACTTTTGATGAATCATAATGAAAAATAATACGTTTTTTTTAAATAATTGAAAAAAAAAAATTATGAATTCCGTAACTTTTTATTTTAATACTTAAATATAAAATTTATTGATAAGAAAATCTTAAATTCAACTTACCTTAATTGAGGCTCCAACCCTGTTTGTTTTCAATTCTTGTCGGTTTTGGCGGTACGGTTAACGGAATGTGCTTCCTCCCAGAAAGAAAAATCATATCCAATGACTGACTTGTCAATGAAAAATGAAGAGAGGGGCGCGTGCAAAAGACGCAATGCATGTGAATCCCAATTTCCTCTTCAGCTGATTTTCTAAGAATGTGTTGTATAGAAAACACTTCAAAATTCGATTGCTGGTTTTTGAGTCTGTATTATATTATAATGCTCACTTCTTTTGAACAGTCGGTTCAAGGAACCTGGCTGTTCTCTGTACTATTAGTCAGGTCTCAATCGTACAAAAAAAGGCTTCCGCGCGAAATTCCTGTTGAAATTGATTTATGATTGATTCTTGTTTCTGGACACTAAAACAAAGAAATTAAGCCTGTATGCCCTTTTTCTCCCCTCATCCCTTCCCCCGGGTCGCATCCTTCAACATTTCAAAACGCGTGTATTGCCTTATCTATGGGTCGCAATGAAAAAATTTTCAACCAAAAGTTGTTCTGTAGTACCTAATGTACATTTTCATTTCTCATCAAAATCCATTTTGGAATTGAATTTCCTTTCTAATGAGCTTTATCACGGCCATTTTCTCCAACTTTTCCCGACAGGTTGGATCTCTCCCCCTCTCCCTTATCTCTAAAGTTGGACCCACGAAAAAAAATTGAACGATTATATCTAATGCATAATTTCATTTATTATCGGAATTCATTTTGGTGCGAATTTTGTTCGTGGGTCCAACATTTGTGAAAACGAGGAAGGAGAAGAGGTGCACTCTGTTGGGAAAAGTTGATGAAAATGGTCGTGATAGAGCTCATTAGAAAGGAAATTCAATTCTGAATACGTTTTGTGATTACAAATTTTGTCGTATCTCCGAAACAATTCGTTTAAAATGAAGAAAACGTGATTTTGAGATTTTCTCAAAAACATGTTTTGTTTCCAAATTTGGGGGTCAGGAGTTGCTCTAAAATGGATTTTGATGAGAAATGAAAATCTACATTAGTGCTGAGGAACACCTTTTGTTAGGGAATTTTTTCATTACGACCCTTAGATAAGGCGGTACACACGTTTGAAATGTTGGGGGTAGACCCTGGGGAAAGGGGGAGGGGATAAAAAGGGCATACGGGCTTAATTTCTTTGTTTAAATGTCCAGGACAAAAATCAATCATAAAATCAATTTTAACAGGAATAGCGCGCGGATGTACGATTGAGACCTGACTATTATGTTATGAAAAATTTATTTCAAGTTTAGTTAGTGAAAATGAATACCTAGTATTAAATCAAACTATTTTCCGAACAACTAAAAAATCATTTTACTTTTCCCCTGCATTTAAAATTTTTTTAACGAAATCGATTTCTTGAAATAGGTAGGTACTTAAGACATACAGTCGTGTGATTTTTATTAGACTAACGCTAAAAGTTCGAATTATTAGACTAAAACTTGTTTTTTTTTCGTAGCACAACCGAGAAAAATGGTACGTTTGACGCTTGAGAAATGGAATTGGGATGATTAGTACAGTATAATGAAATATTTTAAAGCAATTCCGGTTTTTCAAAAAAGGATTTTAAGACAAAATTTCATTCCTAAAAGAGAATACTCCATTAAATTACGTGTAATTTAATACACAAAACTAATTCATCATTAAACACGAAATAATTGCCCGAATTCGCCAATACTTGGCATGATAATCTTAATCCTTCATTGTATCGTCGACTCGAATTTCGATAGATTAGATCAGCTTACTGCATACAAGTTGCAACTTTGGATCATGATACCAAATCTTTTTGATTTCTTACACCAGACTAGGTTGGTAAAAAAATCAAGCCTCCAAATGGGAGGAGAAGATTCCAAAATTTTTTAAAAATATGTTAAGAGTATCGAAATGTAGGTTTGGGGGGCGTGAATTTTATTTCACCGCTTATTCACCTCTTGAAACCAAAAATCGAGTCATCAGAGGAGGAAAGAGGGGCCCAATGCAACAGATTAAAAAAAATTAGTACTATGATCCACAGTTGCAACTTGTATAAAGTAAGCTGATCAAATCTATCAAAACTCGAGTCGACGATACAATGAAGGATTAAGATTTTCATGCCAAGTATTAGCGAATTTGGGCGATTATTTCGTGTTTAATGATGAATTAGTTTTTGTGCATTAACTACACGTAATTTTAATGGCGTATTTTTTAGGAAGGAAATTTTGTCTTAAAGTTTCTTTTTAAAAAACCGGAATTGCTTTAAAACTTTTTTTATACTATACTGAAACATCCCAATTCCATTTCTCAAGCGTCAAACATCATTCTACTCGGTTCTGTTACGAAAAAATAGAACAAGTTTTAGTCTAATAATTCGAACTTTTAGCGTTAGTCTAATAAAAATCACACGACTGTACGTGTAAATGTATCACTAATCAGGTACGTACCATGTCTCATCAATCCTAAATGTACCGG